>VZRS01014679.1:40877-131473 GCA_013398055.1 Ifrita kowaldi | reverse complement strand
ATAATAATAATAATAATAATAATAATAATAATAATAATAGTCCTGCACACCTGGACACAAGGCAGCCATCAGCTTCTCAGAGCCAGCTCCCTTGAGGGAATGAGCACCCTGCACTCAAGGGTAAACACCAGCTCCTGAGCCCCCTAAGCCAGGCTGCCATCAGCAGACTGGCACTGAATTAGACACTAATCAGATTAGGATAAATTGCTTTAATCTGACATTCAGGAGCGAAAAGCCTCCACACCTCCTCTACAGGGGCAGAGCCCATGGCTTTGAGCACCCCTGACTGCTGCAGCTTCACACCCAAACCACGAAGTATTTGCCTTATTCCAGCCAGCAGTTCTATCATCTTAATCATGGATTAAAAAACTGTATTTGCGGGCTCAGGGAGGAAATGGATTAGGTTTAAACAGGCAGAACAAGGGATGCTGCTCGATCTCACTGGCAAAACAGCATGGCTGGGGAAAATGCCCCCAGAATGAAGATGGCAGAAAGTGGAGGGGTCCGAGGCAGCCAGGCTGAGCAGGGGTGAGGATGCCCTCAGCATCAGAGTGGACAGGGGGAAGCAGGGTCAGCAGCACTCGTGGTGGGACCCTTGGAGATGTCCAGCAACACCCATCAGGAAGAGCAGACACCAGAGCCTGCAGAGACACCCAAAGCAGAGCACATCTTGCTGCAGGGCTGCGTGAACAGCTGCCTCAGCACCCCTGAGCTCTGCTTCACAGTATTTGAGAGCGAGAGCAGCAAAGCCTGGGGTTTGGTGCTTATTAAAGCCTGAAAACACAAACACACACACAGAGCCCTCCTCATTTCCTCCCTGCAGTCACAGCTTTCCACTCCTCCATCACCTGCTTGCAGCAAAGAGCAGTAAGCCCTGCAGCTCTGGGACCTCTCTCCCACCATCAAACCCTGCTGCAATCGGTTCAAAGGCTGTTTGAGAGGGCTGCCAACAGAAAGCAGCAGACACAGCGACACAAACCTTGCTTCCTTAGGGGAAGGAACAAAAAGAGCAGCCAAAGATGAAAGCAGAGAGCACTGCTGCTTTGTCCTCTGCTACAGCCAGGCACGGCATAAGCCCGGCAACAGCGCCAGAAAATTACAAAAACAACGCTGCAAAAGTGCAGCTGGGTATTGTAACTCCACAGGTACCTCACCACAAATGCCCAGAGCACAGAGGATGACACAGGACTGATACCTGCTGTTCCCCCAAGCCACCACGGAAACGGCCAAACAAACACAGGATGAGCAAAACCAACACATCTTTATTTCTAGATGCTCACCCCGCAGAGGCTGTGTCCTCCACAGCACACAGAGACCCAGCCCTGAAGCACATCTATCACTGGTAACCAGGCAAAACATTCAGTGAGGATCACGGGGATTTTTGCCCAAGTAACACCTACAGGACTGGGCTTTGGCTGTTTTGATTTCCCTGGCAGACTGATGCCATTGCCTCGCTTAAACAAGGGCTTGAGCTGCCTTCCTTGCCATGACCTCCCCTTNCCCAGAATGAAGATGGCAGAAAGTGGAGGGGTCCGAGGCAGCCAGGCTGAGCAGGGGTGAGGATGCCCTCAGCATCAGAGTGGACAGGGGGAAGCAGGGTCAGCAGCACTCGTGGTGGGACCCTTGGAGATGTCCAGCAACACCCATCAGGAAGAGCAGACACCAGAGCCTGCAGAGACACCCAAAGCAGAGCACATCTTGCTGCAGGGCTGCGTGAACAGCTGCCTCAGCACCCCTGAGCTCTGCTTCACAGTATTTGAGAGCGAGAGCAGCAAAGCCTGGGGTTTGGTGCTTATTAAAGCCTGAAAACACAAACACACACACAGAGCCCTCCTCATTTCCTCCCTGCAGTCACAGCTTTCCACTCCTCCATCACCTGCTTGCAGCAAAGAGCAGTAAGCCCTGCAGCTCTGGGACCTCTCTCCCACCATCAAACCCTGCTGCAATCGGTTCAAAGGCTGTTTGAGAGGGCTGCCAACAGAAAGCAGCAGACACAGCGACACAAACCTTGCTTCCTTAGGGGAAGGAACAAAAAGAGCAGCCAAAGATGAAAGCAGAGAGCACTGCTGCTTTGTCCTCTGCTACAGCCAGGCACGGCATAAGCCCGGCAACAGCGCCAGAAAATTACAAAAACAACGCTGCAAAAGTGCAGCTGGGTATTGTAACTCCACAGGTACCTCACCACAAATGCCCAGAGCACAGAGGATGACACAGGACTGATACCTGCTGTTCCCCCAAGCCACCACGGAAACGGCCAAACAAACACAGGATGAGCAAAACCAACACATCTTTATTTCTAGATGCTCACCCCGCAGAGGCTGTGTCCTCCACAGCACACAGAGACCCAGCCCTGAAGCACATCTATCACTGGTAACCAGGCAAAACATTCAGTGAGGATCACGGGGATTTTTGCCCAAGTAACACCTACAGGACTGGGCTTTGGCTGTTTTGATTTCCCTGGCAGACTGATGCCATTGCCTCGCTTAAACAAGGGCTTGAGCTGCCTTCCTTGCCATGACCTCCCCTTGCAGAATTAGGAGGTTTATTTGTTCTAAGATAAAGTGTGGTGACACATTAAAGATGCCCTCATTCCTCCTCTTAGATCAGCTTGACATCTGTTTCAGAAATGTTATGAAACACTCTCCGAACCTGCTGCGGAATTGAACATTCTGGTATTTCACCAAGACGTGGCTCGAGCGAACTTTCACCTCCAAGTGCAAGTCTGAGTGTCAAAAGTGAAAACAAACCATTCAGAGCCTTTCCCTGGGACAGACCTTTCGGTGACACTGGATGTAGGGAAATAATTGCAGATGGTATTGTTGTGGGGGAAATATCACCTGCCACGAAATCTCACCCTGAGCGAGCACTCAGTTGTTGTAAGATCGTATCATTGTGCTGCTTTGTGGTAACACATCCAGGCTGCAGCAAGGTCATTCCACAGGAAGCCCTCACACAACAACAGGGTTTTGTTCATTGTGGTTAATGGTACTAGAACGGGGTGTGGAATAAAAGAAAAAAAAGCCTATCCAAATATTTTTGCTACAGATAAAGCAGGCTTTGGTGAGAGGGAGTGCTTTTCCCATATCCACTTACATGAAGAAATTTCAGGTTTACAACAGAGAAACAAAAGCAGAAAATCGTGATGTCCAGTGAAAATGAGAGAGGGGGTTTTTAACAAAAAATATTTAAAGCTTGATATATCAATCATGAAAAAAAGGAGAACGCTTGCTGTCTTAGTGGAATTTTCTCGCACATAACAACCCAACCATTTTGGTGTTCCTCACAAAAATATCTTACTCAAAGCCCTGGGGTGATGCAAGATTTCCACTCCTGCTGTGGAAAGGAACCTGGAAAGTCTGTTTTAGCCACACAGAGGTGTTACAACAGAAGAGTGATGTCAGCAGAGACACAGACACACACTGGAGAGCATAAAGAGGATGGGGATATCTTGGTGAGGGTCTGGACAGAGAGAAAACTCATGGTCCACAGTGGGAAACTGAGGATACCATGAGGCTCATCCATGATCAAAGCTGCTGCAAGCAAGCTCCACTTTGGGCTGAGTCTGCTCAAGTCCTCACCTCCATAACCACTAAGCCATCCTTCAAATTCCCTTTTTTTAATTAATTTTTTCTTAACTGCCTGACTAGTAGTGCCCCACCCCCACAAAAGAAAATCCTAAAAAAATATTTTACAGATATTAAAATATCTGGGCTTAGATACACTCTTCAACTGAGGATGGTCTCAGGACCTCTGAACACTGTCTGCAGATCCAACCTATCAGTTATTGAGAGCAGGGGCTCCTCAGCCCCTCTGAGTCCTTTCCAGGACTAAAACAACACGACTAAGTTGATGCACATCAACCCCTGCAGTCGTGTGTCACTACCTTTATAGGGATGGGTATCTCTTCCTCACTGTAGTGCTCTTGCAGCCGTATGGCCTAAAGATACACAGCAGGGAACAGCTCTGCAGGAGGGTTTGCAGGCATTAAAAGCTTGTCTGTGTTTCCCAGCTATGTCATGTGGGCAAATAAACCATTACCTGTGCCTCCGGCCTGAGCTTGGCCTGGCCAGTAAGTCTGGAGCCAGCCTGCCTTCTTCTCCATCTACTCCCTGCGGGGGCATTCATACAGAAGGAAAGGGTTTCAAATAAAAAAAATAACACTAGACCCTTCTAAATTTAGCCAAAGCCCCAAAGAGAGTCTGAATATGAAGTGTCCAGACAAGCTTTGGAAAACCAGCACTTACAGGAGCCCATTTCACAGACATTATCCTGATTAGCACTGAAAGCTTCTAGAGTTTAAACACACGAGTAACAGCCTGACTTAAAATTCCTCATGGAAGTCTGTAATGGACCCCAAAACTCACCTGAGCTCAGGTGAGAGTGGGATCTGTAGTACCCAACAGGTCTGAGCTACGTTTCCTTATCAGAGCAACAGTCAGTTGTAAGATGGTAAGGTGCTGCTCCATCTGCAGTATTGGCCATGGTCAAATATTGGAGGGCAGCTAAAACAGCTCCTGGAATGCCTCTTATCTGCCATCAATCTGTAAATCTCTCGGTTTCTAACCAGAGAGAAAGACAACTGCCAGCCCCAAGGCTATGGGCAAATCCTGAGGGAAAGAGCTGCCTGTGGGACATGGGAGCCTGTGTCAGCACAGCGAAGGTGGTGAGCCCTCTTCCTCAGGACAGCCAGCACCACAGCATCAAGGTTATACTGCACTTTTTCACAACAAACATGCTTAGACAGAGAGGAGGAGAAAGGAAAAGAAACCCCTGTGCCTGAGCCTACTGCAGGTGTGATTTGTGCCTCGGACGCCAAGCAACAGGCACATGGGTCTGCAGTGTTATGTAGCCAAGGCAAACAAGACACAGCAAGGCCCAATTTTGGCCCCCTCAGGATCCATAAAGCGGCCTCTGGGAGCTGTGGGGGGCACGTTATTCCTAATTGTGTCTTGTTTAACTTGGCTCTTTAAACAGCAAAGCTTTTGCTGTCTTGGCTAGAGTCCTCAGTCTCACACCTTGGTCGGGCTTACCTCTTTGCTTGGATTGGTAAGTTAAAGAAATCCCTTATGTTGACACGTGTTAAATGTTTTTGATCAAAACCCACTAATTTTTATAAGAACTAGTTAGGATGACATGCTGAGAACCTCTCCAGTGCATAGGGAGAATTCTACACACGAGAACAGGATCCTTCCTTTCATACTCCAGTTTCACTGATTGCCATCACCTTTGTCTGCATTTTCCCCTCCTAACCAGCAGCAAACAGAGACTCATGGCCAGCAGAGGTGATGGACACCCCTCTGTACACACAGGTGTAAATCCCAATAGCCTCATTCCTCACTGATACATAAACTGAGCTGAGTAGAGCCCTTCTGAGGAAGAAGCACCACAATTTTCAATTTATGCCAGGCCAGCAACATCCTTGAGCTACAAGAAGTGAAGAGCTGGTATTTTTCACACAGGAATAACTCTGCACCAAACACATTCTGGAATGGCAGGACCACAGGCTACTCTAGTGAGTCCGAGAGGGTAACTCCCCTTTTTTGTAGTCATTTGCCACCAACCATGTCAAGCAGCCCAGGGATGCTGAAGCCTCTGGACCAGGCAGCCTCCATAGCAGCCTGGAAGCCCTGTGAAAATATGTGAAGCCCCTGGCACTGGCTATCTTACAGACCAATCTTTCCTTCTGTTTTCCCTCCACATTTCTTGTTTTGGCCCAGTGGGGAGCACAACTGTGTTTGTGCAAACCGAACTGATCCAAGTTTGGAAAATAGAGGATGAGGTGTGATACTGTCAAGCTTGCAGAGTTTGAGGGATTTGTTAGTCTAGTGCAGAGATGAAGAAACCTGACATAGAAAAGACAAAACATTTCAGTCCTTCCTCCTACATCCTTTCCTAATGAAAGCAACATGACATTCAAAGAGAAGTTCTCTTCATGGCGAGCCCCAGGCTGGGCAGCACGGCTCCTGCTGGCCCACTCAGCTCTGCCTGCTGCAGGAAGGGCTCAGGTGACGCTGCCCTGCCCTGCTGGGCTGCCTGCAAAGCTCACGAGCAGCCAGGGCCTAGAGGGATGTCTTAACATCACACCTCGTCTATGTTTTAGTCTATTAGTGACAAGGTCAAAGAGATATCATGGTCTTGAGGGCGACTGCACCCATTCTCCCAACCCCTCAATGGCTCCGTGACCTCATTCCCCCTCTCACCTGCAGGTTACCCAACCAAATCCCATCCTCTCACCCAGGAGAGCTCCTTCAGCCATCCCTCTGCTCTTTCTGCAGGGGCCAACCCTCCCAGAGTTGTACAAGCTACCTTTGCTGCGGTACCTATAACACCTGCCTGCTTTAGCAGACAGGAGTTGGGCATAAACACTCCCTTTCATTCCTACAGCAAAAGAAACCATCACCTGCTTGGTCAGTGGTGTGCTGCATGCAGGGGCAGTGCAAAAATACACTGGTTTTCCCTGAAACAGGAAATAAACTAACCACAAAACCCATCAGTTCCTTAATGCATTGCAGGATCCTCTCTGATCTGCTCAAAGCTTTCTCAGCCCTGCCAGCTCCCAAGCATCTTCCTCTGGTGTGCATGTCTTGGATTATCTTTTCACAGGGGAGCTCGATGGTTTTTTTCTAGTTTGCACCTCCTTTCCTTGTTTCTGTTCTGTATTTCCCACACTTTCTGATCAGTCAATACATTGAACATGAGAAATGGAAACTGGGTAAATCAGCATCACACCTTGTCCAATTACCTCCCATTATAACCACATCCAGATGCTACATTTGGAAGTTGCAAGAAATTCCATTGGGGACGGTTGTAAAATTTAAAGCGTATCTATTCCATTCCTCTGTTATCAAGTGGCAATATTTCCCCTTTTAGCATCAAATACATGTATATTTTGCAATACACACAGCCCTCATCCCAAAATAGCAGGGAAAATGCAGAGTTGGACATTTCCAGTATCTACAGACCAGACCACACCTTACACAAAGCCAAGGCCAAAACACAGGGAAATCCTGTGGCATGAGAGAACACAAGATCTTGTCCACATAAAATAACCTGTTCCTAATCTCTTACAGCATCCAGATTTCTCTAGACCTGCTTTCACAGGGATTTTTTTCTTCTTTGAAAGCTTGCAGGCAGAGCTTCACCAGGATTCCCAGATCACCGTGTCCCATGAGGTTAGTGCTTCCTGATGGCTGCTGGTGAGAGCCTGCATACAGCACCTCTGATTCTATCAGTGGCTTGAAGGCATCTGTGATTGATTTACACAGACAGTTCCTTCACTCCTGTCACTGACAGCCAGTGAGGCTCAAATTCACAGCAAAAAATCCTGATCTTAATCCATAAATTCATCACCTTGCACTTACATGTCAAACCACTTCTACTGCTCCCCCTCTCCAATCCTCCTCCTCTGCTGATGCCTCCCCACAGTCCATCACCAGCAACAGCTTCACTAATGGAAATATTTAATAAAATCAGCCATAAAACCCACTTCACGAGACTCCACCTCACAACATACTTAGTCCTGACAACTCTGCTATCAACAAAATCCATCACGTCCTTCAAGCAGCTCCCTGTAGACTAACTTCTAAAATCTTGCTTTAATCCTTTTTTTCTCTGACTAAACTAATAATTTCCCATGTGGCACAACAGCAAATACTTGGGCAACCACAAATAAGATCCCTGGCTTCTTCTAGATAAAGACAGTGTAGTTTACAGAGGTGCCATATTTGACCAACCTGATGCTCCTGCTCCTGAACCTGCACGCCATCCCACTTTCCAATCCCCAATATGTCTTTAACAAATCTTTTCTCCAATATTCATTGCAAAGCTTTTCCTTCTGTTCAGGTCAGACCCAAAGGCCTACAGTTATTCACTACCACTAAGTCTTTTGTTACGGTCACTATACAAACACAATTAAAGCTGGATTATGGCACGCTTGTGCAGAACAGTATGTTAATCCACAAATGGTGCTGTGGAAGCCACATTTGGAGTCAAGTCCTAGCTGGTGCAAATAAGAAAACTGGAATTGCGCCCAGAGGAGATTAATACAAGAGTACCTCGCTAATTCACACTGAAGGCGAGGAAACCACGCTGAATATTTCCGACTAAAAGGAGTAAGAGAAGTACAAATAAATGCATCACAAAATGCTCTCATTTTCAGTTTCAAGTAGCAATCTCTGAGCGAGCATCATGGGGCACTGCAATGAGAGGAGCACGCTATATATAGCTAATGAGAGCTTGCTAACATTAGACATGGCTACAGCATCTGTTACTAAGTCTTTGCTGAGGAGTGTACACAGACCAGCAGTTTCTGGAGAGCTTATAAGAAAAGCAATGCACTGAAATGAAGCTTTGTCAGCTTCTATCGTACGTAAACACAACATTAAACTGAGGCTTGATATTTACTGCTGTGTCATCTCCACAGGCAGTCATCTTCAGTGCCTGAGGTGAGCCTCAGGTGATGCTAAACACGAGAGCACCAGCGATTTCACTGACTGTCCTTATTACTCTTCAGAAAACTTTCAATCAACACAAAGGAAATTATGCCCAAGGTACAGCTGTGAGGCTCGGACCTGCTCTCATGAACTCAATCTGCATCCCCAGGATGGCCTGTTCAAGGAAATTCTCACCTTAAAAAAAACTCTTCAGCATCTTCCACATGCTGAGCATCGATCCCATCCTGCACGAGCCCCTGGCCACGCCTGCCCCACAGGCTCACTGCCCCTCACAGCAAAGCTGTGCAGGTGCAGCAGGACCTTATGCAAGAGAAGCAAGAAATTCCAAGCCGCAGGCAGCTTGTGAATCCACTCAGGCACAAAGACAGCAGTGGTATTCACTTAAATGCAGGAAGCCCACAGCAAAATATCTAGTCCCTGACAACACTTTCTGGATACCTATCTTTCATCGCCGTGGTGTTAAGCAGTAACAGTCAATAACTCCCTGGCATCTTGGAGAATATTCATCTGCACCTTGCTTTCTAGTGGGTTATAAAATTTCTGCCTCGCAGGACCCCGGCCTTTTTTTGTGCCAGTTCTCCCTTCAATTTCACACTTAATTAAGTCCCTGGATCAAGTCTCAGGATGGATTGCTCACTAGACCAGCAGCCAGAATTGATGTCGTGTCTAACTGATGGGGCCTGAAGACAAAAAAAGAAGAGAGAGCAGGAGTGATAACAAGAGAGAGAGAGAGGGAGAACAGGGAAAGCTGCTTTTATTTCAGGGTTAAAAGCCTAATCTTCGACTAAAATGGTATCACATGAGAGGGAAAGAGTCTCTTATCCATGTGATACTGCTGACCCAGGCTTGGTTTAGAAGCTGTAATATCATTCCGAGAGAAAATTATGTCGGCAAGTAAGTATTCTTCAGAGACAACTAAAAGGAAGCAGAACTCAGAGAGAAGACAGCACAGGATGGAAAAGGGGGCCTACACACTGAACTTCTGATGAGGAACAGTGTATAACCAGACAGCAGTAATGGGAAAGCCTACAAGGCCTCAGTGTGATGAGGTGCTCAAAAGCTTGGGTGTTTCCTCTGAACTTCCTCCAAACTCCCCAGCTTAGGCCGAAAACCTCATGAGCTAAACCCTCCTCAGGAGATTTCTGGAAGTTCCTGTTCTTTTTGGAAGGATCACAAGAGGGCTTAGTTTTACTGCTGCAGTTTGGCATCACAGTTTCCAGCATGGTCAAACCCAGGAAGGCCGAAGGCGATGAAGAAGCAGAGCTAACATTTTCTGAGTGCTGGGAAAGACTGAATCCAGGTCGTAAGTCTAAGTGTTTCAGGCCAGTTTTATTCTGGGCACACACAAGCAGTTTTTTATGATAAGCAGACGACATCCTCTCTTTAGGGCAATTCAGACAAATAATAAGGCATCTTCCAGTGTATCCCAAAGACCCTGGTAGGCTGCTGAGGGATAAGGAAACAAGAGAGGGCTGTAGGGGTTTCCAAAGTTCTTTGCTGGTGCTATACCAATATTGTACCTGTGCACTGCTGTCTGGGACAATTGAAAACCAGGCCATTGATCATATCCAAGTTTACTGAACAAATTACTACAACAGCTGACTGGAGAAGTTCCTCCACTAACAACTCACAACCCCTTTCTGCAGTTCATTTATTGACTCAGCTCCCTCCAAACACACTAGATAACCTGGATGTGATAACACATCCCAGGTACTGCAAACACTACCCACCATCCATCACCTGCTTCTCCTGCACATTTTCTTCATCTTTTGAAAAGTCACAAGAGTGAATTTAGAGTTCTTTGGCACAAACCTTTTGCTAATTGGAGCACATTCCTGGCCTCAAAGTAAGGCTGCAGACTCTGGTACTAACCACCTGTCCAGAAAAGTGAAAAAGTCTTATTCATTAAAAGTAATTAGGTGGATTTAAGCTGGCCACTTGCCCCAGAGCTGCAAAGGGGCTTTCAGTTTGGTATTTCTGAATTAACAAGCAGAGAAAGAGAAGACAGATTAGAAACAGTTAATGATAAATGTGGCCCTTTGAACAGGTTTTGCTACCAAGCTTCTGCAGAAGCATCTTTACTATCTGGTCCCATTTTTAGCCACACAGAGAGGTGGTGTCTCAGCATCTCCATGAAAGGTTAAGCCATGACCTCATCAGCGTGCCCACCATGAGACACACCTTCCATCCTGTAACTCCCTGGCACCCAGAAATCTACATGTGCCAGGGCTGAGCAGATTTCCAGTACAGGAATGCTGTGAAGTGTTAAGAGCAAAGCACCTAAATTCAACCCCAAAAAATTGCAGGATCTGGAGGGGGGTTGGAAAAAGCCAGGAAAACTCATCCATAATTGCTTCAGGAATTATAGGTTCTTTTTCTTGGTTTTGAAGCAAATACAGCGACAAAGAACATTTAATGCCTCAAGCATGTTTATCAGAATCCACTTGCTCAGTGCAAATTCTGTTAATTCCAGGGAACCTTATTCCTCTCTTCCCTAAACTGAAGTGAAAGATGGGATGAACTGAAGTGGCCAGAATGGTGTGGGAGGTCAGGGTTATCCAGATCTGCCCCCAAATGTAGATTAATAATTCTTGCAGCTCCCATATGAAGATAAATGGTTCCATATGAATGCCCAGCACAGATTACAGCCGGGTATTGATTCCAGCACCAAGGAAAGCCCCTCACATCCAGGAGAAGCTCTCCAATCCCAGCAACATGAGCTGAGGAACTCAAAATGAACTGCACACAGACCCTGAGTTAACACCACAGAATTTTGACTGGAAACTGCAGATAAAGCCAGGCAATAACTCACCACCAGGTCACTACAATTCCTTGCAGGAGGCTCGAGCACGGCCTCACATCACCACACTGCTGGGGACAAATGGGCATCAATTAGTGCCACACAGGCCAGATCCCCTGAAGCTATGGCAAGAATTTGTGGCTGCCTGAGATTTCCCCACAATATCCTGCACTTTAATTGCATTCACACACACAGGAAGCTGTGTGCTGATTATTTTATTTGCTTGCCTGTTTCTAGAGGAAGGGGGAAGCTCCTCTGCAAGCCATCGCCTTTATCCTGACATTTGGATTTTGTGAAAGCAGTTTTGGATTGAGCCTTGAACAATGACTCTCTCCGTTCTGCTTGTTCTTTTGTCTCCTTGGACACACTGGCAAATTTGCTTCAAGCTAAAGCAGGAGTTTAGCAGGGTGTGAAGGGAGCAGTTAGTGCAGTGAGACAGCTGGAGATGGAAAGCAGGCAGTATGTCACAATTTTTAATTGTTCCTGCTGTCAGAAAACAAACTGAGCACAGTAGCTCATATCATTTCCTGCACAAAATCCTAATCACAGCCTGCACGGGATCCATCCACTGGCAAAGCAAAGACTTTCCAAAGTTCTGTTTTAGATTGAAAGTAAGCATCCACAAGAGTCAGTCTTGTCCCACCTGCCTGCATGGAAAGCTTTCACTCAGCCACTCTGCCCTTTGTTCCTATCAGGGATTCACTCCTCACACCAATCTGCCTTCAGAAAAGGAACATTTTTAAGATCCCAAATATGCTTTTTGTCTGTTTTTAGACTGTTTTTTCCTGTTGACCAGAAGATAAAAGCAGTTACTTCACACTCTAGTTTGTACCTCACATTTTCAATGTAAATTACTGCAAGGACACCTACCTACATCTTTGGGTACCTCTCTCCCCATCTCTCCTTACAAACCTAAATTTAAGAACATGTGAATAAGTCTTTTCACATTTTCTGAAAAACTTGGACCCGATGCAGGAACTAAACACTGCAGTGACAAGATTGCCCCAGCTATGGGGGAGATGGGCTTTAATCCCCTCTGGTGCAGAAATGGATAGAGCAGACCTCCCCAAACTCCACAGGCACAGGGGAAAAAGGAAATGTGCCTCGACAGGCAGCACTGGAGGCAGAAATCTCTGCTGAACCTAAACCTGAGCAGATTTCAGGGGTCACACTGGGTATATTATTCCAGTTGGTATTTTGAGAACTGAAAATCCAGGAAGAGCAAAGCATACCCACAAGAATCAATCACAGCCATAAATCCAAGTATTTGAACTTATAACCAGCTTTTTTTGTGTGTTCATAAATCAAGCAGGGAGAAGTAAAATCTTTGAAGATTTTCAGAGAAAATGTTATTATGAGTTAAAAAAAATACAGAGCAAATTTCGTGGCTAGAATTGAACTTTCTGGACAAAGACTGAATGCGAATGAAGGGAGAAACTTTTTGGTTTTCATGATTTTACTCTGCCAGTCATTTCACAGAACACAGAAGGGGAACACAGAAGGTGAATTCTGAGCCCTGAGGAATGAAGAACCATGGAATGGTTAGAAGGAGCACTCTGCTTAGCACAAACTGGGAAACAGGCATGTCCTCCAGCTTCACAGCTGAGGTAGGGTCTGACTGAAAGGCAAATGGACACGCACATCCTCCCTCTCCAAACATTTGACATCTCTATATCTGTCACAGTCATTGAGTACTTGGCCACCACCTGCCAGGGGAGAGGGCAGTGCCACACCCTGCAGGAATTACAGGGGTGGACTGAGGTCCACAGAGCTCTGGGGGCATGGGAGACTCCTTCCCTGGGCCAGTGATCCCATGAGATCCCACAGCATGAGACCCACAGGGAGATGCTTTTCCTTGAATTTCTGGTGAGGAGCCTCCTGTTCTCCACCAAGAGCCTCCTTCCCTGCAGGTGGCAACAAAGCTAGCGAGGAAATTGATTCCATAGTTCAAAATGTATTCCCTTCGGTCAGGCTTTCTCTCCAGCCAGAAAAGACAACATCCTGAGGTTTGCTCCAACACCTTCAGAGAAGTGGTTCAATTCCCTATATTTTCATGCCAATAGACTTTTTTGCTTCAAAAATGTTAATCTATTTAAAAGGTCACTTCTATTTTAAAAAATTCCTCATGAAAGCTTTCAGAGTACCTTTGACACTGGATTACATCATGTTTCCTCTGACACCTGAGTCACAAAATGCTCAGAGCAGGATTTCCAAGGCTTCCCTTTATTTTGTGTTCCCATGAACTCTACTCCCACCACGATCAATAGGATTATTGCCACAGGATTCAACAGGAGAAGGGCTGGCAAATGCTGGACACATTTGAAGTCCCTAACCTCAAAGTCAACATTTTCCAGTCAAGAAAACAGCACTTTGGCTATCAATGAATATGTCAAGTAAGAGGCCCATTATGAACAAATCAGTTTAATGAGCCCAAAAGAAAAAAAATAATAATACCATAATGTAACATGCTCCCTACAGCCTATGGCAGCTCACTGTGATGGATTTGAGGTGGCTTAAGGTGCCAGTTGAGCGAATCGAGAATTAAAGCAGGATCACTGAATGTCTGCAGAAGAAGGATGAAAAGGATGCCATAAGTCTGTCTCACTGTCCTGCCTGTACCCCAAAACAGGACCAGTTCTACCCCTGTCTTTCCTGCTATGTGTTTCCCAAGCAGCTACGAACCAATTTCACTTGCTCCATTCTTCTTCCAAACTCCTCCAGAGCTCTGCTGCCTCCGTGGCTGGGCACTCCTCTCCTATCACCTACCAGTCACAGCCCCTCCTGTAAAGCAGACCTGGGGCAACGTAATCCAGAAGTTCTCCTAATCCTCTTTCCAACAGCTTTTGCACCCACAAAGTCTGTTTCTCCTGTCTCCTCTGTCTTCTCACTCTGAATTAAAACACCGGGATTTCTCCTCTTTTATAGGTTCACACTTTCCCAGGTCTGTAAGTACCCACCTGCAGACTCTTCTGGAGGATCAGCCTTTCCTGAATCCTTGACTTGCTCCAAAAACACTCCAGTGTTCAAAGCCAAGAAACTCCTTATTTCCCATGATTTTCAGAGTTCAGCCCAACCTCTCAGCTCGAATCTCAGCACGATCCTTCTCACAGTAACCTCACAACTTTCTCTTTCAGTTTTGACCACACCTAGGACATCTACTCTTTGCCCTGTTTCAAAGACGGGTCTGTTTAGAGTAGCATCTGCAGTTTCACAACTTTGTGAACATTTCTGATGCAATCTGGACATGATTCCATTAAACTTTTGGCCAGCAGAAAGTCAGCCAGGCAGCAGGATCAGTGCTCCTGCAGCTTAAAGCCCAGTGCTGTATGTGCTGTTACTTAAGTGGAAGATTCTTTCAGAGCAGTATTAAGGTTTAGGACTTATAACTGAAGTGCTCTAATCCTTCCCAGCAGAGGCCAATGGTGCATGTAAGAGTATTAAGCTTGAGATACATTAAACCCTAAACATTTCCAAGTTGCAAGCAGAAATAGATCACAATCAAAGCCTGCAATTCAAAGATGCTTAAGAGAATGAGCTCAAACCCAGGCTCTGATTTGGGAAGAACTCTTCTCCGTACCTCATGAGTGCCAGATCTGGATGAAGATATTAAAAAGCAGTTTCAGTCCTTATCTTTAGCCCATCTGAAGATCAAAGAGAATTGGAAACAAAAGCATTCCAAGGCATCGAAGTGATACATTTGTAATGAGTTTCTTCTATTTTTTTCTACACATTTGGGATTTTGGGGGGGGAGAAGGAAGGCAATTTTGGCAGCTTGTTAAGAAACGAGGATGGCAACACATTTTAACACATTTTATTCCTAATTTTCTTCCCTCTTCTCCTATTTTTCCTCAATAAAACCACCGAAGAGATCCATGAAATTACAGGAGATGCAAATCCTTTATCCACAGTTTGCAGCTGTTGACATGCAAGAGCCTTAATATGTAAATAAATTGGGCTAGGCATTCTTTTTTCTGGCCAAAGCAGCACTGGTCAGCAGATAAACAGCAACAATGCAGCCTGTGTGATGGCCCAAACAATTAATTCCTGTAACCAGGAATCTTCTTGAAGCATCTCTTCAAGTCTAACTCTGATGGGGAGCAAGGGGCACGGGGCTGCTCCTCAGCTGTAGGTGAAACAGTGACATGAGTGAGAATGAAATTCAACTCCAGATCAGCTGCTGTTTTGAAAATCGTGTCTCTTGATCATGAATTAGTGTCAAGGCAGATGACGAGGGATGAAGTAAGGAGTGAATGAGTGAAAGAGAGCAGGGAGGGAGAGAAAGAAGCAAGGAGATTCTCCAGAGGCTTATGAGAATCATGCCAGTGAGGAGACTGTGCACACAAACCATCTCCTTCTCAAAGTCGGCATTTTGCCAAAAAAATAAAAAGACCGTGATCCCTAGAAATGTTCCTGTCTGCTGGCTCCCAGAGATAAGGAAGTGATATTTCACAGTCTGACACTAATCATATTTGGGCATACTAAGTAAGAACAGTCCAGGGGCTTTCTTTGCAGCATGCATATTCCAAGTTCAAAGCAAAAACTCGTTACTGTGCCTAAAAAATCCTCTTAACTCAGAAACACGAGGAAGAAAAGGGAAGAGAAAAAAGAAAGTGAGGGATGTGCTTGGAGGGGGGGAGAAGAAGAGTCCTTATCTTTGTATTGTTGTCCCTACCCAGCCCCATCAGTGATGTCTGCTGCAATGTTTTATCATGGGGGGAAGATGCTCCCCTCTTTTCCCCCATCCATGAAAATGTGACAGGAGGTTTACTAACGCAATATTTCATGGCTGTGATTTACACATCCCAGTCTTTGCTCCATCTAAAGGCAGAGCAGCCATGATGGAGCCAGTTCCTGGGGTGAAATCAGTGGAATTATCCCCACTGGAGACCCAGCTGGACCTGTGTGCTCCTACAGCAGGAAATTGCTCGCCTGGCTCAGCTGCTCCCTCTGAGCAGAGGTCACTGTCTGCCTCTCTGGTCTGGGCTCCTCATTCCACTCTACTCCCCACCAAAAAAACAACAACAACAACAACAACAACAAAAAACCCTTCACTAAAGCTTGGAGCAGGTGCCTCCTTTACAGCGACCTGGAGCTGAACACGGGCTGGGATGGAGAGCCAGGAGAAAACGTGTTCCAGTGTGGAGCAGCACTCTGCACATCCCATGGCCAGCCAACCCTCAGCTCCCTTCGCAGGCTGCTCCCCTCCCCTCCAGCTCACAGGGTACGAAGGCTACAAATACAAAACACCTCCAGCACCTCCAGGTAGCAGAGGAGGCTTTACCTAACACAGCCCTCTGTAAAGTCACAGTCCTCACCAAACCCAAACTTTGTGCTGTGTCTCCACTAGACCCCACCTGCAGGGCTCAGCAATGGATGGGCAAGGGCAGACTAAAAGGATGGTTTCAGCAAACACCACACTAAAAAAGTGAATCAGCTTGGGGAAGATCCAGGGAAGGTCACTATGTTGAATCTCAGCTCTACCCAGAATGAATGTTTCAACTCCCCTTTTGCCAAGCTGTATTTTTAGCTGGGGTCTAACCTACTTTTAATGAAGAGGACGAAATAACCCCCAGATGAACTTTGATTTGTTCCACAATTGACATCTCCCACATATCTAACTTTTTATTCTGCCCCGCAAGCCAAAATAAAACCCAGACTGCTGCTCACAGCATGAGGTGGAGCTCTCACAAGAGAGTGGCTTGCCAGAAGTACTTCTCATCCCTCCCAAGCTCTTCTGAACACCTCAGACTAAGTCCTGCAGACTGATCCAATTGTGAAATATCTCTGGTCAACCTGGAATCACTCTAAGAACCACTTTGTCTCAGCGAGACTGAACAGCTACAATTGACCATTCCAGGAGCAGCATCCTCGGTCTGGAATTCTCAAACAGGGGCTTATTAAAGAGAAGAAAACTGATTAGGATTGAAGCCAAGCAAAATCCCCACTGGTCCCTGGGGAGCCATACAGGGAAACGGCAAGATGTGGAGGCAGATTGATTTTTTAATTTCAATTACCATCTTGGAAGCGTTCATATGACACCACCTATTGCAGTGTCTGGACAGAAGAACCAGAGCTTGTTTCCACATGCTAAAGCTCATGGGGGTTTCACCTGAACCACCACCTAAGAGCTGGCTCTGCTCACCAGGGTAGACTTGTCCCTCAGCCTCCACCCCGCTCCTAAATGGAAACTGACTTGGACACGAGCAAACGTACATCAGGATTTAGCGTATTCCCTGATCACATCTCGGCTAATCCAGCAACACAGCTTCCTCCCTGGAGCCCACGCTGCTCATTCCCATAAATCTGGGTGTGGAGGAAAGCACTCTGAAAGGTACAACCTAAATTTTTGTCCCAATGGGAAACACACCCCTCCCTCCAGGCTTACTAAATTGTGCCACGCCACTCACATGCTGATCACACTCATTCCAAAGGCGAGCATTTCTTACATCAGCTCCCCCCATTCCAAAGACTGGAAATGTTCAGGTTAAGGATGAATGTGATTTTGTGTGTGCACTTCACAGACAAAAAGCCCTATGCCTTACCATGCTGAAACAAAATCACCATCTGGAGGTCCTGTTCCTCTACGGAATGCCTGCCCTCAGCTGTCTGCTGACCAGTCCAAAGGCTGTAGGGACAACAGGGAGCGTTACTAAACCCAGTGGGGAATTTCTTACAGAAGACACCACCAATTTCCCATGGCCACATTCCAGGGGGCCGCCAGTGGCCCCTCAGAAAAAACACTGCTCCTGTTTCTTTCTGTTTAAAAAGCCTGAGATTCACTTCCTAGCAAGGTAAGCCTGGGCACAGCTTTTCCTGAATGCTGGAGCTCCATCAGCAGCTGGCCCTGGGCTGTTCCCTGATCCTTGTCTCCTCCTGTCCGTGCAGCAAACACTGCAGCGAACGTGCCGTGCTCCACAGTGAGCTGTGAGCACCTTCCCAGCTCCCTTGTAATTCCGATCATCAACTTGAAAATCAGTTTTCCTGGAACCCAGCCTTCTAGCCACACGGAATGCAAGGAATGAGATTAAAAGGGATTATGTGTTTCTTGCAAGCAACGAGGTTTGATAGCTCAGACAGGCATTGCCTTAACATGTCCTGCACTTTGTTTGAGCAGTTATTACCCCCCAGCTCCCGGAGCGTGCAGGTTTGTAGGGATAAGCCATATGCCATGCAATTAGGATTCCATTTCTGCTTATTGTTCACGCAGTTTGGGATGGTCTTTTGGAAGTTTGCAGGTTGCTGACATTTTTCTGTGTCTTCAGGCAAGACTGGATGTTTAGTAATAAACATCCCGGAGGGGGAGGGAAAGCCTTAGATCTGAGCAGAATGAATACAAACTTCCCTCCAATTTAAGCAGGGAAATTTTTAGAATTAGGCTATCCATTACTACAACAGATTTCCATACCAAGGCTGTCCACGAGGTCCAGATGCTCTCAAGAATGGGACACAGGCTTTTTGTTCAGACTCTCCTGGCATTTTGGACTGAGCGTTCACCTGCATTGCAACAGGATCCATGTGGTCAATAAATATAACCAGTTGTACCAAATAAAATGCCTGTATTTTATGGGATGTCAGAGGAACAGGTCTTTTCCAGGAGGCCGTTCCAGCGACTCTTACTTGAGCAGAGACTTCAGGAATCCACAGCCAGCATTCCCTGACACACCACCAAGGCACCTGCATGGCTGACTGCTCCACACCAGTGAAAAATTCCTGAAAAATTCCTGATTCACAAATACACAAGCCTTGAGTGGACCTGATCCCAACACTGCTCCTCAACTATCTGCATCTTAATCCGGAAGTTCAGCTGGAACAAACACCTCTGCTCTCCATCCAGCCGGGGGATACATCAGTATCCCACCTTACTGCTGGAAACACATCTCATATCCTGCAGATTGCCACGATGGATATTCTGGGATCCAAAAGGAGAATTGTTACTTTAAAAGGGATATTTGCAGTGACAGAATGAGCAGCCCTGGAAGCATTGCCTCTCCAAACACGGCACAATATCTGTGCATCACCAGCATCCCACATCCCACCTTCTCGAGTTATCCCCACCACGGTGAGGCACCCAATCCAGAGCTTCCCTTTCTTCCCTCCGGCAGCCAAATGCCAGAAAGGTACAATCCTTGCAATGGACGGATTGACACAATCAGAAGTAATTTAATTCATGATTAATCTGCAGCTAATGACTGCAGGTTCCCTCCAACTCTCGGTCCCCTTCCAATTTTTCACTGGTAAATGGCTGCAGTTTGCAGTTGGAGCTCTTCACAGTAGATTAGTTAACATTATGTTTTTATTAAAGCCGAAGTTAATATCCTTATTCTCTGAAGGAGACCACTGGGGTTGTTGGAATTATTTTTTCCCTTTCAGTTTTTTACTAAAAGCCTCCTCTGCTGAGTTAAAAACAGAGCCTGCAGACCCCCAGCTGAAAGCTTAAGGGAGTCCCAAACAGTTACTTCTTAAATGATTATTTACATTGGAACATAAAAATCACTCTGTTGGATCAGAGCAGGGGCTTGTCTACCCAGGATCCTGTCTCTGATGGTGGCCAGCTGCTCCAGAGCAGGGATGCTCATAAATTTTATGTCAAAGCTTTACTGATAGATACTTTTATTTGAATACATAACATTTTTCACCAAAAAAAAAAAAAAAGGCAGCCTGCTGCCTACAGAAATTGTGATTTCACAACAACAACAACAAGCCCCAATGACAGAGTTCTCTAACATGAATGATTCTGTAATTTGGACATAAAGTTTTCCATTTTCTCATCAAAGATAATTGCTTTCCAGTGAAGAGTCAGAATTTTCTGGGAAAATGATGTTATATGAAATTATGTTCATATTTATCAGTATTTTCCACTAAAATAGCCCCAGCTTTTAAAATAATCCAAAGTTTCTTTTAAAAATATCTTCAGCTCTGATCTAAAGAAATCCTTGCGGACTGTCAGACAGAAAGTTGTGGTACAAGTCCCTCCATGGAGGTTTGTCCTAAATTCCATAAAGCCAATGGCTACAAGGCACCAAAATGATGTTTTCTGTGTTTATTGATCTTTCCTAGACTGACTCAAAGATGCCACAGGACCCAAATGGCCAAGGAACAGGAGGTGGAGATACCTGACAGACAAGGAGGGGCTAACACCCTTCTCCTGGATGGACTCTGAACATTCATGAATGCTTCTCCTTGTCCCTGGCAAGCAGGAGGGGTGCCAGGACCATCTTTTTGTCCTGGGAAACCACACAAGGAAAAAGATTAATGAATGTTCAGAGTCCAGAGAAGCAGCAATTAGCAACACACCTAGGAGAAGAAAAAGGATTCCCTGGGAGCAAAGAGAGCAGAGCCATTATCATCTGGAGAGATTTAGGAGACAGCTCTGAATCCCTCAGGAATTATATATTCAAGTTCATCTCTTCAATCAGAAGAGATAGGAATTGTCTTTAAATAAACCAATTCATGCTGAACTGTCAAATAAGCACAAAAAGTCTGATTTCTCTGGACTCTGTGAAAGGCAGAGAAGCTGCCACAGCACACCAGAATACTTTTGAGCGTGCTTCCTGCAGAAGCACGGGTCTGCAAGGACCAGGGTTTGCCAAAAGGTGGTGGAAAATCTCTCACTGAGATGGGCTCTGACAGAGAAAATAGCTTTTTCAATTCTTGAGTTCATTTCTACAGAACTTCTTCCAGTTTAATGAAAACAACTGGGGGGAATGGATGAGTTCTACAAATTCTTAAGTATTTGTGGGGTTTTTTTCCCTCTGGTATTGACTCTGTGAGATGCTGGAACCTGAAGTATAATTTGTTCACCAGCTAAAACTGCAGAAATTGCAGTTTCACGGAATTTACACAGAAAAGCGTACAGTGACAGGCTCAGGTCTTGGATTCCTTCCCACCTCCACAATCGCAGCCAGAATCCAGAATCCTAGAGGGGCTGTGACTGCCCCATCCCTGGAAGTGTCCAAGGCCAGGTTGGATGGGGCTTGGAACAACCTGGGACAGTGGAAGGTGTCCCTGCCCATGGCAGGGGGGGGGATGAGAGGAGCTTTAGGATCCCTCCCAACCCAACCCATTCCATGGTTCTACGGCTCTGCTTTGCAGACCAGGCTGGCCACAGCTCCTGGTCTTGCTCTCTCCATCCACAATCCCAGTGCTGTGGTCCCAGGATGCTGGAGGATCACCAGGAACTGGGGATTTCTGCCGCTGTGTTTCTGCCTCTGAGCCCGTAGAGGATGAGACCCACAGCACTCACCAAACCCCAGGATCTGCCTCTCTCCTGCTTGAGTCCTGTGCACTGAGGTTTTTAATTAACCTTGGAACAGCAAAGGGTCTTCTTTTCTTCCTTTTTGCCAAACACAGCCATATTTTACAGGGATGGTGACAAGCTAATTAACTTAATTCTTATGACACCTCTCCAAGATGAGGCTAGGGTTGGCTAGCTCTGCAATGCAGTGTTGGGCTAATTAAAAAATAATTACTACTTCACCAAGGACAAGAACAAGAAGTTAATTAAAAGAATGAGGTGTAGCCTTAATGAAACTCATCAGATTGTATTCATTCTGCTGTCCCACAGCCAAATCCCCCCTATTAGAATACAAATCCATGCTGCCTCCTTCTCCACAAGTGTTTGCAAAGGGGCTCCTCTCTCCCCCTCCTCCCTTGCACCTTTTCCCTGGCAGAAACAATATGAATTATTTCAGGAGCACAAGAGTAATCTTGGGTTGAGATTAGACACACCCTCGAGGGCTGAGGGACAAGGTATGGATCACCAAATAGCATCTGGGGTTATTTGCACTACCTAAAAAACCACGTGCTGCACAGGGACTGGACCATTCATTACCAAAAATCCTGTGGGTAATGTGGGAGCCCTCCACTGCCACAGCCAGGCAGAGCCTGCCTTCCAGACACCACCTCCAAACACTGGGAGAACAAGGCAGAAGGGATCTCCTTGGGGAAAATGAGCTTTTACCCGAGTAAAATTGACCCATGGTCCAGATTCAGACCTCATGCCATGCCACTGGACAGGCTGGAGTGGTAACCAGCATTAGCTGGGGATGGAACCTGCTCTGGAACAGTTTGCTCATTCACACGGACTTAAGACCTTCATAAGTTTAGGTCAAATGAACCTTTAATGTTTCTGTTAAGGGAAAAACCTGAAATTAAATTTCTAATGGTAACTCGCTTCTAAAAAAGGGAAAAACCTGAAATTAAATTTCTAATGGTATCTCACTTCTAAAATGCAGGTGTCCCTGAGCTGAACTATGCTATCCTGCACAAGAGATCCCCCAGCTGCAGCAGCCCCAACCTGCCCATACCCAACCTATGCCCATTTCCCATTTTCAGCTCAAGCAAACACCCCGAGCACTGAAGCCCTCAGCAGGAGCAGACGTGGCTTTACCCAGAGCCCAGCAGGATCCTTCACCACCATCCCTGCACCACAGGCAAACACGGTGCCAAGCAGGCAAGTTGTCTACAACCTCTCAGTCAAAGAGCTGGAAATTTTAAATGGCGAGAAGAAAACCAGAGGTGCTCTCGCCACGGAAATCTTTCACGCCTTGTGGTGTTTAACACCTCCTGAAATGCCTCCACTGGATTTGTAGGACCTTCTAAACCCAATCTGAGATCCTGAAGGCTATCCAGGCTGTCTTTCCTCTAAGACCTTCATTCTTTATTGCCCCATAGCAATTTTTGCCCATCAGTCAGCAGCTTGAATGCCTGCTGCCTTTTACACCCTTCCAGCCTTCTTTTTTTGTTGAGCACCAGCACCCTGCAGTCCTTGCTGTGCCATGTTCTGCCATGAGCTCTTCACATTGAACAAGTGTCCCAAAACACAATGATGCACACTTCTGTCATGGTTTAGCAGGATTTAACTTCATGCTTAATGACTATAAACTCACTGGAGCACCTGTGTGAAATGCTTTAAAGTAGTACCAAAGTGTGAATGGTTAAAATTCTTGTGAAAGTCAAGTGCTGCCACTTTGGAGGGGGTTCTGAGAAGGGAAAAGACAGGCATAGGAGAATTTTCTCTGTGATCCAAGTGGGTTTTGCCTCAGAGTATCAGATGTTTTCAACGGTACTGTGCAGAGAGAAATTCTAAAGCAACACAGTGCAACCAGCAGTCCCATCACACAGGCACCTCACAGTCCTTAAGCTTCAGAAAATAAGGAGGCTCTGAGCTGAGATTATTTTTCAAAAATTGCTAGGAAGTTCAGCATTTAAATTTTCTTCTGCAACCCACAGTAACATAAGTACTTTCTTACCAATTTAAATTAAAACATGGCTGTAACTAATTAAAGGTGGATTACACATTTTGCTTGACAGAAAGACTTAGTTTTGTGCAAAACCATAGGTTTGCCAGTTATGTGACACTGCCAAATTTCCTGCCCTTGTCTGGAGTCTTCTCTGACTTTTTCAGTATTTTTCCCATCAGGAAAGTTGTTTTCCCAGAGCACCAGCCACAAGTTCTTCCTCCTCCCACTACATTTTTGCTCCTTGTTAATGTACATTTGCCCGGTTAATTTATGTGCACGGTTTTCTTTTCTACAGTCTTACAAAAAATAAAGATGGAACACTAGAAATTATTGGATATTTTCTTTTTTCCTCCCTCTCTCTCTTTTTCCTTTTCTCTCATACCTTTGCACTTTTCACACGTTTCCTCTCTCTCATTCTTCCTCCTCCCTTGTGATCTTCCCGAATCCCTCAATTCAGAGAAAAGGAAATGCAGTTCAATGGAGCCCTCTCTTGGCCCCGTGTGGTAACTTAGCCCTGCAAAAGACTTTTTTATGAATGAATTCAAGATCAGTCGCATAACTTGAACTTGCTGGGGACCACAACTCCTGTTGGTATTGCTAAAGTACCTGCTGCAACTGTGGTTGTTTTTTAAGCAGCTGTTTGGTGACTCTCTTTTATGTGTGTGTACCTGGAAGTTGGAGCCTGGGTGCTGTGCAGAGAGATGGATACAGAGCAGCTCAAATCCAAGAAACAAATGACTGCAAAACTCTGTGAATTTCCTCTTAAAAAGACAACAAAATCTAAAAACCTATCCTAACCATCTTTTACTGCAAGTAAAGCGGAGAAAAGGGTGTTCTGAGGACAAATAGAGCAGCAAAACTGAGAAGACGGCTGAAAAATAAAGATAAGATTATTTGTATCCCTGCCTTCGCCTTTAGTTCAAAACTTTGAGTAATCTAAGGCTGATGCCATCACTTTGTTGCTACAAAATGAGAAGGAAAAGCTGTGAATGTGTCTACCTAGACCTGAGTAAAGCCTTTGGCACCATTTCCCACAGTTTCCCCAAGGCCATCCAGCCAGTGTCCTCCCAACTGCTCAGGTGTTGACTGTTCCTTCCAAGAAAATAGGGTTGGACCAAAAGCAGCCAAAAATGAAATCCAAATTGCCCTCAAAACTGCTTTCATATCAATACATTGTAAGTTGCACGACTTCATTTTTCCCCAGAAGCTCTTTTTCAAATTTGCATTAAAAGTACCAAAAATATTAAGAGGATTAAAGCCCAATTTGCAGGTTACATGACAGGTGACAAGTCATTTCAGTATTGCTTGGATGGTTCAGATACAACTTGGATTTTTTTAATAGGCATTACACATGAAAATACCTTTGTAAGCAGTGATTTCCATTCAATAAAAAAGCCATTTATCAACAGCCTGAAAGGTTATTTGGTTTCTTGCCCCATACATACTCCAAAACACTAATTGGGTATTATAGACGAAGGCAAGATTCAGAACTGCACAGAGGCAGAAGCTGAGGTTATACAGACTTGGAGACAGCCTGCACTTCCCAGGACATCAGAAAAACATCACCAAAATCCTGGAAATTTCATGCAATGGGAACCACTTGGCATCCTTCCACAGCAAGGAACATTAAAGGACACTACTGGATTTATACAGAGTAGATGGAGCCCTCACAGATGCCACGACCTGGAGCCACAGCCATGCCCCTGGATGTCACCCCAATTATTCTCACAGCCCCCTTCTCCCCAGCACGCTTCAGATCTCCCTCTCTGGCTCTCCCCCACTTCACATCTCCCTGGTTCCTGCTGCTCCTCCACCAGCCTTCCAAATCCCATCTCCCCAGCACTTTCTCCAGGCTCCCCGCACCTCAAAGGTTTCTTTGCAGGCTCCCAATAAATGCCAAGTCGTTTCTGAAGTGAAGTTTTTAAGCAATCAGAGGAGCCAATTCACAAGTCGTCACATCCTTCAGTTGTCATTTACGTCCCTCCCCAGCTGCTCCAGCAAACAGCCCTTGTTGGTTGTGTTTTATTTCGGTGGCGCTCATTTAGCGGCCACATTCGGTATCTCTCCACAAAATTGCACTCATTTAATTTCCCGTGTGAATCTGTTGGCTGTTTGCAGGAGTTGAAAACAGCAGCACTTCTGTGTAGTTCATCAGCACTTCAGAACATCTGCTGGGCACTGTGGGGAAAGCTGCATCCGAACCACAGGCCCTCAAGTCTTCTACAGAGTTCGGCTCACACAAAGAACTCGCTTTTTGTTGAAATCTGCCCTGAAGAGAGAGGCTGGAGAAAAGGAACAGGATTCACCGTTGCCAAAATGCCTGACATGTCAACTGCCAGCCCAAGTTAATCCAGAATCAAGCAGAGCTCGTTCTATCCCTGACACAATCCCCTGATGGGTTCCCTCTGCTTGGGCCACAAGACAGCCCCAGCTCCTCACGACAGAGCTGGGCCCAGATCCAGCTCAGGTTTCCAAGTCCCACTGAAATATTTGCATGATCCTGGGTTTTATTATTTTAGCTTAGGCTGCACAGACTGTACGGTCAGCAGTGCACACCCCATTTTCAAACCCTATTCAGCAGCACCTGAAACTGACTCTCGACCAAAACACAGCCCAAGCCCAGGTCTCGTTTTTACCCTGCCTTTCCCAGCAGACAGCCAATAAGCTCCCCTTCAAAAGCCTCTTAATCCTTCTACAATTCTAAGCTTAACCCAAGATTTCTTCACTTAAAAAATTAAGTAAGTGTAAAACTCACCTTAGCTGAACAAGGATGTGCCTACCCCAAAACTGTTCAGGCACCCGGCCTGAGCAGGCCTGGTAGTGCTATCACAAAAATCCCTCTGTTAAGACATACGTGCAGGATTTAGAGGAAAGCTATTTTATTAATTTGTCTGAAAAGTTATTGTCTTCAGGCCAACAAGCTGAGCTTTGCGAGGACAGATTAGGTGGTACTTTTATACTGTAACTGAAAAGAATAAATTCAGGACTTTATTTCCACAAATGCTTTTGAAATATATATTTAATTCTTGAAATAGGGATAAATATCTGCAGATATGTCGTCAAGAGAGGGACAAAAACAGCTCAGCACACCACAGTGCCTGCTAAACAACAACTGTGTCCCATGGAAGCACACGGGATCATAAAGGAGATCTGCTCTAACACAGACACAGAAGGTGATGCCATGATGATTTTTTTGCCTTTTC
This sequence comes from Ifrita kowaldi, assembly GCA_013398055.1. Taxonomy (NCBI): domain Eukaryota; kingdom Metazoa; phylum Chordata; class Aves; order Passeriformes; family Cinclosomatidae; genus Ifrita; species Ifrita kowaldi. The sequence goes on along the minus strand of VZRS01014679.1, from coordinate 104,775 downwards.
TTTTAAACCCCTTTTATACCTCTTTACAGCTTCTGTATTCTTTAGTGCTTTTCGCCTACATTCTTGGACTTGTTTGTCAAGCCAGGAGACTCAACATTTTAGAAGCTTCATAGTTAGGGATAAAAATGTCCCCAGACCCCAAGGTCCTCTCCAGAACAGATTTTGTAAACTGAGATAGAACCATGCAGGGGAAGGTTCCTGGGGGAGGGAGACTCATTCAAGCCTCTCATTGGGGAATCTTTGATAAGATGCTAATTAGTGACACCTATAATGTGATACCAGATCTTTTGGGGGGGCTGGGCATTGCGGTGTGCATTGAGGTGCATTCAACCTGGACATGGTGCACCTAAGGATCCTTAAAATAAATACAGAGGTAAAATCCCTTTTTTTGCTCTTCTAAGCATGTTTGATTCTTGATTTTAAGACCAGGAAAAGGCATCAAAGGGAACGGTGTCTCTACTGAAAGGAAAGGGAGGAGTAAGGGATAATTCGTTCAGCCTCAATCCATCCAAGGCATTTACAGACACACACCACTTGCCAAGCTCCCAGGCAGAGCTCCTAATCCAAGAGCTGAGTGACCAGAAAATTCCTGCAGTTCTGCCGGCCCAGCCAGACAGCCCAAAGGGGCCCGGTGCTCCAAGGTGCTCTGCAATGAACAGCCCCGTCCAAAACGTGTTGAACGAGGCATCAAAGCCGAGGCACACAACAGCACTAATTGCTTGTGAAAATCTCAGCTTCAGTGCCTGCAAACACTTAAGCACTCGAATAATCGAGTCCTCCTGCTGACTCCGAGGTTGGCCTAAGCTGGGAAGTTGCTGCACATGCTTGGGATGAGGGAGTGCTATTAATAATGATAATATTGGGATATCACACGGCTTGGGGCACATCGGAGCTGGGTAATTACAAAGGGAGGTGGGTGAGGAGAAAAGAACAACCTCCCCCTTTCACAAAGAGCAAATTTCAGCCTGACAAATGCAGTGCACTGAAAAGCAGCTGAAGTAAACAAGTCCTGAAAGAGTTCTGTGTATCAGAAAAAAATGGAGGCACTGTGGGCAGCTGTGGAAAAAAAAAAAATAAATCACTGCCCAGTGGTCAAAATAAGCAAACTAAAGGTAAATGCTGTGAAATCCAAGTGAGAGCAGCACTAAAACATAAGATGCACTCTGTGTACACCCTGCCCTGGAGTCTGCACTATTTCAGCCTGGATAGGAAGGGAACAAGCAGATTCACATTCAACTCCCAGCCAAGAGCAGGAATTATTTTGGTTCTGGTGAGGTAATCACATAGAGTGATTGCAAAAATCATGATTTTTTCATTCCAATTCCTGCAATTATGAAACAGCTGAAAAGCAGCACACAGAATAATGCATAGCAAAGGTGAATTCCATTTCCTCAGTGCACAAAAATGAATCTTTCAGATGAACTGAGCCATGACACATCTACGAGAGCAGCTCTGAAACCAAACTCACCAACTATCCCCTATTAGGGATTAAAAATTAAAATACCAGGGGAAATGCCTTTAGAAACTCCTCTCCTGAGCAGTGCAGACGGACCAGACACAAAAAGGGCATTTCCCACTCTGCAAAACTTTCATGAGAAAGAACTGTTGTGTGACCATTTTCACTGCACTAATAAATTGGAGACAAGTTCCCACCTGCCTCCAAGCTATCAGATATGCCCCAAATCATAGAAGACAGCTGTTGTGTAAGGAGCAGTCCCCTCAAAGCCTTAAAGCCCTCCCAGTAAGGTGAAATTATCTGGAGGTGAGTGGGTCCCTCCATAGCCAAGACCTTTGCAGGATGCTGTGACAGCAGTGCCACCCTCCTGGGCAGAAAAAGGCCACTGGGATTCCTCCTGCCTTAGCTGAGGCACTCGTGTTTAGCCAACACTAAGATTTTCTCTACCCAAATCAATAACAAGCCTTCATTTATCTCAGAATGGGGTGAATTACCTCCTGGAGGCTCCCATGTCTCTCTCCACTGAAAAAGAAGCCTGCAGGACCAGGCAGCAATTCCTCCATGGCTAAGATCAGGTGTATTGAAGTCCTTCCTGAATGCTGGAAGTTGTCAGAATTAACTGTTCTCTGCAGACACATTACTGCAAACATTCCTCCAACAACAACCCTTTTTGGTCCTTTCTCTGGCTCTGGCCACCACGAGCAGCAAAGCTCCAGACTCTGTGGAAATCAGACTTGACTCAGCGTGGGAATTCTTGTGTACCAATCAGTTATCCTTTGATTCGTGGCATATTTCAGATTAAAGTTCCAAAGAGCTACAAGAGGAGAGGTAATTCTCCATTTCAGTCCTGAGGGCTGCACTGATTTATTATTTCTGGCAGCACGCAGAGCATTGTTTGGTTGAGATTGGCTGTTAAAATCCATACTTATGAAATGTAATATTCCTCTGGAAATGTCCCATTCTGGTTCTTTTTTTAGATGGTATTTTTATTGAGAGGAAGGGACAGGAATGAGCCTAGTAATGATGTTCTAAACCATTTCAGCTGGTAAAGTCAGGTAGACTAATATTTTATTTCCATTTGGCCTCTTCTTTCTTTTACCAAAACTGAGATGAGACCCTTGTGAGAGCTCTGGCAGAATAATGAAGGATATGGCTGTCTATCTTCCTAAGAAAATAAAGGCAAAAATGCCAAAGGACTGGAGAATGGCTCCCTCCTCACTGTCTTCTCACACCAGCATTGCTCAATAGCTAAATAAGAGACAACATGAACTCCAGTAATGAGAGTGAGCCAGACAGGGGTTCACAACCACGGGCCCCTCCAGTGGACAGACAATGCAGAGCCCTCTCTCCACTGGCTCAGGAGACACCTTGGCAGGTTGCACAGGCACAGAGACAGTAAAAAGTAACTGCAGAGGTTGACAGAACAGTGTAAAAGAAGAGTTTTCCCAAGCTCTGTGCCATACCTCCATCCTGAGTGATCACCTGTAAATCACACTCGTTGTCAAGTTATTAATAACTCCTTGATTTAATTCACAGAGGCCAGATCTGCAGCTCCTGCTAATCAGTGTCACTTTAGCACAGTTAACAAGCTTGCCACTTGTGAGATCCTGCCCCTGTTGCTGGGTGCCAACAGCAACCACTGCCTGGGAAATCAAGGCAGGACTTTGCAGTAGAGATAAAATTCAATTTTTAAGAATGGGCCTCCTCTCTCCTTGGGAGGATTCACCCTTTGTCTCCACAGAGAGACCAGAGGCCTCCACGCTCTCGCTGTGATGGAGCAATCACAGGGGGAAAGGAGCTAAGGATAATGACTGGAAGTGTTCCAGGGCAGGTTGGATGGGGCTTGGAGCAACCTGGGATAGCAGAAGGTGCCCCTGCCCATGGCAGGGGGTGGGAATGAGATAAGATTTCAGATCCCTTAAACCCAAACCATTCTGATTCCGTGAAAAGCAGACACCATGCTCTACACCTGATCTTGCTTTTTCCTCATCCAACATCACAGTCCCTACCAAAGTATTTGCAGACAGCAGGGATCTGCATGTCCTGCAAGCCGCACTGAGAACAGGTCCCCCATGCCCTGCACTGTGGGAAGCTCAGGAGCCCTGGCACTGCCACCAAGCCTCATCCAGCACAAGCGTGATCTTCTCCTGACACCTGGTGCCCAGAGCCTGGGACAGGCAGCTCCAGTCCCTCCCTGTGCCAGGCCAGCACAGCCCCTCACCCCCTGGCAGCCATCAGCACCCATCATGCTGGCAAACCACTGAATTTGCTGTGTTTCAGGTCTGCAGGGTCAAACTCAATACTTGCTTCGGGCTACTCACAGCACCATTCATGCAGAATCCAGTTAAAAATCACAACTCCACAAAAATGAACTTTGCTTTTGATTTCCGCAGGGGCCGGGAATGCGCCTTTTCCTTGTCACCCTTACAGGATTCTCTGGGTGTAGATACTTAATGGAAATGTTCCTGGAAACACATTACCATAAAAAAAAATGTGTGATCCCAGCAACATTTGCATGAGACAATAGTCTGTAGCTTTGCATCATCCAGATCCAGATGTTTCTGGTGAGAAAGAAATAGATGACCTGAGAATTAAACCCAGGCCCCTTGGCTCCCCTCCAGATGCTCTACCAGCTGCTCACACCAAATCCCCTCTGGTCAATTACTTTACTTGATGCTTCTAATCAACAATATTATATATGTGATGCTATAAACTTTTGTATTTAATATTAGCTCATAACTCAGCATCCAAAAACAGATGTTTTTGGTGAGAAAGAAATTGATGACTTATCAGAGGACTGAAGCCAGGCCCCTGGCTCCCTTCCAGACAGTCTACCAGCTGAGCTGCAAGGCAAACCAGCCACCTCCTGCTCCCCCCACCCCGCTGCCTTTCATGAAAGGAAAAGGATTTCACATCTCCCAGCGCAGGAATACCTGAAAGATGTTTTAATAAACGCTTTTAAAAGTATAACTCAGGCTTGCTTTGAGTCAGGAGAACACACTGCTTCCCAGAGGAAGGCTTTGCAGACCAGCTCCTTTCTTTCCTAATGGGAGCCTGCACTGAGGGCTCACGTGCAACTGCCTGCAGAAGCAGCATGAGAGATGACTAATTTAAATCTGAACTTCTTCAGCTTCTGCATGCCCTGCTGGAGATGATTGTGAGATGCTCACCACAAGGCTGCATTCAGGGCAGCTCACTGGATCAGAGGACGCTGCAAAATATGAATATTAAAGGATGGAGAACAGGTTCCTGCAGGGCTGAAGGGTGGGACACGGGCATTTCTGATTTATGGGAATTTAGTATATTCCAACCACGCAGAGCAGCTGAGCAAGTGCTTTGCTTCAAACCTGCATTGATGGATGCACTGAGCTCAGTGCAATTCCTCCTGCGTTGTTGGTATCCAAAGTGCACTCTGGGAAGAGTTTGAATCTAGAATGGTTTGAATCAGATGATAGAATAGTTTGTAGTGGTGTCACAAGGTGAAGAATTTAGAGGTTTTGGGGTTGTTTATGTAGTAAATAGATAAAAGCTAAAAATGCCAAGATGGAGGACAGTTGTTGTTCTCCAGGGCTCCTTCTCCTTCTTCTACACCTCCATGTCTTGCAGCAGAAGTGATTTAGAGTGATTNCTTTTGAACTCTCTGCAGGGTGCTGTGTCCAGCACTCTGTTTCTCTGATAATGCTAATTAAAACAACAATCTGAAGCAAAGAATCCGAAGATTCCTCTCGTCTTTTTAACTTTCTGGCCAGGACTCTGTAATCCTCCTCCGTCGGGGGAGTCACACATATCACAGTAAAAGTGATACTGCGTTCGAAGCTGAGCCCACACTTCAGTGCTGCCCTGTCCAAGGCCGTGCTTTTGTAACCCAGAGCAGAGCACAGAAACTGCTCTGCTCTTGCTTAACTACTCAAGACACTAAATCACAGCATCAAGTGTTTATCAAAGGCAAGAGCATCAGTTTTATAACTATGAATTCACAGGGTTTCGCTCTTAAATTAGAGCTGTATAAGATGTGATGAAAAGCAACTTCCACAAAATCCCAAAGCCCACTAAGAGCTTTGTTTAGGATTAGAGACAACATCCACTGCAGATCTGCAAATTGTAAGGAACAGAATTGTAAGGAGCAACTGCAAAAATATTATTGCAACTGAAATGAATCTGAAAGCAAAACCAGCACGCTATGAAAATGTATTAGAGAATGTTTTCCAAAGAGGCAATTTCAGATTCCCAAACTGATGAAGACAGCATACCTTTTCCCGGGAGAAACTACCTTTTAAGAAAAGAAAATACTGCTGCAAACATACAGAGAGCTGACAGTGACGTTCAGTGAGTTCAACTCTCTTGTTGGTTCATCCAGACTCTGCTGCTGACTCCCAAGTCCAGGAAAAAAACCCAAAACCAAAAGGCAAGAAACACTGCTTTGTCTTAAAAACAAGCTTCAAGCTGCATGGAGGAAGGGCTAACGAAGTGCAAATGAGAAACGAGCACAGTAATCAGCAGGTTGGGAGAGAATGGTGTTTCCTATTTCCTCCTTAGGTGACTGCATTTCCAACACCAGCTCGGGCTGCCTTTAATTAACCCTGATCACACTGAGTCATGATTTCCAAGTTGTCAGTACCAACAGAAATTCAGAGAAAACCCACGCTGTCCCCTCAATTCTTTCCCAAGTTTGCACTGATTTGTAGATCATCCAGGGCTTCAGAGAGCAAATTCCAGGTCTTGAACCAGATCTGAAAACAAAATGAAAATGCCTGGTTGTAAAAACTGAATGTTTCCAAGGGTTTGGTTTTGTTGGGGTTTTCTTGCATAATTAACTGATAAACCATATTTTAGAGCACTGAACCATGCTCTAAACCACTTCCCTTAGAGCCTCCTCTCCTCCTCCCAGTCTGTTGTCTGGAGATACGACACGGCCACCAAGTGATTAAATCTGCTTGTTGCTTCATGTGTTTCTTTAATCATAAACAGGATACTGTCCAGGAAAGAGCAGCTGGAACCACAGCTGCAAAGCTCTCACTAATGTGACACCACACAATCACACTTGATAGCAGAAGAGTTCTCTGGAGGAGGAAATCACTCCAGGAGATGGGCTGTGATTGAGCAGGACTCCACTCCAGCAGCACTGGAAGATTTCTGTGCTTGTCAAGCCTTTTTTTAACAAAATAGAAGATCTTCTACCCAGACAAGTACGCTGAACTGACAAAAAAATTTAAAAAAAAACCCCAAAACACGTAATACCTACAGATAGAAAGCTGAAAGGCAAACAGCACGTCCAGAAAAACCAAATTTGCTGCTAGTCTGCACTCTTTAGGGCATGGTTTTGGCTGGAACAGCCCAAATTCTAGGGTGCTCCATGCTGCAGGGGTGATGGAGGAGGAAGGGGGGTGAGCTGCATCCTCCCCAAAGCAGAGGCTGGCTGTGGTTACCTGTGATCCTGCCTCGATGTGGGAGAGGGAGCATTTTAAGGAGAGCATGCCTGAGGATCCCTGCCAGCCTAACAGTTCTAACAGGATGTGTAAAAATGTAGGAAACTGCCAAATGTGGACCCAAGGACGCAGTGGGGGCCCGGGCATTCAGGTTTACAGCATTCCATAGATATGGAGAGTAACTTCTGGAGCAGCTGGAGGTCGGTCAGTGTGTGACACCCCACAGCTTGGGGACGTGACAAGCGGTACTTGCTGGGTTGTAAAGGGTCCCAGTGCCCCTGAACACGAGATGGACAGAGCCAGAGCACGTGACAAGGAGACAAGGCAGCACCAAACTGGTGCCTGAAGCCTCTGTCACTGAGACTGGCAGCAGTTCCCCCAGGGAACCCCCAGCCCAGAGCAGTGGGAGCTTTCTGCTACACCAGGGCCCTTTGGAGCAGGGAAACCCACAGGGTGCCCTATGGAGGGAAGGCAGACAGGAAACACATGTTTTGTGGTGGCAGGATGAGGTTTACCCTTCCGTGTCTGGTTCCTTCAGGTAGCTCTGAGGTGCCTGATTAGGACACCCGTGGGATGGGCTGTCTGAAGAAGGCTGTGGTTCCCTACCTGCCAGATGAGCTCAGGTTGCAGTGAGAGCACCTGGAATTTTACTGGGACGCTGGCAGGACCTGGAGGTGCTGTTTCAATCAGCTCATTCTCCTAATCCCCAGTCACAGCCACACTGCAGCTTAAGAGCTGACACCCAGACCAGAAGACAGCAGATTAATTAGGACAAGATAGGAGGGATATACTCCAACTCACTGCTCTCCAGATCAAAAGAGCAAACACTGCTAAGATTTACTGGCTTTGCTTACCAGGAGAGCAAGGGAAACCAAGGTAAAAGTTTGGACACGTGGGAATAAAACCCTCCTCAGGCAGCTTGGCCTGAGGACTGTATGCAGCATAGGAATGGAGAGGGGAGTGCAAGCCTCAAAGGAGGTTTTGTCCCTGTTGTTTCAAATGACTCAGGCTAGCACAGCTCCTGCGACACTGTGGCCTTTTTCTGCTAACCCAGTGAGTTAGAACTCCATTTCCAAGTTATTCCACACCCCGACAGGAATGATGTTGTCTTTCTCAGCAAAGATTTGTGTACAGAAAGCATCCGTAGGCAGTGAAACAAGATCTCTTCTTTCCCATTAACGCTTCTTTCAGCCTGGGCTGAGAATCTGAACTACAGACAGAAAGCTTGGAGCAAAGCAGGAGTGGATGGAGGAGCAGAAGGAACAGCACTGACGCCTGTGCAGCGAGAAGATTAAAGCATCTTTCTCCACGATCCTTGACCTCAGCACAAAAAGGGACTCGGCTGCAAACTCCAGCCCGTGGGCATGGAAAACGTGCACGGCAGAGCCATGTCCGTGGGCAGAGGGGCAGATGCAGCCTGGCTGCAGGCAGGGCTGTGCTCACCACGCGTCCCCTGTCAGCCTGTGTGTCGCCGAGACAGCTCCCTGTGCTCTGCCACCACCGGAGTTTTCCTTAAGTCATTTAAAAGCACATTTATTTCTTGGAAGCCTATAAACATCAGATGGAACTAATTAAAACCGGCAGGGCTCAGGGGAGCCGGGAGGCAGACGTGCAGTTTGGTTCCCACTTCAAAGTGGTTCAGCAAAATAAAAGCACTCAGGCCCTCTAATGCAAGTGCATGTCCATGGGGAGGGGAGAGAAGAGGCCACTCAGTGCTCTCAAGTGGCCACTCTGCCCCCACTTTTGCTCCCCAGGCTCAGTGGGGCTGTGTTTGGATGCTCTGCCAGTTGATTAGCCAGGGCAGCAGAGGTTAATTGCAGCGATTCCTCCCTGTGCCCCTCCATCGGTTGTGCAGAGCACGGGGAGGAGGCGGCATCCAGCACCCACCCACACAAACCATAGGAATGGGGATCGGCTTCAGACGAGACAGCAGCTGCTGCTGAGGGGTTTCTGGGTGAGTGAGAGGCACCACAGCCAGTGACAGGCATGGTCACTGTGTCATGGTTAGCATAGTTTAGGTTTTTAGTCCAAAAGGGGCACTATCAGCCACGGAAGTGATTCTTTTGCAAAGGGTCGCTTACAGCTTTCTCTACACCTAACAGAACCTAACGAACAGAGACTGTTTCTTGTGGAAATGTCTCCATAACTTGTGCAACACAGACTCCTCTCCCTAAGTAAACTGTAAAATAAATTATTATAGAAGTAGTAAACTGACTAAAAATCTCAAGAGTTGTTTTGTTTACGTTGTCAGTGGAAAAAAGGAAAAAGGTAAAAGGAGAGAAGGTGTCCTGAAGGTTTAATCTTTTTTTTCCCTCCTTTTAAGTCTGTTAATAAACTTCTTTATATTCTCTTACGTTTTGTGCCTGCTTTGCCTTCTCCTAATTCTTATCTCACAAAAAGTAAATAAGTAAATAATAGATATTTGAAACCAAACCACTACACGAAATTGGTGTTTCCGCCCGGTTTTAAACTCAACCCGCTACAAACTGCCACAGCCTGGCTGCTCCAGGGCACAGCTCCTCCGGGATGGAGCGACTCCTTGCAGGAACCCAGTGCCCCACAGCTCCTGTGTCCTGCCATCCCTGTGCCACTGGGGTCCCCAAATGTTTCCCATGGGGGTACCAAGGCTCCCTGGACCCTTCCCCTCTGCACGGCCCCAAACCCCACGGCACTGACCCCTCGTGAGGGCCCTGACCCCCTGCCCAGTCCTCTCCCCCAGCCCACGCCAAGCTCAGGGTCCCTGCACCCAGACTGGGCTGGGGGGCAGCAGCAAGGAAAAGCTGCTCACCAGCATTGCCCCTGTGCCTGCTCCACACAGGGTTTGTTTTGTTCCTTCTTTAAAAATCGTGTTTTCCCTCTAATCTGGCATTTTACACCCCACTCTAAACCCTGTGTTAACACGGGGGCTGGACTGGCTGGCAGCTGTGGGGCTGCAGGATCACCCCCATCCAAACCCCTTCCTGTCCCTCTGCCATTCTCATCCAGCCCTCATTCACTGTGATGTGCATCCCAGCCCGGGAATGGGCTCTGCAGAGCCTCTCCTTGGAGCCACAGTCAGGGCCAGCAGCTGATGTCACACAGGTCACAGGGAGCCAGGGGTGGGTACCAGTGCCCAGCACCCCCATCCTCCTGCACCCGCTTCTGTTTGTTTCTTCCCTCATTCTCCGTGGCTGGGGGAATGCAAGGGGAAGAAATCAATAAAAATTACCTCTGAAAATAAAAAAGGAATGAATCGGCAACTTGCATGTGGCAGCAGATAAAGCGGCCCGTGATGGCCCCATAAACCATCTCTCAACACACCATTTATCACCAAGCCAGCATGTCTCAACATCAGGCTTAATTTACTCAATACTGAAAGACATAAACCTGGCCTTGCAAATTTAGGAAAAGGAGTAGCAGTGACAATTCAGATTTTACTGTGGCTGATGCCTCTGCTTGGAGTTTTCTGCTGTGGGGGGTGTGCAGGGGGCCTTTGGCTGGGCCGAGCTGTCGGGGTGGGTCACTGCAGGATTTCAGCTCCCTGGCAACATCTGGTGGCAAAAGGTGAGGAGCTGTGCAGACCTAAGCACATCATGGCTGGGAGGCTGGGATGGAGGGATCAATCAGGACTCCAGGGGATCAAGACCTGCAGTCCTTGGGTGGCTGTGGGAACTTGTCCTTGGCCCCCACGTCACTGGAGCACTTGAGTCCTGCCAGTCTCTGGTGTCACCACACACCTTTCCCACGTGTTATTCCTGACATGCAGACTGCATGGCCCAGCAGAGAGCGGCACACGCTACAAACGAGGTGAAAAAGAAACCAGAACCTGCCGCTGGATTCTTGCAGCCCGCTGCTAATTAGGTGAGACGTGGTGAGAGGAACCCCTGCTATCAGCCAAGCCAAGGGAATGTAAATATTTGCAAGTCTAGGTCACCAGGTCCATTATTTACTGTTCTGTCCTTTGACTTAAGGTCTGACATAAGACTTGAGGTTTTTAGAGGTTTGTTGTGTTTTGGTTGGTTGTTGGTTTTTTTTTGCTCTGAGTGTCCCTTGATTTCTTGCCCGTTAGGTAACTGTGAAAGGGAGGGCTGCCTTCAGCATCCCACACCCGCAGAACAGTGACGCTACTGTGAACTTCACCCACTAATTGGGTTGGGTGGGTGGCACAAGGTGTTGGGTGCTATGAGCCAGAAAGGAGCACGAGGCAGAGCTCTCAGCCTCCTGTCCTGCAGACACCAGCGCTGTGGCAGTCCCTGCTGTGTGCATGGCCAGCACTGCTTCCAGTGGGGGAAAAACGCAGCCACAGCAAGGGGGACGTGCCACAAAACCAGGCAGCTCCTGCCCCAGCCTCGGCCATGGGAGCCATAAACTCTCTCTTTGTTTCAGTGAGAACCCTCAGTTTGTTCATTGACACTGGACCCTGTCCACAGACTCCCATTTCCAATTTCTCTGCCAGAAAGTGGGGAAGGAAAATTATTTTTTTTTTTGTATTTGAAGGCAATATTTCGCGTTCAAGGCAAAAAGCTGTATTCATCTACCCACATTACCCAAAACCTCCTGTCTGTCGGCATCAGGCTGCTGCTATCTCATCTTTCCAAAGTTACTCATTAGACATGAGGATTTCAAAGGTTTATTTTTCCCTCTCCCCAGTAAGCTGGTTCTGCCCATTGAGGGGGGTCACACCCATCTCGATGCAGGCATTGATCCCTGGGCAGCCCCCATTCCCCACTGCTGCCCACGGCTTCAGGCTTCCCCAGGCTGCAAAGGAACTATTATTAGTATAGTTGCTATTAAATTAGTAATATCCTGTTGGTCATGGCAGGGTCTGGGAGAAACAACACCTCTGGAGCTGGGATATTGCAGAGGTAAAGCCACATCCCTCTAACCCAGGTTCTGCAGGCTTCCAGGAGCTTTGTGCAGCATCCAGTTTGGCCTGGGAGACCAGGTGAAAAAAAAAAAAAACAGTGCAGGTCTCCCTTCTTTGGGGCAAGCTCTGAAATTATCAACTATTTCCATTTTCACTGGATTTTTTTTTCACTTTTCTTCCAGAATGCAAAAATATAGCGCAGACATTTCTTATGGGACTTTTGTTTCCAGAGACGTGGTTTGCCCCTAAAAAAAGCATTTCAATTTAAAATTTCTCACTGGTGCAGTCCCCTGCTCGTCACCCAGAGGGGCTGGGGGCTGCAGCTGACTCGATGTGAGTGGATTGAGACCTTCTGCCTCCAGGAACAGGAGGTGGTGGGGAAGGAGCAGCAGCAAACTGGAAGGAGTCACCCCAAACTGGAGACAGCTCAAACCAAGCTGCCACAAACACACAAAGCTGAAGGAGCACAGCAGGCAGAGGAGAGGAGATGGGAAATTTAATTTAATACAGCTTGTAAGAAAGGAGATTAAATGGGGAGTGTGATAATGCTATAAATACCTCCAGGGAAATACCATCAAAGGAGAGAGGGGGATTATTCAAATGATCTGGAAACAGTAAAACAAGGAGAGAGCTGGGGCCAGGAGCTACAAATGGAAATATTTCAGGCAAGGCATTAAGAAAAACTGTCTGAGAAGTGAGAGTGATTAGGTGCAGAAATTGGCTGTCCCAGCAGAGTCAGGGCCTTATCAGAGGTATTTGAAGGTGGTGTAAGCACTCGTTGGGAGGGCATGCGGGTGTGACCTAGGGCAAGGAGAGGGGTCAGACCTCCTAAAGGTAGCTTAAAACCCCCTCATCCAAGATGTTCCCGTGTCTGATACCTGTCTGATACCCTGCTCCATGGCCTTGGAGCAGACACAGAGCCCTGCTGCCCCAAAGACACCTGTGAGCACCAGAGCTGCTCATCCCTGACTGAGGCATTAGAGCATCCCCAGGCACTCGCCTTCCTCTTCCTCTTCTTCTTCCTCTTCCTCTTCCTCTTCCTGTCCTGCTTCTCAGCCTTTCTCCATTTTTCTGAATTCATTTCCCTGTCCTGTGACCGAAGAAAACAAAGGCTGATGGAGCCATATGCTGACTTTTCTGGTCCAGGATGAAATGCCATATAAAATATTCCAGCCAGCTCGCCACTGTGTAACTTGGCAGAGCAGCGTGAGTAGCTAATGAGTAAAGCTGAAGTTGGCTGTGCAATTAAAAGTGATATATTTTTATATATAAATGATGAGTTTTCCATCCTCAAAGCTGATAAATTTCTCAGGCTAAATTTCTCGAGCTAAGAGCCTTTTGTGGCCACATTTTTACACAACACTATTTTTTTTTCCCTCTGCTGCCCTCCAAAAAAAATGACCAGTTTTCCCATCTACTTAATGGGCTGTAAATACTTTTCTGCTAAGATGAGAAGTCCATTCGATTTGCATTAAATCTTCATCATTACGAGCCCTTGAGAGACTGCAGCAAGGCTGGATACTGACACAGAATACTGCATCTTTTTCTGGAAACCTTCCCTTAAAGATCCCAAGAGGGAAGGAGAAACAAAAGAGGGCAGGCAAGGGGTGAATAAAACCCTGTGGTTTGGTATTGGGACACAGCTACTTGCTGGAAAGGGAATTTTAAGCCGTGGGCTCTCCTTCCCAGCCTTGGGGCTGTTAGGGCAAGATCTGCCCTGTCTCGGAGCATCTTTGATGCAGGAGTTTCCCTGATCTTCCAACCCTCGCACAGGGCTGTAGCCGTGTCCGTGAGCAGCGTCCCCATCGCTGTCCTGTGGCCCCTGCAGGCTGAGCAGGGTAGTGACATCTCCCTTGAAAAACATTCCACCTGTACCAATCCCACCTTAAACCTCCCAAAACAGGCAAGAGGGCAGAAGAAAATTCAGCACCAGCAGCTACTTCAGGTCTGCAGAGAAGAGCTCTGCCCAGCACCAGAGCTTCTGACCTGTCCTCTAACACAGAAATACCCGCAGAGGGACTTGAGCTGCCCTTCCAGCCTCAGGCACAGCTAGCATCTCTGCAGCCCCTGATCCTGCCAGCTCCCAGGTCTCTGGATTGACCTGCATCACTGCTCAAAAGCAGCCCGCTTTGCCTTTCTTCTCAGCAAATTACAGATGATTTTAGAACATTTTGGTGATTTTTGACAACGACAAAGGGTAAGGTCTCAAACTGGAGCGCTGAGCTCAGCACGGGGCTGTGCTCCAGCCAGAATCCTGCTCTGATTGTCAGCTCTTCCCTTGCAATGGGAATTCTGCTCTTTGCCTCATCTCCTGCACAGGCAGGACATAAAGGCTTCCACAACCTCTTCAACCTTTGTCATGATGTAAACCAAGGGAGGCCACACTGCAGCTGCAAACACCACGATCCCGGTGAATAAGTAATTCCTGTGAGGAACAGGGCCACAAGTGCCACCTGCTTCTTGATGAAGATGTGATCACAGTGCTGCAGAGCCAGCACAGCAAAACAGCTCTGGAGCCTGACCCCCTGCAGACCAGAGCCCCATGACTTCCCCTGAGCTCCTGTGCTGGAGAGGGGGACTGCTGGGGACCCACCTCAAAACCCATCAGAGGGGTGCAAAAGGCTTCCACCCAGGACCTTCCAGTCTCAATCCAGTGCTCAAAGACGAAACAACATGAGAAGGGAGGTGAGGTGGGCAGAGAAATCCCTTCCAGAGGCAGCTGATGCTCACCTGGGAAGGGCTGACAGGCACAGCATCCCCTCCCAGCCGTGGGTGCACAAACACTTCCACTGAGGCTGTTTATTGTCTCTGCCATAAAAGGGTTTCAATCAAGCTGGGACAGTAAACTCTAGTTTAAATTAAACTACCCCATTTACTCACGATGAAGGCTGTTTGCATCTGAAACCCTGTCTCGGACAAACAGTGCTTCAGAGCACAGATCTGGCTTGTAGCATTTAAAGCAGCTGTCTTCATAAAAGCTAATAAAATGCCGTTGGATAATTAAATGCTTTAATTAAAAATGCAAAGTCCAAATAGTTTCACAGTAACAAGGAAACTTGTTTTGACATCTGAAATTGCTGCACAAGCTAAATTCCCGTGTATTCTCTCCAGGCTGTTTAGAGTTTGCTGCGTAGCTGGAAACGTCTCCTAACTCAGTGCAATCACCATGTGTTGCTGGGGACGTGCACCAAAAATTGATGCTGCTTGTTTTACAACTTCACTCTTAATTATCACAGTCTGAGGCAGCAGTGGGCTTATTTGCATGGCAATCCCTGAACGAAGCCTGGGGATGGAGCAGCTTGGCATGCAGGGAATAAAATATGTAACTTCCAGGCACGGGCTGCCAAGCTCAAGTGAGAGCTGAGCAGAGCAGCAGAGCCAGCCTTGGGTGGAGTTTTCAGCAGCTCTGCCCTCAGCTGTGGCACTGGGGCATGGGCTGCACACATGGTCCCTTCCTGCAGCCTGGAGCACCCACACACCAGGGCTGGGAGACAGAATTTGGTGTGGCCTTGCTGGGGATGAAGAGCCTGAGCCCGGATATTGGAGCTGGTTTTGCAGCTGAATGTGGGAGTTGGGTCCGTGGCTGGTGCCATGTCTGCAACAGCTCAAATGCACGAGCTTTGTGTCTGTTTCTCCTTTTATCCACGTCAGGGGGAACTGGAGCACATCCCACTTACATGAAATCCTATTTCTTGAAGGACAAGCGCAGGCCTGGACACAGCTGGGGATGCTCCAGCTGTGGTGCACCCACAGAAGCACAACACAGGCAGGAGAAAGGAAGCTCCAGGCTGCAAAGAGAGGAGAGGAGAGGAGAGGAGAGGAGAGAAGAGAAGAGAAGAGAAGAGAAGAGAAGAGAAGAGAAGAGAAGAGAAGAGAAGAGAAGAGAAGAGAAGAGAAGAGAAGAGAAGAGAAGAGAAGAGAAGAGAAGAGAAGAGAAGAGAAGAGAAGAGAAGAGAAGAGAAGAGAAGAGAAGAGAAGAGAAGAGAAGAGAAGAGAAGAGAAGAGAAGAGAAGAGAAGAGAAGAGAAGAGAAGAGAAGAGAAGAGAAGAGAAGAGAAGAGAAGAGAAGAGAAGAGAAGAGAAGAGAAGAGAAGAGAAGAGAAGAGAAGAGAAGAGAAGAGAAGAGAAGAGAAGAGAAGAGAAGAGAAGAGAAGAGAAGAGAAGAGAAGAGAAGAGAAGAGAAGAGAAGAGAAGAGAAGAGAAGAGAAGAGAAGAGAAGAGAAGAGAAGAGAAGAGAAGAGAAGAGAAGAGAAGAGAAGAGAAGAGAAGAGAAGAGAAGAGAAGAGAAGAGAAGAGAAGAGAAGAGAAGAGAAGAGAAGAGAAGAGAAGAGAAGAGAAGAGAAGAGAAGAGAAGAGAAGAGAAGAGAAGAGAAGAGAAGAGAAGAGAAGAGAAGAGAAGAGAAGAGAAGAGAAGAGAAGAGAAGAGAAGAGAAGAGAAGAGAAGAGAAGAGAAGAGAAGAGAAGCAGTGCTCTGCCCTGCTCCTGGGATTGCTGCAGGCTCACTGAAGTCCTAGTGCTTCTCAAATCCTCGTTTCAAAGCCCCCTGAGGCCGCAGAGCCGGTGGGAAACCCCTGTTCCCTTTCTGGGAACACGCTGTTCCCTTTGGACCCTCCAAAGCATCAGATCCTCTTCTGCTGGGGCTGATGGGGGTGCGATTTACAGCCCCTCCGCTCCAGCGTCTTGGAACAAAACACTCCCGTAATGAGCGCTGGTGAAACAGCAGTAAAATCCATCAGCCCACCCTCGGGAATGCAGATCCATAAGGCTTAAAACCAACAGGGACTGATTTAATTGTGTAATTTGGCATTTCTCACAGCACAGACCGAACAGCCTCTCTAAGCACCAGCTGTTACACACCCATCTCCACAGCAGCTTTGCCTTTGCCTACACAGCCCCTCGTTCCCTGGCCTTTGGCAGTGGAAAAGCCACCCCGGAGCTGCTAAGGGGATGTGGTTGTTACTGCCCTTACTTTGGAAATGGGTGCCACTGTCCTGTTTCACCCCCAAGACACTGGATCCTGTTGGGCCATTTTGTGACTCGATGAGTTTGGAGTTCTTTTCCTGTCGCTGTTCTCCCCACAGACGAGTAAAGAAACAACACAAAGTCCAGGCTCAGGGATAAATGGAAGCCAAAACTCTCTTTATTAATGTATCAGAAGGCTTTTATATGTTAGTTCACAAAAGTGTGTTAAATGGCATAAGGTAATTGGTTCTTTGGCCAACCACCCCTCGAGGAGATTAGTCAAGTTCTAAGACATCCATTTCTAAATATTTTTGTCGTTAGAACCAAAACAATTCTGCAAAACAACTGCAGGTGTGAGATAGAGAGTTAGTTTACAAGAACCCATAGCAGGGTTTTTCACGGCTTCTGTGAGAAATGCAGAGCTCTCACAGAATGCTGCAGAAAGCTGGAAAATTTCTCTGCTACAGCTTTTCAGCGTCCATATTTTCCAACCTTAACGATTCTATGACTTATTGGATCATAAGAAAGCAGATTTCTTTTTCCATTTCACATACTTCTATAGAGGTTTAATGAGAGTAAACTTAAAACATTTGGATTTCTACAGCCAGTGGTTATGTTTTGGCCATTTTTTGGCCTTTTATTGGTATTTTTCTCTCCAGGAAAACCATAAAAAATTAAAATCTGGCTTTTGTCCAAGACTTCTTAAAACCACGAGCAGATTCCCATGCCTTGGTGCTTTTTCCTTCCCTCTACCCGACCTTGGCACTTCTGGTTCTTTTGCACAGAGAGGACAATAAGCATTTCTCCATCACAGCCCCAAGGGTGGAAGTAGCTGGGACAAAGGCACTGGCTTGGCACTCACCCTGCCCTTGGCCCAGCGCTGAGCAGGCACCTGGATGCATTTCTCTGCCAGGTAACCACTGGCAAATGGTTTCTTCAAGTCCTGCCTCATTTGCCCCACCTGCAGAATGAAGAGATGATGGACTCACCTTCTCTGCAAAGTGCTTTGTAAAAGCCCCTTTATCTCATGGCTCTGCTGACTTCTGGGGCGTGGAAATTTTGGGTTTCTCAGCACTCTGTGCATCTCCACCAATTTCTGCTCTCAGCTAGATCCACCCTGCTGAAGAGCCATGGTGTGTGCAGGGAATTTTCTCAGCTTCCCACCCATTTCTGTCCTGGCCCTGGGTGTACGGGGCTGCAAAGGTGACTTTGGGTCCCCAGAGCCCACATCTTACAGCAGCCCCCTCTCTTGCAGCAGTTCCCCTGCAGTGATTGTCCCTTTTTGGTTGTCTCCAGATACATGTCACACGCCGGAGGAGACAGAAAAAGTAGAAAAGAGTAAGTTTGAAACATCAGAGAAACCATTTTTCTTTACTGTTAGGGTGGTCTAATGTTGGAAAAATTTGCCCAAAGAGGTTTTGGAGTGTCCATCCTTGCAGATATTCAAACACAACTGGACATGGTCCTGAGCAGTTTGTTCCAGTTGAGCCTTCTCTAAGCAGAGGGGCTGAACCTTCCAGAGGCACCTTCCAACCACAGTGACCCTGTGCAATTGTTCATGGGACCTACACAGGATCATCCTCCATCCTGGGTACCCAACACAGCAGCTTCGCATTTCCAGTCTGCACACGGCCACAGCAGCATTTTCTGTGACTGAGGGAAGCTATGGTCACGTTAGGTTTCAGTCAGTCGCAATAAAACTAATTAACATGTGAAAAATCAAAGGCAAACTATGCAAGACACTCAAGAAAATTAAACTGAATTGATTTTTCAAGTGGATTAAGATAAGTCACATTTTGCTTCTTTGTCCTGTTTTCAGCAGAATTAAAATGACCATGACTCAGTTTAGTTCTCCTTAAATGAATGAAAGTAAACTGAATCCCTTGTAAGAGCCTCCTACCAAGGAGTTTAATCCATAAACATTTATTTAATTTTGATTTTCTTTCCTACGTGTCCTAAGCCAATACCTGAGGCTCTCTCTGCAGTTGGTGGCAGGAGACAGATACCTCTGGAACATGCTGCACTGCTGCTGATAGAGGTGCGTGTCCAAGGCAGGTGAGAGGCATTTCACTCAGCATCTCCAGGGAATCTCTCAGCAAACTCCCCCTAAAATGCAGGGCAGTGAAAAAAACCACCAAACCCAGGACCTGCACTTGAGGAAATCCCTCCCTGTCTTTGCTTGGGGGGCAGAGGTGTGATGGGTGGGTGGTCCAGCTGCAAACACCATCATTTTGATGGCACAGGTCTCTTCAGGAACAGAAGGACCAGGAGTGATGATCACTGCCCCAGCACTACCGGCGCTGTGGTACCTGGAACTCTCTCACTGTGGGGACTGGGACAACGGACCCTGGCTGTGCAGGAACAGCTCCTTGTGTTGTCCAGAGGATGAGAAATTGCTGGGCAGCTCTGTAGAGCCTCCATCCAAAGGGAGCATTTGGTGAGCACCTGCAGATGTGGGGCCTGATTCCAGCTTCACACTGGGCAACCCCAGCGGCACTTCTGGGGACAGGAGGGGCTCGGGGTGCTCTGCCCTGCACCTCTGCATCCTCCAGCCCACAGCCACACACAGGGGTGGGGGACTGAGACCAGAAGGGTCCTCATGATGCCAAGATCTGCAGGCGGCTCCAGCAGAGCTGCACACAGCCCAGGGCTGCTTGTGCAGCCGGGATCAGACACGCTCTTGTGCCGCCTGCAGGCACCAGGGCTGTTCTGCATGGCTGCCTCGACTCTCATTTTCACGAGAAATTATTCCTGCCTGAAACCGGGAGAGGCCGGTTCAGCATCCTAAACACACCACGAGGTTCGTGCTCCAGTCCCATCTCTGCTGACATTTGGGGTGCAAAGCACTTTCCAGCACTGATCCCAGGCAGCACAAGCTCTTCTCTTCATCGCTGCTGGTACCCAGAAGTTTTGCCTTTGCTGAGGAAACTGGGGTGATATTTATACACTGCTGGGATTTATGAGGCTCAGCCACATTACCCTGTGTGGACACAAACTCAGCCAGTTTTTATCTTGCTGAGATTTCTACTGGAGACTTGAAAGGAGCCGGGATAGGGACACCGATAAAGCTCCGGCTTTCCACATAGTAAATCACTATGGGCTGACTGCTGCTGTTTATCACTGTAAAGAAAGACCAGGACAAAGTCGAAATGGGGAAGCATAAAACCTCGGTCTTTCTTGCCCTCTGCTCTAAGGTGGCATTGGAGTGAGACCCAGTATCCCTCTTGGTACGGGGAATTCCTCCCCTCTGCCTTTGATCACCCCACAACCTGCTAACGCCTCATCACAACCTGTCACTAAACTGGGGCAAGAAACAGCGCTGTCAGCTCTGAAAACATCTTGTAATCACCACGGTTTTCCCAGTCCCTGTCAAGGTGAGACCTGGAATTATTCAGCAGGAGATAAAGCAGAGTTAGCTCCCAGCCTGACCCTGGTCTTGGGGGACTCCCCAGGATGCTGAGTTCATGCATCTTGTCTTGAGCGAGATGGGCTGAGAGTTTGGTCTTTTTTGCTCACACCGTGGGTTCATGCCCTTTTTATCTGGCTGTCTCTCATTCTCTCTGGGCCTGACAAGAAAGTCCCTCCTGCATTTGAAACACGTTCTCCAGGGAAGTTCTATCAGGACTTCTGAAAAGTTCCACTTTTAGCAATTAATTAAAAAAAAAAAAATCCATGAATTTGCCAGCCCGCTGTGCTTGCTGTCAGGGCAGCCAGTGTGATCTTGCAAATCCACAGTGGTGATCTTATCACACAGAAAGGTAATGGTGCACTGGTGGGGTCTGGTGGGTTCCAGCCTGGCTCATGTGCAATTCTCTGGGATTTGCTTTTTCCACGTGGTGACAGTAGCGAGCTGTTTATAAGCAAGACGTACCCTCAGATGCAGCTTCGCAAAAAAAAAAAAGCAAAAACAGATATCAGACTCCACAACTCACCTGGTTAGAGACAGGTCAAATGTCAAAAATCTGAGGGAGAGTGTGAGATTTGGCTTAATGGTCACATTTAACACCTCTTTTTGATTTCATAAACCTGAGCTGATTGTGGCTGAAAGCAAGAAGCAGATGGTTTTAACTGCAGAAGTGAGTTACATCCCGTTCAGAGGACACTATTCTGCATAAACTGTTGGGGAAAAAGATCTCTCTCCTTTTCAAGATCCAAGTCCTTCCATTGCCCAGGGTACCCCTGCTTGATCCCATGCAGTGATGCTTTTTGTCTCCTATCCCATGCTCAAACCTTCAGCCCCTCCTAGCAGGGATGTGCTACCCAAGGAATTTCTCCACCGAGCATTTCTTCTTTCAGACAGCCAAAGCCAAGCAAAACCAGTTTTTCTGCAAGCTCATGCAGCTAGGGAAGAGAGAAAAACATGCTGATAAGCATCTTGGATGGCTTCAGGATAAATTTATGTCTGATCTGTTCCCTAACACAAAATGTTTTGGTTGTTTTCTCTCCTCAGCAATTGCCCATGAAAATCCCAGTTAATGAGACGAGGATTAAATACCCTCAGGACGGGGAAATAAACCTTGACTTCTGGCAAGATTTGAGAGGTTTTGTACAAAACAAAGTCATGTGAACAGCGGTGTAAACGCTTCAGCATGAGATTTCCCACAGCATTCTGTACCTTAAAGCACATTTTACATGCGAGGACAGAGGAGCACTTGCTTGGCTCTGTCCTGTGACGTGACATGACAGAGCCCTGAAGCCACCAGACACCCCATAACAGTGGCAGGAGCATTTACCAGGCTGGGACAAGGGACCAGCACTCTCTCGTGGGGCAGGAGCAGGAGCCCCACTGGATGACCACTGCCTGTGGGTGCCACAGGGACAACACCAGTCAGGACACGGGGCAGGTCCACTCCATCCTTGATGATTCTTTGGGATGTGCAAAGCTTCCCATCTCAAGTCTGAGTTTGGGTCATTTTGGGTACTCCAGAGCAGCAAGCTGAATGCTGGAGGGGTGATAAAGGGTGATAAAGTGGTAGCAGCCCTGCAGGCAGAAAGCTGGGCCCTGTCACAACAGAGGAGAAACACAAGGAAATGAAAAAAATTAAACCACCAGGGAGGGAAATGTGCTGGGGCAGTGCCAAGGGCAGGCAGTGTCCTGTCACCTCCACAGGATACACTGTGCCCCTCGTGCAGCACCAGGAGACGGAACCACAGTTCCCAGTCCCATGTCCAGGGCACCATCAGCAACGTGCGACACTGTGCATCGAGACAGGGGGCAGGAACACCAAGCCAGGATATTTGCTGACATTAATGAGCTTCATTCACCACCATTAAACATTAAAAGGTGCTTATTTTAACAGGAGAACTCACTGACCTGAGGTAACTTTTGGAAACCAGGCCAGAAGCAGAATAAGGGGGAGAGAGCCAAAGCCAAGAGTGCTCCACTTCGCCCCTCTCCTCTCCATCCAGCACAGATGCAGAGCACTGAGCCTCCTGGATAAGCTGGGGACACATCTCCGTGATAACGCAGCAGCTCCTTATCTCCACTGACACATTCACCACCCATCAAACACAGTGCCTCAGGCAGGAGGCTTGGATGGCAATCCCCTTCAAATTCATCCTCCTACTCTGGTTTGGGTTAATTTTCAGCAGCTCCACCTGGAAATACCAGCCAGCAGCTGCCTGCAGGACCCCCCCTTGCTAGTGGTCACCTGGGCCAGTGAGGCTCCCGCAGAGGAAGGGGAGGAAGATGCTGGTATCTGCTTGGCCAGGAACATGGCAAGAAACAGCCCCGTTTTTCCCACGTCCAGATCTCCCAACCCACTGAGTACACTGTGCTACAGGTTTTCACTCACTAGGTGTCAGCAGAAGAATAAAATTCACTCTGGTGCTCCAGCTTAAACCTGGCGGGGATTTCCATTGGGCGGCTAAAACTCACAGCCTGACGCCAATAAATCCATTTGCTGCTGCAATAACCAGACTGGGCAGAGGGTGGCAGGGAGAACCCACCCAGAGGAGACTTGGTGTCTCTGTAAATCCTGGATGGAGAAAGCCACAACCCTGGACTGACTGATCTGCGTCAGCAGAATCCTGAGACACTCAGGGACAGCAAAACAACATTTCTTTGGCACACTCAATTTCGGTGGTGGGGGATCTGCCGCTGGCCCAGGGCCCAGCCTCTCTAGCAGAGCTGATTTAACCACCCAGCACTGCTCCCCAGCTTCCCCTGCACACACCTTTGAAGCTGGGGATTATCAAGGAGCCCTGCAGGTATGACCTGCCCCTTGCTCCACCAGCAGAACAACAAACTGCAGTATAAAACACCTTTCGACACCAGGAGAAGCAGTCCCGTGCTATCAGCTTTTGTATCTTTATGGCTTATGCAGCAATAAACTCAGGATGCAGCCCTCAGAGTAGAGGGGACCGAATCAGTGTAATAAGCCACCCCGAGGCTGTACCTGCTTGCCCTGACCCGGGCTGTCACCCTGTCCCAGCAGCTTTTACCCACTTTTGGGCAGGACTGACAGCTGGGAGAGTTAAGGTCCTGTGCTGGCCTCTTTGTACAAGAGCAGGAGAACGGATCACTGAGCCTTGGGAAACCCTCACCCCAAAAATCTGCCCCCACAGACTCAGCTGTACCTTCAGTGCCCTCTTGACTTGGGGCCACCTGGGCTGGGCAGGGAGCGTCTTAGAGCACATCCTGAAATATCCATGTGGGATTCCCAAACCCAGATGTGGGCTGCAGCACGGGGGTCCCCTTCACATTACACCAGTGTGTGGAGATGCCCAAGGCTTTGGGGCATTCACAGTTTCCCTTCCAAACCACACTCTTACCAATAGCTGCTAAATCACCCAAAATGGCATTGCATGGAGAGTAGATGCAGCTTTTCGGATAAATCATGGGTCACTACTTGCCCCCAAATTCTTCTTCCTGGCTAATGCCCTGGAGATGGATGGGCTCTCAGGGCTCTCCCAGGCAAACCGGTCTCCCCTTTCCCAGGGTCTAGGATTTCAGACCCTCCCCATCCCAGCCCAAGGTGTCTCTCCGTGCACTGACCCTGCAGGACACAGTTCAAAGCCTCCGACAGGAAAAACAGGAAAAGCCGCCCCGGCTCTCTCCGTTGACACAGTTTCGGTCTGGTTCTTGGTGTCAGAGCAGGCATTCAACTCCACCTCGGCCCGTGGGCCCTGAGCGCTGCTTGCTCCCTCTCAGCAGATGCCAGGAGGCCCCCGAGGGAGGACACGGTGCTGGGGGGAGCTCCCAGCGGGTGCCAAAAATTCCTGCCAGAGCAGGTTTGGGGGTACCAACCCTCTGCCCTGCTCCAGGAAGCAAATCCCGTGTTTAACTGAGGCACGCAGGGGGAAATCTCTGCTCCCTTCTGCGACAGATCAGGGAGGCACCGGAGCCTTTGAGCATCTCCCAGCTGCAGGCGGCAGCAAGAAAACGCGGAGAGGCTGCAAGGTGTGGAACGAAACCTTCTGCTGGGTTCGCAGCCAGGAGATGGCGACCCAGCCCACGCGGGGAACGGGTAATTGGGAAAGCAGGAGACTCCGTGTCTGCAGCGGCAGGCTGGCCTCGAGCCCTGCTGTGCTGATGGGGCCACGGCAGAAAGGGGAGCGCAGGTACCTGGGCACTCACATGGAGAGCACAGCTCCGGTGCCACCAGCTTCTGGCTCTGCCGAGGGACAAGGAGGAACTCGAATCTTCCCTCTGCTCAGTCCAGCACGAAAGGTATCGCGCTGCAGTCAGGGGGACATTCAGAAACTCCTCCTGTGAGAGGTTTGTCACCCTCCAGAGCACCAAGGCTGCTCTCATCTCACCTCCTGACTTCCTCATTTATGATCTGTTCATCCCCCCAGGCTCAGCCCTGGCCTCAGGCTGAGAGATGGGGAGCAGATTTCAGTGGCATAAGGAGGCTGCGTTTCCTGTTGAGCGGGTTCCTGGCTCTGCTCATGCACGGGGCTTTAGCTCCTGCACCCGGCTCGGAGCAGGGCAGTGCCCAGGGCAGAGACACAGCCTGTGTGTCCCCCCTGGGTCACGCAGAAGGGTGGCACATTGGCCGAGTCAGGAGCTGGAAGCAGCCCCAGAGGGCAAGGTCTGAGCATCCCTGAGTGCAGGGTCACACAGCACTATCACTGCAGTGCTGCCATCCCATTAAAAGGTGCCCCAGTGATGATCCACTGATCCCTTGGAGATCAGGGGCTGTGCCACCCCCACCAGGGACACAGGGGATGAGCAACACCCCCCAGAACCCTGCTGGGGCTCCCCAAACCAACGCCTCGTCCTCCACAGCCTGCACTAAACGCCGTATTGACACCCTCACGGAGATCCCAGTCCCAACCCTTCACCTATGGATTTCCCACAGCTGTCTCACATATGACTGCGGGAAGCAGCTCAGATCTGAGCAGCTCCAGCCTGGTCTGTGCTCACCAGAGGGAGATGCTTGGAAGTGGGAGGCAGCCCATCTGCAGAGCAGGGCCTGCCTTTGAAGAACCACCCTTTGACTTTTGGCTTCTCAAAAATGCAACCACAGAAAAGAATTTTTCTCTCCAGGCCTCATCTGGCAGGGTACTTGCTCTGAGGTCTCAGCTTCCAGCATAAAAGCAAGAAACCCTTCCAGATCTAATGCTGGAACTCCCAGGGGCAGACGTGGCATAAAGCAGGGTCCCCTCTGGTTCTGTCTGACATCACTCATCTCCCCAGATGGCACCAGTCCCACTTCCAGACGTTATCCTGACTGCAGTTGCAGAAGATGCTGCAGCTCTCCGATGCCTTTTGCATCCATCAGCCCTTTCCCATATCTCCTTCCCACTCCTTACGCTGCTGTCTGCTGGGTCTGTCACCAAATTCATCAGCACCACACACGGACAGAGACTTCCCGTGGGTCACACACATCCTATTGTTGACCTCATGCTCAGTCTCCCTGCCCGAGCACACACAGTCCCAGCACTCAACAGCATCCATCCTTCAAAAACCACTTTCCCAGAGCGTGTCCACCTGGGACCTTCTGGAATTCACCACACACCGAAGAGGCCAGCACGTCCACAGCTCAGCTGATCTGTTGAATCCATGGCCAGATTCACAGTGCCCAAGGCCAACACAGCAAACAACATCCCTGTCCTGTGCAAGCGTCTGAGGCAGCTGGCATTTCCCTCCCAGGTGGGGATGAGCCAGCACAACACAGGCACTGGAGCTTTTTCTCCAGGGCTGATGGGACAAGGAGCCATGGTGCATCTCCCAAGCCTGGGTCAGAGCAGTGCTACCATGAATACGCTGCTTTGGACCAAATCAAACACCCTCCTGCAGATCAAAGCATTGGGGAAAGCAAGGACATGTTGGTCCCACTATACAATCACGCAGGGGAAGCCAGAAGAGGGTCCTGCAGCCTTTTCAACCCCCCTGCCCTGCTGAGAGCTGCTGTAGCAGCAGTTGGGGTGACAAAGTTGTTGAAACGACGCTTTCCCATTCCTCCCCCCACCACGGGGTGATGCAGCACTGGCTTCATGGCTTAATGTGAACCAGCTTTGGTAAATATAATGAAATCATAAAAAGAGGGGAAATTTCAGCTTAAAAGAACTGGAGTCTCTCATGCAACTGTACTTCCCCATGAGCTAAACTGATGTGAATGGTGGATGGACCCTGATTCTCATGGGAACTCATCCACTTGCTGTTTATCTACAATGCAATAAAAATAATATTGAAAATAGTGCATAGAGTAGAAAGAGAAGAAAAAAAATATTGACACCTGATGTTGTTCTTCTCCCTTGTCTGAAATCCAATAGCTGAGCTCTGGGAACAGGCATGTCCATGTGCACAGCTCAGACCTTGTATTGAACAGAAACTGAGATGGAATTATCCTTCTAGAGGACTGAAATGTTTTTATGAGGTTGCTGAAGCAGCAGGTATGGTGCTGCCATCTCACCCTGGGACCAGAGCCCGTCACTCTGTTCCACCCTCCTGTAGTGGGGAGAACAGATGAAAATATCAAAACCCACAAGGCATTAAGGTATTGTGTTAAAAGGCAGTGTTGTAAAAACCTAAATGCTGCAGGAAAGCCTAATTTTGTAACATTCAAACCTCTCCAGACTACATAAAAGAGGGAAAGCTGCCCTAAAATGCTGAACCCAAGTGCCAGAGGGACAGGGCAGTGCTGGAGCTCCAGTCATGCCCCCAGACAGGCTGTGCCCTTCAGCACAGACACGTGTCCGGGGTGGTTTGCTGAAGAAGTTTTGAATTAAGGCTGCTGGGGAGAAAAGCAGCAGGCTTGGGGATCTCTGCAAATCAAAGGTGGAGAGGGAGCAAGGTGCAAATTCCTCCTTGCACTGAGCCTTGGGTTCAGGTCTGGACTACACTTTTGCTGGGCACTGCCTGGCTGGGCAGCACCTTTGCTCTTACAAAGTGAAGTTTTTTTCAGTCATCATTCACTTTTACTCCTTTTTACAAGTTTTAGTAACAGTCCCATAAACAGGTTTTTAATGCAATCCCTTTTCTCCGACACACTGCATGTTAAAGATTACCAGAGGCTTTTTATTGCAGGTAATAAAGAACCCTGATGTCAAATATTTTAACAAACCAAGTGCTCAATGGGAAAAGCCCAAGGGGCTCCAAATGCATTTCTGCTCTGCAGCCTCTGTCAGGGAGAGGGGGAAGAGACAGAGAGTTTTCTGGGAAAATATCTCAGATTTTATCTAATTTTTGGAAAGGAACAAAGTGGCTCCAACCACACTACTGAGCTCAGGAGCTTCCCAGCCAGGCATTTCCCACACTCCATGCAGAGTTCCCCCTACCCCAGCATCTCCATGGATTGGTTCAAGGGAGACACCACCCAAAGAAAAGAGTGAATTTAGGCTCGTCTCTGGTGAGCTGCAGTTTATCCTCTCCAACACCCCCACCCAGAGCTGCCTGCAGCCACGCAGGGACAAGCAGCAGGTTGATGCTACGCACACCATACGACCCCACAAGGGGCTTTTCTTTCCCAAGTGATGCTGCCGGCTGGAGGCATCACATCCCTTGGCTGCAGCCAGCGGGGAGGAGGAGCTGGTGAACCCCAGCACGCCATCGCACCACCCTCACAACACACAGAGAGAAAGTGCCACCGGTGCCTCGGCCCGCTGACACCGGGGGGGAATGAGCCTCTGCTGCTGCTGCTGCTTGGTCAGAGCACACCGGGCTCCTGGTCAGGACAGCTGGGAGAAGCAGGGCTTGGCAGATCTGCTTGCTGCTCTCCACAGCCTCAGCATCTCCCTGCTTTCTCTGCTCCTTCGCACAGCTCGGATCCCTGATGGGTACCACGAGCGGAACATCCTCCACGCAGCATCCCCCACTGCTGAGCATCCCTTCGGATTTACTGAGAAAAAAACCGGGCAGCGGCCATTCCAAAAGCATTCGGGGATCTCCGCCCACTCACAGGATTAGGTTTCCACCCCTCAGCTCACTTTGGGAAGGGGCTGCAGCCTGAGAAACCAGGAAGAGTCGCACACACACGAGAATAGCCCACGCAGTCACTGGAGCAGCTGCCAAAATTATCACTGCCCACAGACTGAAGAGGGAAGAGCCTCGTGCCGTTCTCCAGGAGCCCAAACACTTCTTCCCGTTCCCTTTCCCCTCTCTTCCCACGCGCAGCCATCGCTCCCGGCCAAGGCCGAGAGCTGCTCAAGGGCTCAGCCCCGTGAGCAGGAGAGGCTGCGGCGCTGCTCGCACGGCAGGGACGGAGTCCTGCAGAGAAGGAGATGTTCGCAAGCGAGACGTGATCCTGCTGACATTGCCTGCAAAGCATAGAATCAGTAAGGCTGGAAAAGACCTCCAAGATCATCAAGTCCGACCAGGGCTGCAGGATGGGCTGCAGAGACCTGCAGAAGCCCCGCTGCAGCACCACGAGACCCTCAGTGCCCTCCCTCCTCCTTCCAGCCCTGCTGAAATAAGCAGAGCTGTTTCTTCACTTTCCCATGACTGGATTCCCCTGAAAACAGCAGAAAACACTTGTGCTGATGGTAATTAATCTGACAAGAAGTCAGGAGACACAGATTAAGTGTCTCATATCACTGGGGATCAGAGATAATTGTAAAGATAGGCTCTGTTACAGAACTGGCAGACGGGTTCAGTGTGCATTTAGAGATCAAGGGATAGATAACCAACCCTACCCTGGGATTCACCACAGCCTCAGTGGTGGTTCCCCACCACTGCCAGAGCTCACACAAACACACCCTCACCCTGGGTTTGGTTTGCAGGGCTCCGCATCCTTCTGGGGTGGCAGGCAGGGCCCAACACATTTTGGGCAGCTACCATGGGGGAGTGTGGGGACATGGGCACACTCCTGGGAAGAGGAAAGGCATTTCTGAAAGCTTTGAGCTCTCGCCCATCCCTGGTCCCTGCAAGGTGAATGACCAGAGGGAGGCAGAGGGGTTATTCAGGTACTGACCTCCTACAGCAGTGGTCCCCCAAGGTCCAGTCCCTCTTGCTGAGACCCCGAGGGTCTCCCCACTCAGCAGATGGAGGCATCTTCCTAAGGCCTCTGGGAGGGTCACCTGTCTCTTTCCACAGACTAAGCCAGGCACTTCCATAACTGCCATACTCATAAATATTCTATATTCTGTAAAAATGCAGCCACAGCCCTGCACTGCCACAGCCAACTCTCTTTGGGAGCAAACCAGCAGCCACAGCTTTCTCTGCCTTCCAAGTCCCACATCATGGGTCTCTACAAATGGTTCTGATTAAGGTGACTTCTCCCAGCATCTAAATAGTCCTGAAAATACTTGGAAGTTGTATTAGAGGACAACTTTCTTTAAGCCTTCAGCACCTGCTTCAAGCCGGTCTGAGGGCGCTTGGAAAAAATCCACGGGCTGTGATAGCAGAGCAAGGCTTGCAGCTTGCCAAGTTGATGCCAAGTAGGTGCTCTGAAGGTGGACACTGAAGGCTTGGGCTGTTTGACCACCTGTTGAGAGCAGCCACATGAAATTTCCCCAGGAAGCTCTTTTCCAGGCTGGCCAGTAGATGGGGATGGAAGAGCAGCCAAGGTCTGATCTCTGATCCATGGGCAGCCGCGTTCCTCCAGCCTGGCTGTGTCCTGATGGTTGCCAGGGCTCAGGGGGCACTCACTGGTGGCTGTACTGACCATGTGCATGGCAGGGCTGAGACGGGGCTCAGACCGGGGCTGCGTGACTTGGAAGCAGAGGAAACGCCCCAGAGTTTAAGTGTCATCCCTAGGGCAGCAAGCGTAGGGATAAACCCTAAAATAACTCCATCAGATGTCCCTGGGGTCTGCCTGTCCCCGATAATCCAGGGTGGAGAGACCTGTCCTCACCGTGGATGTCCCCACTGCTTGATGGGGAAGTTTAAAGAGGACCATGGAGCAGATCGAGCTCCAGGTGCCTGCAGCACCCACTACCCAGTGAAACTATGGCCAAGGGCAGCTCCTGGCAGGAAAGAGAGCCCTGAGAGCCCATCACATGCCCCTGCTTGCCTGTACCTGCACGCTGTAACCTCCTGAGAGCACTCAGCACCCACCACCCAGATCCGCTCGTGTTCAGCCAAGACGCGGCATGGAGGGAAAATTTGGAAACCTTAGGAAGAGCCCAGAGGCACAGAGAAAACTCCCTCAGCTCAAACAGTTCTGCCCCCTAATGGGTGGCCCGGTGTGCTGGATCCCCGCTGGTCTGTCCCGCTCAGGATTTGCCCAGGGGATGACGATGGCCAGCGAGCCGGATGGGCAATAAGGAATGACAGAACACTCGCCAGCACAGCTAAGGAACATGCGGGTTTCTGTGGGATGCTGGCGCCTTTGGACACAGCACTGGTGTAAAAGGGCTTCCCCCACTGGAGCTGGGCTCCGAGCAAACCGCAGAGCTGCCTGCTTTCACCCTCAAAATAAAGAAACAGGAGCAAACAATGAGCGGCACTCAGTGCCCTGCCCCTGAGCTCTGCCGTGTCAGGAGCTGTCATTATGTCGGTGTGTAATTATACCATTAATTACTGACCATAAAGCTCTAAAGAAAACAGACCTGAAATGAATCTAGTGCTGGAGCAAAGTCCTGAGAGATAACTCAGTGGCTGCTAAGGCGATGGAGACTGAGATTCAATTTCCAAACCAAAATTGAATTTGCAATTAGCTCGCCTTCTTGCCTAAATCTGACAAAAGACCTTCCTGCATTTAATACCAAGAAGGGATGTCTCTGAACTGCCATCAAACCACAGAGGCTTACAAAAGCCAACTGGAGCAGAGCAGAGGGAGCAGAATCCCAAATGTCTCCTTGGGCTGAGCAAGGCTCTTGTTTGATTTTGGATTTGCTGCACACTCAATGTACATCTCCGAGCAAGCCACTTAATCTGACCCTGGCCCGAAGTTTAGCTGTCTGTCAAATGTTAGAAAAGGGCTTTGTCTCCCTCACAAGGACTCGGAGGTTTAATTACCGGCTGTGCCAAGATGCCCTTAGGTGGAAGCTGCAATGCAAATGTAAAGTATCGTTATTAGAGCTTAGCAAATAACTCAAATGTTTTTCTGCAGCAACTCCCTCGAAAAGAAATTAGATTCCTTTCTGGTGTGTTTGGGCGCCTTTCCAGGCTCTCTTGTTGTGACACTCGTGAGCAAGTGGAGAACTAAGAATATGAAGGTAATTCACCAAAAGTCAATGCCCAGGTCCTAAACCTGAGCCTTCGCACGGAGCCTTGTTCCTGCCACAGCCCCTGTGAGTGCCCAAACCCAGCACCAAGGCAGGCAGGGGATGGGGCTGCACCCGGGCAGGGGGGCCCATCAGCTGCCTGTGGACACATCCAGCCCATCCCAACAGCCCAGGGACCCTTGGGGATGTGCACACATCAGCCACTGCCTTCTGTCGCCAGTGCGGGTCCCTGGGGGTGGCTCCCAGCCTGGGCACTCTCAGGGCCTTACTGAGCCAGGGGAGCATCAAAGAGGAGGGAGATAAGGGAGAGAGGCTTTGCTGAAAGCGTTTTCACAGGGAGCCACACATCCCAATCAGCTCACGCTGTGCAAATCCCGATGATTTGAGTCATTTTGTGCTTGCCCCTGAAAAGTCTGGGACGAACATTTGCATCATAAATTCTTTGGGATGGCTGTCCTCTGGGGATGGGCAGTTGCTATAAAGCCCCAAGAGTTTCTGAGGATCTGACAAAACCTCCCAGCTCCTGCTGTAATCACTCAGTACCTTCCTCAGCACCGTGTGCCGGACTGTGGCCGCTGAGTCCCAGGCCAGGGATGCACGGGAGCATCGCCACAGCCCTGACCTCCCCGACAGCCTCGTGTGAGTGGGAACAGCACGGAGGAACATTTTCAATTAGCTTTACAGAAAACATTTGCCTGAAACTGGATGCTGTGTGAAACTCCTGAACTCTCCTTTTTCTTTCAGAGCTGGGGGTGAGGCAAGGGAGGGATGGGGCAGGGGGGAATTGGAAGAGCTTTTTATTTATTCAGATCGGAGTTGCACTGCTTCAGAGCATGTGTGGTTTGGCCAGGCAGAGCCAGAGCAGGATAAAGGAGCTCCTGCTGTGCTCCACATCCAGGCTGCTCCATGGGACTGGACCAGGACACGAAAGCAGAATGGTTTCGGTGCCCATGGAGGAGCCAGCCTGCTCAGCCCACACAGTGCCTGCCCATCACAGAATCACAGAACGGTTTGGGTTGGAAGGGACCTTAAAGATCATCTTGTTCCAGCCCCCTGCCATGGGCAGGGACACCTTCCACTATTCCAGGTTGCTCCAAGCCCCTCCAACCTGGCCTTGGGCACTGCCAGGGATCCAGGGGCAGCCACAGCTTCTCTGGGCACCCTGTGCCAGGGCCACCCCACCCTCACAGGGAACAATTTCTTCCCAGTATCCCATCTAGCCCTGCCCTCTGGCAGTTTGAAGTCATTCCCCTTTGTCCTGTCACTCCAGGCCCTTGTCCAAACTCCTTCTCCAGCTCTCCTGGAGCTCCTTTAGCACCTTAGCTCTCCCTGGAGCCCTCTCTTCCTCAGGCTGAATAACCCCAGCTCTCCCAGCCTTGTCTCCAGAGCAGAGGGGCTCCGGTCCCCTGTGTCACACCACCCTGACACACATCACCTGCTGGGGCTTGGTGCTGCAGGGTGGGCGCCAAACAAAAAGTGCAGCAGGAGAAGGGGAGCTGGACCTGCCAAATGCCAAACACCCCCACGCTTTCCTTGTGCTTTGAGGCTAAACCTGCAGCGCCTGAAGCCCAGATCCTTCCCCTGGCTCTGATGAAGGTGTCCTCAGTGCCAGTGAGTCAGATCGCCCTCAGTCCCAGTTCTGGGACGGTGTGGCCAGACAAGGATGCCCTGCCTGCCGTGCTGCCCACTGTGTTGCCCCCCATGCACAGCTGCTCCTTACCCACCACAGCTTCCCTGCACCCCCATCCCAGCACACGCTGTGATGGGATTTATTCCATCTCATTAACTCCTCCTTCCCTCTGCGGCTGATTTCTTCACAGTCAGGGCTCCACGGCCTCTCCAGCCCACTGAGCTGCCAGCACAGTCTTTTGTTTCAGCTCTTGCCTCTCCCAACAGCCCCATTTGCTCCTGTTTCCCCCAAAGGCACCCAGTGCCAAGAGCAGCATGACTGGAACCAGCCAGGGCTACAGCGCAGCAAACTGAGCTCCTGTCCCACCGTGAACTGCTCTGAGGTTTCTTTGTTTGTGTTTTTATTTGAAACAGCAACAATTAGGAAAACAGCAAGAGCTTTCATTTAATTTGTTTTTCCTCCTTGGCTGGGCGTTTCCTCCCCAGACACCACCCTGCAAAGGTGCCTCAGCCTCCGCATGGCTCTGCAGGTTCCAAAGCACTCACAGCTGTCACTGCAGAGCAGAAACTCTGTTGAGGAGAGATAAACACGGGGGTTTTTCATCTGGAGCTGACAACTGTGGCTGCATCATTTGGGACTCCTTGGGAGTGATTTTTCAGCAGTTCTGAGCTTCCACCCTCTTGCTGAGAGCTCCACACCGCACTTTGCTTTTTGGAGTTCCCAGTGTGTGCCTGATCCTCTGCCAGCAGATGTCCTGATGGCTGTGTGGCCCATGCCTGCACTCCCAGCTGAGCCACAGCTTCTACAAATCCCTCGTGGCTGAGGCACGTGGTTTTTAAAAATCTGTATCTGCCATGCAGACTGTGACAACGTGAAGAAGTAAGAGCATTTGTAATTAAAGAAACCCATTGTGAATTACTTAACAGCACAAGCTCACGCCAAGGCCAAGGCTGTTAACAGTCTGAAGTCATGCAGCCAAGCCACACGCAAGCCATGACAAGTCAAAAAAATAAAGTTAATAAAATATCCTTGAAATGAAATGCAGGTCATGGTACTTGATCTGCATATTTATAAAAGCTGAGCCTAATCCAGCCAAACTTTGCAGAATAAAGATCTTGCTCGTCTTTGATCCTGCCTGTGCCTCCTCAGGGAATATCAGTTTTCCTTCAGCAAAGTTAGATGGGATTAAGAGTCACCTCAAGAGGATCAAGATCTGCACAGGGTGGGGAATTGATGGAGAGCTGTCCCTTGAAGCTGAGGGATGTTGAGCTGGGGCAGCTCCCAGGCACACTCTGGGCACACATTTGCAGCACTTCAGGCAGCCAGACTTTACACTCTCCTGGCTGAGGTCCGGGCTACTGCAGCACCTGCCAATCCAGCATTAAATTCTATGATCAGCTGAAGCAGAAAGAGCCTCTCTGCCTGCAGGGCCCAGCTCAAGCTGCTGAGTCCAGCCTAGAGCCTCATGGCAAAACATTCTCTTGGCAACTCATTTACCCAGCACTGGATAATGACATTTTTGCAGAAAGCCTTAACCTTTAAGGAATCCCCCTCACACCAGCAACAGCGAAAATGATGGTGAGGAGCATGCCCAGGACTTCACACCAGGATGGATCCTGCAGGCTGGGGGCAGCCACCTCCTGGGTCACATCATCCCCTGCTGCTGCTCTGGCTGTGCTCACGCAGTGCCACAGGGCTCCATTTCCACAAAAAACACGGCGGGGAAGGCAGCCCCCCAGGCAGTGTGGCTTGTGCCTCCTCCCCTGAGAGCCCTGAGGAGCGACATGAGGTGCAGAATCCCTCTGTTCCAGGGCACCTGGGTGGCTCTAAACCCTGCAGGGTTTAGGCAAGCTCCGTCCTAGCAAGGCAAGGGATTTAGCAGAGCAGGTGTGGAGGAGTGTGTCTCAGGCTAGGAAATTAACAGCTTCACCCCAGCTGGAGGTCTGGGGGAAGGAGAAGTCTTTGAGACATCAGCTCTTGGAAGTTTAAGATGCTTCTCTACAGTACCAGGGGCTGAGAGTTTCTCTGTGCGTTTGCAAACATAAATACTTTTGCAAACACAAGGGAAACCACAGATATTATTCACCTCAAAATTGCCCAGGAAGTGGCTCCAAAGGTTATCATCTCAGCTACAGAGTTGCAGGAAAACACAGTTTCAGGCCACCAGGACCAGTGGTCTCAATGTGTTGAGGTCAAGAGATTGAAGTGAAAATCAGAGAACCGTTGTGATAAAACCAACACTATTAAAAACCTCTCACCTACACTGGGTCCTGCAGAGTTCTGTGAGAACCAAAGCAGTGGCACCAAGCCCTGGCCCAGCCCCCCAGTTTGGCCAGTGCACATCCCCAGTCTGAGCTGGTGTGACATCACCAGCCCGAACGCCAGTCCTTGCTCTGCCCGTCCTGTCCTGCGAGAGCCCAGTCCCACGTGTGGGTCACAATCCCCCTCCATCCTAGGTCACAAGGGACATGTTGCTGTAGCAAACACCTTCTCAGAGTCTGGGCAGCCCTGCAGGTAAGGGCTGCAGGCAGGATTCAGCCTTTGCCTCTGCTCCTGGCTTTGAAATCCTCCCCCCATCATCCATCGTCCCTGTGTGAGTCACTGCCCGCACGCACAAGGATGAAAACAATCCTTCATCCCCCTGGCTGTGCCGTGGCTCTCTGGAGACAGCGGGCTGCATGCTGTCACCACACAAATATGACAGTTCCTCTGCCTCTTGGCTGCAGAGAGAGCCAAAGTGAACGAGCACCACTGAGGCTCAGAAATCAGGAGGTAAATCCTGAGCACACACGTGCTCACCATCCAGCACACACCG
Source organism: Ifrita kowaldi (assembly GCA_013398055.1). Classification (NCBI taxonomy): domain Eukaryota; kingdom Metazoa; phylum Chordata; class Aves; order Passeriformes; family Cinclosomatidae; genus Ifrita; species Ifrita kowaldi. The sequence goes on along the minus strand of VZRS01014679.1, from coordinate 69,085 downwards.
TCCAGCGTGCACAGCTGTATCCATGGGCTCTCTGCATTTTTTTGTGCAGCAGTACAGCATCAGATCTGTTCTCTGCACTCTGATCTTTTCCATCCCCTTCTCTCTGCTTTCATTCTCCATTTCAATATATTATCTGTTTAAATACATTAAAGCAGGAGCTTTAACCCCCCCTCCATGTGCATTCTAACCCACACCCATCTCTTGGTCCCTGCTGAAGCCTGGGGCTGGTGCACTGCAGAACAAAACATCAGCTCCAGCTCTGCTCACCACACAGACAGGAGTCACAGGGTGCTGCACAGAGGGAATCAGACTTCTCACCTCCCCACACGAGGCCAGAGACTGTGGTGATCCAGAGCCACTGGGCAGGAAGGATTTTGGGGTGGTGAAACCATCCACCCGAGGCTCAGGGCCCTGATCACCAATGCCAGCTGGTGACAAGAAACCTGTCGGGCAGAACCCAGCTCCAGCCAGGGTCTCGTCCAGCCTGGGGACACTGCAGCCACCTCCTCCTCCTCAGGGATGGTGGCTCAGATGCTTGGAGAGCATTGCAAGGACAGCAAAGACCAGCTCCAGGCTGCAGCTCAGCCTCGCTGCCCAGCACGCTGCAGGGATAAGCTGAGGCACACATGGAGCTCCTCCACCCAAAACGGGACTTTCAGCAGGCTCAAGCCCTGGGTTTGCAGCCAGAAGGAAAGCAGGGGTTTGTCTGTAGTTACACAAGAAGTTTGTGGAGAGGAAACGAGCCGAGTTTTTCCGAGTCCCTGATTATCCCCCCAATAAGGGGACGCACAGCACTTCCTCTGTAAGCCGCAGAGATTCGTGGAGGCGGGAGGTGCCAGGTCTCCCCCTCGGAGATCAGGGAAATGCCGGAGGCAACCAATGCCTCCCCCTGCTTTCCCACCTCTCCTCACAGAGCACAGGGAGCCGTGGGCAGGGGGCTGCCCCGCTGCACCCCAGGGTCCCGCAGAGCCCCATCCTGAGTCATGGAGCACTCCAGCCCCAGCACATTATATCAGGATGAATCACTCACTGACCTCTGCCTTCCACAGTGTTCGGTTTCTAATTTTATGGGCTGTATCAGCAGGGTTATTGAATCCAGATGTCTGCAAAATGCAACTGCAGCACACAGAAAGCCACAAGGAAAGGCGTTGGTGGCGAGGCCCGGGGCATGTGGTTCATTTTTCATAAGCAAACCCTGGCTTAGGAGGGAGAGGAAGGCACCTCCTGTCCCCTGCCTGCTCAGGGCTCTGCAGGAGCCAAGTGATTTCCATAGACCATCTTGCATTTCCCTCACTAACTTATCCTTGCCCTCCCTTTACCTGGAAGCATCTGCTCCCCCAGGCAGCGGCTGCACGGTCTCATCAGGCTCAGGTGGGCCCCACCTGAGGGAGCTTTGGGAGATGCTGCAGAAATGTGGGTCCTGTGGAGCCTCAGTGCCTTAGCAAGGACGTGGTGCTGCTGTGGGATGGGCACTGGACTGGGGCAGAGCTTCAGCTCTCCCAAACTGACCTCTCAGGCACAGAGCATGGCCCAAGCCAGCCAGGGGCAGCAGCACCTGACAGCTGTCAGTGACGGGCATCTGGTTTGCATGGAGCACAGCTGGCTCTGAGACAACACCAGAGCATTTGTCCCTCCAAGGGGAGCTGTAAAGAAAAGAAAAAGAGAAGAGAAATATCCAGACCTTGCCCAAACTTCAAAGAGAAACCTGTGGAGTGACCTGCCTGCAGCGGGGCCACAGGAACCCACAGCACTGCCCGTACCACGTGGGTGGGTCCTGAGCATTGACACAACGTGGGATCAGAGGCACCAGGGGATGGAAACGATTCTTTCTTTATTTATTTGTTTGATGTTCTTTTAAGATCTTCCTGCCCCTTCCCTTCCCTGCAGCTCTGACATGGCAGACCTGAGCTGAGCCTCTCCATGCTGGAGATTTCCAAGAGCTGTGTGTGGATTCACATCCCCCAAGGGATGGTGCCCAGCCCCCTTCACCACCAACAGCTTTCTGCAGCAGTGCAGACCCTGATCCTTGGTATGAAAATGAGCAAGGTTGTGTTCAGGACCCAAACTGGCAGCAACAGGCCATAACCCAAATAATTGCATTTTCTGCTTAGCTCCACTGTACACTGACCCCAAACAAATCAGTCACTCCCAGGTTTTAGTTCACCCGACATCGTGCACTGACGTATCTTCACCTTCATGAGAAACACTGGCCCCCAGGTGGAAGATTTCTAGTGGTGACTTGCTTCATGCTAACTGAAAACCCCACAAACCCTTACTTGGCTCCTGCTAACTAAAAGTGACTGCAAACTGCTTTCAGGGGATCAACAATTTGGCTGTCTTGTCCACACCTTGGCCTTCAGTCCTCCTGAATAAGCCCCAAGAGAACATCTGCCTCCTACAGAGAGGCCAGCACTGCTCCTCTGCACAGCTCATGGGAGGTGGAAGATACACCAGTGCTTCATTCTGAGCTTCTCCCTGGCATTGCTGGGATGTCTGTGGGGAATTTCTCTGCACCCACCTGCTCTCCTGCTGCTGTGGGGCTCACACTGAGCTGGGACCTGGCTGATAAAGGCCTCCTCTGCTCTCAGTTTTTCCCTGCACCTTCCATGCCTCATTGCTCAGGACAGACGGACGTTGTGCAGAGAAGCAGAGATCCAGGAACACAGATGGGTTTACTCATTTTCTACTTTGTCACCTTGGAAAGAGTGAGGTCTAACACACAAAACAGGGAGAGACAGTAATAACGAAGCTGACCTTCACCGTGGTATTCCATCTGACACGGCTGCGCCTACGCCGAGTCTCTCCTGACCTTGGCTGCTCTTTGAGCTGCTCCTGCCTCTCAGGAACCCAGAAATGAGTCTTTTAGAGCAGTCAGTGGATCTGGGCTGGTATTTCTTCTGCGCACAAGTCACGCACAAACACTTCGAGAAGGCTCAGAAGACCTGGAGGGGGATGAGTTCAACGTACAGATGGACTTGGTGCCAAGTTTCAGCCTAATGGGAATCACAACAGCTGACTTACAACACCCCCTCTTTAAAGTCAGGGTTTCTGGGGAAGGAATCTCTGCCAGATCCAGAAACTATAGCAACTGCTGTAATAAAATAGCATTTCAGCGTAAAGCTATTTTTACAGCACATCGCCACGTCTGTGGCATGGCAGTTTCCAGCGTTTTTCAGATGTCTGCTGCCAGAAGATTTAGTTGGATTAGTAGTTAAAGAGGGAGGGATCATATTGGGTTGTCAAATACACCCCTTTGCCTGCAATGGGAAAAATTATATCCTACAAGGTGATTCATCAGGTATTAAATTAATATCACACTTGATCTCGGCTGACTAAAAGGCCAGGCTTGCCCCAGGGCCCAAACCTGGTCGCATTGAAGTCAACACGACTTTTGCAATTGGCTTCGATGAGGCAGCTGTGATCCAAACCACAATCAGACTTGCCTGAAGCCTAGAAACCCATATTCACACTGCTCACAATACGAGCAGCAAAGAGTCACCATCTATAATGGATTAAGGTTTATCTCAGCTCAGCCCAAGCTGATGCAAATTTTACCACTCATTTGCATGGGGCCAAAATGCCAAACAAAGTTGGATTTAATTCTGGGCGGCACCATTTCTTCCTGTCCTTCCAGTCCAGTGTCTGCCTCTTCCACAGCTCTTTGGTCTTTTCTGCCATAGGAAAATTTATTTCAGTGTTTATGAGGGAGGGAAAAGGTGGTCCTATGAGCAGAAGAGAAGATTTACCAGAATCAGAACTTAATTTTGCACCAGTGGACAGATAAATTGCTCCTACAAGCCTCACCACTGACGGCACAGAGGAGAAAAAACACTAAAAAGAAAATCAAATTCTAGTTCCAACAGATACCGATGTCCTATCTGACACTACACCAAACTACTGCTCAGAGAGCTGTTGGTTCCTGATAACCCAATGCAAGGGATCCTGGCATCTGAGGATACAACAGACTGACATCCATAGCTTGAAACAGGCTGCTTCATCTGGTAACCCCAAGGTGCCTCAGGCCTCCCCTGTACACCAACTCCCCCACCCTGTATTTAATCCGTGCTTTTAGGGATGGCAGAGCCACCGGATTTACCCCATTCTTGGGCCAATCTCTGTCTGCCAAAGTATCTTTCTATTAATCTGCACCTTCTTCCCACAATTAGCTTTGGTTTTTGTCACTTTATTGAACACTCTGGGCCCCCACCATGGTTTGCTGGTTCAGGCTGGGTCTCCCCAGCCCCACCTCCTCTCCTCCCACCACGGTTCCCCCCCATGCTGCGCTCTGCCTGCTGGAAGGGGTGCTCCATACCCACACACCAGAATCCACAGGCACCACCTGAAGCCAGGGGGGCTTAATCAGGGTTGAGGTTTTGCAGTCGTCTCTCTTCAAAACTCCCCTGAAGCTGTGGCCCACTGTGGGACTGTACCTACTCCTCTCTCCACTTCTGTCAGTCCAACACGGGTAAAAAGCCCAGGGAAATCAGAAGTCATCATCCTCAAGAGAGAAACTTGGTACTAACTTCTGGTTTCCCAAGAAATATTGCCAGTGGATGAGGCTTAAAGCGAGGGACAGATCACGCCAAGTGTACACCTTGTAAGGCAAAGACTGTGCCCCGTTTGGTTTGGGGGGCTCATGCCCACAAACAAGCACACCTCGGGCAGCCTGAAGTGAACAAACCCCGCCAACACCCTTCTTACTGTGTGGAAAACACATATCCTGCTCAGCCTCTTAAATAAACCCCTCAGTGCCCTGCTGGGCTTAGGACTGCCGAGGGAGAGCTGCCCTTTTGCTGAGTATTTACTGGAGTGTTCTCGGTTACAGCACTCAAACAGTGAAACTCTGTGGGTATCTGGGTAGGGAATGACCCGTGGGTCCCACAGAGACTGGGATTGGTGTAAGCAGTGCGGGAAGGTTTGTTCATCTCGGCTCCCTGAGCCAGACCAAACCAGCCCTCACCTTGTTTATTCACCCAGGGCGCCTGTGAAATGCGAGTGGGAGCTATTATACACCCACTCGGGACAGGCAGGAATGGCAACACCAGGTGCAGAGAGATGGAGAAAAGGACAGGCAAACAGGCGGCCTCGCTCCCGTGGGCAAGGGCTGCTCAGCTGATACCAGGAATTATAGGGAGCAGCCCAAAGGGCAATGGCCAGGGTAGAAACAAACCAGGAGAATGCCAAATCTGGTCCTCCTGCCCCAGTGGAGGCTCTGGGGTGAGCTGGGAATTCGTGGTGGATGATGATCCCAAGAGCAGCTGCACGGCTCGTGGGTATCCATCACCCAGATTGCCTTTCCTCCCTCAGCTTTGCCATCACTCTCCCACTTCTCAGCATGAGCTGAAGATCCCACGCTGTGCTGTGGCACGGTAACAGCACCCCTGGCACACTGGAGGATGGGATAAAAGCTGAATGCTCCCAGAATCAGAGGCACCTTTCCAAAATGTCAGCCTTCACCCCAGCGCTGGTTTGCCTCTCTGCAAAATGGGACTGAAAAAACTTGCTTGCTGCCCAGGGGGGGAATTTAAGTCTTCATCAGGCAGTCTTCAGGGATTCCTTTGAAGATGGAAAGTTCTATTAAGTGTTAGAATGGAAGATGATATGATATCCATTGATATGAAAGCTCTCTACACAAAGAGATTTAATTCACTTGAAAAGTGCATTCATACTTCACCAAGTGATCTGCCCACATGTAAAGCTCCAAAGTGGATGTCTGGGGGCTCAGCCCCAGCTGGTGCAAAACAGCTCAGCTCTGAGGGACTGTGACAACACTGTCCTGATTACCCAGCCTTTGACACAACTTAAGAGGGAGGAATATTTTTGGAAGGGAGACAAGGAAAGAAGTAGTGAGTCACTCAAGGTCATGATAAATGTTGGGGTTATTTTTCTGAGGTCTCCAGGGGCATCAGCCACCTCAGTCACCCATCCCCTCGAGCCTGCTGTGTTGGCTGATACCCCCATCAGCCTGAAGGGTCAGTTTTTAGCAGGGGAAAAGCAGATTATGAACAATGTTTACCCAGGAAATATAACTGAAGGGGGAAATACATTAACTGTGCAGAAAAGATAACAAACACCTTCAGCATTGCCATAAATAAAAAAAAGGGAAAGAAAGAGCTCCATGGAACAAAGATATCCCCATGACTGACAAGCAATACCCACCACCTCCCCTCAGCCACCACCTGTGGTTTTTTGCACAGAACCTTTTTGTGCCTCACCGCTGTTGTCTGATCTGGTTTTTGCCCGTTTCCCTCATTTTGCACAGCAAGGAGCTGCATCCTGGCCCGGCTCATGGAGAAGCCCAAGGTGCCTCCTGCTGCAGCCCAGGAAAAGCCCTTGAAGCCCAGGCACAGCAGCACCAGCAGGACACAGCTAAACCCATACTGAGCCAGGAGAACAGGGAGCCACGGAGCTGGAGAGGGAGACGTGCGCTGGCCCCAGCCCAGCCCGTCCCCTCAGCCACAGCTCTTCACCCTCTGCTTTCTCTGCCATGAGTTGCTTCACAGACACGCAAGGGGCCAAAGCAGCAAAGGCAGAGCTGGAATCTGCGTGTCCAACACCTGGGATCCCCAGGGGAGGGAGGCCCTGCCAAGAATTATTTTAACCTTCAATATTTCTGGCAGCAGAGCTTCAGTCGAATGGTTCCTACTGGATTTTTGGGTTATGTCACTCTGACACGAGTTGGTCCAGACCAAAATGATCCACGTGCTCGAAGAGAGAAGGGATTGTTTTCCATCTTAATGGACTTCCAGTAGCAGGGGAAAGGATGCCTGAAATAATAATACTTAATAAACTCAATGGCTTCAAGAAGGAAAATCAGGCTAGATACAGCCCATATCCCATTTGGATGCAGTGTGTATTTTTCTCCTCCAAACCACTCATCAGGCCAGTGGTTGGGCACTTCCCTCCTGCATCCCAAGTGCTCCCTGCAGAGCCAGGTGGAAAGTGCTGTCCAGGGAGCCATCCCTGAACTGGCATTTTTACTGCAAGTTACTTGCAAAGGGTATTTCCTTCTGGAAAAGTAGAAATGTAAATGAAAGATTTCAATTGATGTGAACTAGGTTGGTTCCAGTTCACCATAAAAATTAATTAAAAAAAAAAAAAGGAAATGGTGAGTTTTTAGACTAATTTGGAAAATCTTAGGGAAACAGCCACTATTAGGCAAGGGGAAGAGTGGCTGTGTACAATTTCTTGTGGATTTCTGTGTGTTTGTTGCTGCAGGTGGAGGTTCAGAGGAAATTCCTGCCCTGCTGGAGGACACTGGGAGCTGTACCTGGGTTAAGGAACTCTGTCAGGGCTACCATGGAAGCAAGGGGCAGATGCTGATGCACTGAGATTACTTCTGAAAATTACTTTTTAAAAATCATGTGAAAAGCAACAAGAGTGGCTTTTTCCATCCCATTATTTGAATCCAGCTGCTGACCTTGGCTCTGGGAAAATAATTATTCTTGACTTCGAAGTGGGGAGACTTTTTTGTGCCAAAGGCAAATGTCTATAGATTTATACTATTTGGAAAAATAAACGGCTGCAAGCCAAGCCATCCAGCTTATAAAACACAACCAACCCTCCAGGGATAATTTAAAACTGACCCTGCAGCACTGAAATTCCAACCATAGATGGTGCAAAACATAACTCACCATTTTCTTATCTCCTGGATGCTCCCATCGGTGTGGGCTTCAGGGACAAAGACCAGCCAGAGGAGACTGAAGGAATGTAAAAATAAAAACTTTAAAAAAAGAAAAAGGCTCCAAAATAAGTTTGTGCTAATGAAGGCAAAAAGGCCTGGCAGGCCAGAAGGCAAACTTTGTCATCCACACAGCCAAGAGTTGCAAAGGCAGCCACAGTCCATGCTTTTTCCATTGAGCTCTGCCAAAATAACCCACAAAATTCTCCTGGGATGAAACAACCCACTCTCTGCTTCTCGAGCAACCCAGGCTTAGATCTGCTCCTGACTAACAAAACTGTGAGTTTTGATGGTTCGTTCCTGCAATCAGAACTCATCTGCTGGTGATTGATGTCTTCAGCCCTCAAATCTCTAAGCACAGGGCAAGTTCCCTTAAGTCTGTGAGATCTCCTTCAACCTGAACCAGGATGAAGCAGCACCTGGTGCCATCACAGGTATCAGTGCTGTGGTGAGACAGTTTGGCAAGACAGGAAAAAAAAACATTTACTGGGTAAGAAGCTCTTGTGGAACAGAGAAACTGGAGGAGATTTGCCCAAGCAGGAACACCACGAGGAGCGTAGCCTGTTGGGGAAGAAGAGGGTTTAGACTGCCAGGATTGCTGTGTACTCCACCTTGCAACTCACTGCAACAGGGTTCTGCTCCAGTTCACCAGGACACGGTGATTTCTCTGCAAAACAGTAGGTGCAGGGCCCATCCAGAGCAAACAGAAGCAAGACTGACAGCAAGAAACAAGATACATGGCAAGGGTCCAGTGAGAATGGAGTGATGATTCCTACAGTATCAAACTCTGAACAAGGACATGCTGATAAGACATCCACACTGAGCCATCTCAGCATTCAGCAAACACCCTCCCCAAATCTGCAGCCCACATTGCTCTACCTGTCAGGACATCACGTTTCAGATGAGAGTTTCAGTACTTTGTAATAAAAGAAACTCCACCAGACCAAACCCCTCAACACCAGATCCCTCTCCACCCACCTGTGTCACTGAAGCGACTGAAGGCTCTCTGTGAGCCCCTGGTGTGTGTACACACCCAGGGTGTGCAGTCACCCTTCAGGGACGACCAACTCAATGAGGGAGAACTTTTCATTTCGAATTTCCAACTGGTTTTGGTCTCCAGCCTCCAATAAAGCAGAGAGCAGAGTGCTTTAGCACTTCACAGCTGTAGACACTGGGAAGGAGCCACAAGCATCATCCTGCAGCACTTTATGGTGGTTCAATCACCCCATGTTCTGCATGCAAAGTGCAAGCAGCTGAGATCACTTCTAATTCCCCTCTTTTACCCACAAGCCCTTCACAGATGTCAGAGCATGCTTTGGTTCCACTGATCACTCACACCAGGAAATTTTGAGAGAGCCCAAGCTTGTGACTCAAAGAGTTTTGCCAAGTAAAATATTGGCCTGCAACGATGTCCTGACAATACAAAGTAGTTGACACCATAAAATAAACAATTGCACAGAGCATAGCAAAAGGGTGTTTGGAACCGCCAAGGATCTCGTGGAGGTATTACTAAGCCAGACTGGAGTTTGCAAAAGTAATTTTTATGACAAAAACAAGTGTCAGTCTTTCCAACGCCCCAGTCCCCACACAGAAAATGCATCTCTGCCTAGAACTGGCTGCACTGCTGGCTTCTTCCTTCAAGTTTCATAACTTTTACAGCATGCAGAAATAATAGAAACAGTGAAAACAGACCGGGGCAGAGTATCCATAAAAGAGTGAGTGTACTTATGGTTACACAGCTCCACACTCGGATCTACAGCCACAGATAGAAATGGCAAAAGGAGAACTGGAGGCTGCCATGTTCTTGTAATAAAATCACAAGAAAAGCATTGTAATTCCAAGCAGAAACTCTTCGAAAGAATCAGCTGGGCTCGATTAGCAGCAGCAGTGTAACTGCTTCCCCATTGTGCTGAGAATATCAGCAGAGAGCAAAGAAGAAAAAAAAAGAAAAGTATCATTGTTAATTGTCAACAGAACCAGAAAAGCCCCTACCAGTTAGAATTTCATCATCTCCAATGTCTGTCTTGTGCTGTCACTGTGAAGAGTGCTAAAATGCTCACAGCCAGCAGCACCAAGCACACCTGTAGGTCTCCCTCAGTGAGCAGAAGGACACAAACACCCTCAGAGAGCACCCCCATAACCACCTGCTTGCCCTGATCACGGTATTTCCATTCAAGGAGCTATTTGCCCTTTATTTTCAGAGACAGCTCAGACTGTAGGTCCATCTAGCAGCATCCTACCCTGTCAGATGCTTCAGAGCAGTGTGGGGATCTCACAGCAACTGGCTTGTGGCAACATCTGCTCATCAGCTTGGTCTCAGTCTCAGGCTGAGCTTGTTGGTACAGGCAGACTAAAACCCTGCACTAAAACACCTCTTTTTGGTGAAGCCATCACTGTGGACTAGGACAGCTTGAGTGGGGTTCATCTGCCTTCAACAGGGTGTCTACAAGCGAGATGACCAAATCTAAACCAGCCACTCTGAGCACTGGTGAAGTCCACTATGACAAGCAGTCACCTCAGGGGATGGACCCCCACCTGTACTAGGATGAAACACCTCCAGAGGGATGAAGGGAAGAGGGAAGTTACTCTATTTTTAACCTATTTATTCTGATCACAAAGAAAACAACTTAGCCTTGGATATCTTGTAGGCAGCTACGTTTTGGTGAGATGACTCCCACTATCACTATCATATGACAGGCTGGTGCCCCCTCGGGCCCTGTATTGTGACAGCCTCTCTTTGCCCAAGGCACTATTCCCCCAGGGGAAGGAGCAGCAGCGTGGCAGGGAGCACAGCAACTGGACACAGCACGGTGCTGCCAGGCCTCGTGAACCTCCCAAAGATTCCCACTGCCTCCTGAGAAGCTGCCCAGAACGCTGCTCCCCGTTCCCACGCCTCGACTGAGCACATCTTCAACACCCTGCTCAGCACAGCATAGGCTGGACGTGGTTTTAAAGGCCTCTCGTTGCCAAGAGAGGGATATTTCTGTGACCTTTCTCACCATTTCCTATAGCAATCTAATCCTAATTTAAAATGTCATGCCCTGCGGCTTCTCCATAAAATTTAAAAAACGCCCAACACACAAATAAACAAACAGAGCAGATGAGTTTTTCTATAAGCAGCAGAAATAACACAGGGTAGTTTCCTGGGGATTTCTGCATTGTGGTTGGATTCTCTAGTGCATGATAAAGGATGTGCTGTGATTGAAACTCCTTCTGTGGTTGGAGCATTTATAGCATCCCCCTGTGTGGATTCTCTACAGTCTACTAAGGGTTGAACTTAGATGTCAATCTTCTCACTGTGGCTATTAATAGAAGTGCTTTTTATCTTTTGAGCTGCATATTTCACACAATTTTAGAGATCTATAAACTCCAAGAACACTATCAAAATGTCACTTTTTTGCTGAAATTTGTCCAGGGGTTCAAAAAGCAGCACGTAGGAGTGAATGTGGGTGGATAAACAAACACAAGCAAACACACACACACACACAGCCCCACATGAGCACACCATCCTTTCCTCCTTAGGGAGCTAGGATTAAAATAAAATTAAAACACTGTTTAGAACTTGAAAATCTGCCATGAGAGTCTACATCATTTCCTATTTTTAGTTGACTTTTGTAAAGAAACAAGTCTTCTGTGATCACACCCTGCAAGCCTCTCCACAGCCCCAGAAAGGTTTGTATTCAGCTGGCTGGGATCAGCGAGACATGGATGCAAGTCTTCCAGGCAGAGTCACCACATGGTTTTGGAAAATCAGCACCTGGCTGAAAGGAAGAATCCTGACAATGCAGGAAAGGCTGACAAAGCTTCTCTCCTTGCCCAGCCAGAACACAGATCCGGGCTGACACACAGCTCCACACCCACCTCCACAAAGATTTTTCAAATGGCAAACTTCATAGCTGGAATTTCTGAGTGTAGGACCCACACGAGGGACAGATTTCCAAAGGACAGAGCACCCCATACTTATGTTTGGGTCTCTTCTTGCTCATCACCGAAAGGTTGAGACACAGATTTCTGTGTGCACCTCTCTAGAGGTGGTAGATGCACAACTCTGAATCCTGGCCTGTTCTCTCTACAGCAAAAGCAGTTTGTCATCTTGTTTTCCTCACCAAAATGCATTTTGGCAGCCCTTGGGTATCTTTTTCACATTTGTAAAGCAGCCCAGTTTGTTTCATAGATGTGATAATGCATCCGCTTCCCTTGCCTTGTTTGTGTGATGGTGTGCAGAGAAACAGAGTGTTTTCAAAAAATAGAAACTACTTCTGTAAATCACTCATCACATCATTGTCATCAGCCATTTTCCAGAGACATCATCACATCAAACTCCATGTCCACTTCAGGCTTAGATAACACAGTCCCATTTAGCTGACTGAGGATGTAGGGCACAGCACACGAAAATCAGAGTGTCTTTCCAAAATGTTTAGGTCAGGCGCAGTTTTCAGGAGATATTCCTGCTGTCAGCTTCTGGAGCAAGAAAGTGAAGCTTTGAGCAACCACCATCTCTTGCTATTGACCCACAGCCCTTCTGAGCCAGGACAGCAGAGCAGAGACCCTCAACCTCATCACACAGAAATGAGTCAGCAGCCAAACCACAGACACAGACCAGGGCTCTTCCCATAACCACACTCAGCTATCAAAAGGCGTCTCTGTTGCTGTTAAAGCAGTGGAAGACCTCCACAGGAGCAATGGCCAGGTGACCTTCCCAAACTCCCAGCTGGTCCTTCCAGAGCAGGTATGGAGCTCAGCAGTGAGTGTCCAGATCTTCCTTGCTTGACTGGCACTGGAGGCTGAAGGCAAAACCCCCTTGCCCTGCACCATCAAGACCTGGCATCCCACCCACACACATGAAAATGTAATTTCAAGAGCCTTCTCTGAGGCCACAGGACAGCGTGGCAGTGGCAGGTGCTGAGCTGTTTGCTTTCTCTGGCTCTGGAGTGCTCACTGTTTGCATGTTCGAAGTAAGCAGGAGAGTGACACATGAATCACTGTGCCTGACAGAAACTGACACTTAGGAGGGCCAGAGCAAAAACAATTACAATTTCTCCCTTTCTGAGCTGAGCAGATGTTTAAAACTATGTCAGCGACCTCCAAACCATAAACATTTCTCAGGAACATGTAGATGTGGTTTGCAAAAACAAAGAAGTGTCCGATGTAAAGCAGAGGTCCTTGCTAAGGACCAGCCCCCTTCCAGCAGTGGGAATGTCAAACATGCTTGACCTCCAAATCAGCAAATAAGCACATTATAAACAACGTTATTAATGGTTATGCTTTCACTACTATGAGGAGTCTCCCTGTTTGTTTAACGTGCAGCAAGCTGGTTAGAGTGTGCATAGTTTCATGGCCAAGCCACATTAAAGCAGGATGGGGAATTTGCTCCTTTTGTTTCTAGCCCTGCTGCTGCAAGGAGTGGTAGGTGGCAGGAGGGGAGAGATGCAGCTAATCCCAGCACCATCAGGATCACTGACATCATTTCATGTTCAGATACTGAGCCTGTGCCCTGGATCACCGAGTAATCACCACCCAACAGTTGGGATAGATGTGAGAGGTTATCACTTCTTTATGAAAACAGAAAAACAGTCTCCAACTGCAGCACAAGCAGGTGTCCCCATCCATGTGCAAAGTCCACTGAGGACTCAGCCAGCCCAGAAAAAGGTGCTTTTGCCTTGAGAGGAGGACAAGAAACAAGTGAGGTGCTCTACCAGGACCAGGCTCTCTTCCCCATGAATTCCCTCACACACAATGTTTGTTACAGCCAGTGCAACTGTACTACATTTCCAATAAAAACATCCCTGTGATCCTATAACCTTCCTGCAAACAAAGCTGGGCCTAGGCTGCAGGTCTACATCCTAACTACATCCCAAAGAACTCTGGGGCTTGTCCATCACGAAAGTTAATGTGTAAAAAATTCCCTTTTCACACAGCTCTAACCCAGCTGGCAGGCACAGGGACAGCTGGAGGGCACAGCAGCAAATGAGATGGGAAATTTCAGCTCAGGGTGTCGAGGCAGAAGTGTGCAGGGTGACAGAGGTGAACCATGGGTTTCCAAGATCTTCCTTTGCATCAGCCAACATCAGCTGCAGGGAGGCCAATGGGCACATCTCCTGAGGAGTGGCTGTGACAACAGCAGCATGGTTACAGGTCTGCCAAGGCCAGCAAGGAAATTCCTAAGGAAAATCCCATTGGGTTTGGTCATACCTGACCCAGCCCAGGTGCTGTGAAACCGAGTGGAGCTGGCTCTGATGTAAAACAGGGAAGAGCTGAGCCACTTCCACTGTCGTTCATGAGTCTGAATACTTCAAACCTGATCCTCAAACTGCTAAACCCTCCTAAGTGACCACAGTTGCCAAAGATCTTGCTGTAAGGAGTTCAAGCTCACACTGAAAATGTGCCAGATCAAGGGTTAACACAAACCCTGAGAGAAAATACAGAATGAAAGGAAACAGAGTTGTCCAACAGCCTTCCTACCTGTGCAAATGAGTAATGATGTCCCAAGCACAAAGAAAAAGAGTAGGAACCCAACCAAGGAGCAAGGCAACAGCAGTAAAGGGAAGGAAACAGAAGGAATTTAGTATTCCTGCACTGAAAGTCTGCACTTTGAGATGGACTTCCCTGCATGACCTTGGGCAGCTCACAGAGGCCAAGCCAAAACTGCTGGATCGGGGTGGCCTTGGGAGCCTGACGTGTCCCACAGACAGACAGCAATCCCTCCCTGCTCAGCTCCTTCCAGTGGCAAGGATAAGACATTCCTTTCCTGTTCCACTGGCACACTGAGAAGATGCACAGCAGCATCAACGAGGCTCTCGGGGACTGTGGTGAGGAGACCACACCGATTGCTCTGACAGCACCGCTCAAGGCCACGAGCATTTTGTTTTAGGCAGCTGACTAATTATTTTTACCACTTAAGGACTCGTCCACATCTAATGAGATTCCTCCAGGTCATATCCTGCACTGATAAATCCCTTCCCTCCACCCTGAAGACATCAGTTACTGTCTCCCTTATTTGATGAGCACAGAAAAAGCCCGCAGCAGACTAAACACCTCCCTTGTCTTGAAAGACTTTGTGGAGCAGCAACTTGAAGGACAAAACAAGCTGACAGCCCAGCAGCATTCAAGGAAATGAAAAGCAGATGAAGACACAGTTTCTATAAGGAGCAAAAAGATCCAGAGAGGCAGAGGGATCCAGAGTGGCAGGGCATTTGCACTGTGACAGGACAGGACTCAGGGACGCCCAGAAGTGAATCCCACAACTGTGATTTATACTGAGTGAGTGCTGGGATAAAACTCAGTGTACCTATCCCTTCCCATTAGAATGGCATTTGCTCACAGAAAGCTCCTCTGCCTCCAGCTTTGGCCACATTATGGAGGAAGTCACAGGGTCTGAGGAATGTGCACCAGGGAAAGCAAATAAACAGAGGTGTGCAAATCTGCTAAAAATAACCCAGGAATTGTGGCTCTTGGAGGGGAACACAGGCACTCAGTTGTTCACCACCATCCACCACAATTGAGGCCTTGTCTGAACAGGTGGGTGGCTTTCCTGGCAAATCCTATCTAAAAAAAAAACACCACACAGAAAAATCCCTCCTCAATCATTCCTACAGCCCCTCTGTTTTCATCTAGATTCTTGCCAGAGGTTGTCAAAACAAGAAAGAAAAATAAAGCTCCAACATGTTCTTTGCTGTTTTCCCACTGCTTTCCAGGGCAGTGATGTGTTGTTCCAGGCTGCCCAGAACAGAATGCCAGCATGCTGGTGATGAGGGGCAGGGCTGGCAGGGGACACAAACTGGCAGCAACCTGTCTGAGACACCCATGCGAGGAGCCCTTGAAGGAAAAGGTCCTGAAGAACCCAGGAAGAACTGGAAATGGGATCGAATTATAGATCCCTGTGTTCTTGAGGTCCCAAAATTGAGTAACACAAGCATCAGGCACAGCAGGAGGAGGGGGGCATGTGATGGAAAGCTCAGCAGAGGCACTGGAGAGACGGGGTTGTGTAAGATTGGGGGCTGCAAACCAAACCTGCTGGTCAGAAACCTAATCACTCAGATTCCAACCCCAGCCTCTAAGCTCAGTGTGGGTAAATCTCCCAAAGTCAGGAGTGATCTGTGTGTGTTAAGAAATCGCCTTGCATCAAAATGTCCTGGTGATGTCTTTTATTTCTTTGACTCCTCCCTTAATTTAAATGTCACAAACCCAGATAACCCCAAGTCTCTCCAAGCAGAACCTCAAAGCAAATATTTCTTTTTGGCTTTTTTTTTTCCCTCCCATTTTTGGCCAGGCTTCTCGGACGTCTCCTTTCATCTCGTCCAAGTCTGAAATTTGCTGAAAGGCTCCTTACAGGGTACTGAGCACATTTCCCAACACCACAGAGCACACGCAGCAACAGGAGAACAATCTTTCCCATCTTTCACTCTCCACAGTGTAAAACCCAAGCTTAGACTCAGATTAGCTGATCTCAACTGGGCACAGAGGATGGGCACGATGACCACAGACATTGTCTTTGCTCTAGCCCTTCACTGGGGGTGGAGGTAGGCCCAGCTCCTGCATTTTTACACCCTTATTTCTGGAGCAGACACGATGGGTGGCAGGAGCCCAGCTCCAGCAAAAGTGGTGAAACTCCTCAAAAGGGACAGACCATGGCAGCAGAGCTGTCAACCACCATAAAAACACAGCACTGCTGCTTTCCCCACCTCTCGTGGGTGCCAAACCCCTTTCTGGGCAGCCTTTAAAGTGATTTCGTACCTGGTGCACAGGAGCATTTACTACAGCCTGTGTTGGCAGCAGAGACCAGGTAACCGGCCTCAGCTCACCCACAACCTGCCTCCCACCAACGCTGGGGGCAACACAGCAAGGGCTGGGGGCAACAAGCAAGGTTTGGGCTCTCAGGGCTCTGTGCTGTGCCACAGACTGGTGCTGGTTTTAAAGAAGTCGGGTGCCACTGCTCTCTATGGTCTGGGACAGGGCCATCCCCTGCTCCAGCTCACACCACAGCAAGCCCTGGAGCTCCTCAGCTCCCTGTGCTGGGGCACCCTGCGGGCTCCAGGCACCCAAGAGCCGGGCCAGAGGAGCTGAGCAGGCTGGACAAGCATCAAGGTGTTCTTGCACTCGGTCCTGAAGACAAAAAACTGCACCTGAGGACACCGATAGAAAGGGCAGACTGTGCATGCGTGGCATGATTCCCAGGGAGGCTGCACCGAGCTGGGGATACCCCACCCAGCAGAAGGCAAACTGGGGATTCCCTTCCCTGGTAACCTCAGCACAGCCCCCCAGATCTTCCCATTCTTAGCCACTGATGGAGTCAAACACAGCAGGAGCAGCCCAGCTGCTTTCTGGCTGACTTCGTGTGACCTCAGCTCAAGTGCCTGATAAGGATAATCTGCACTTGCGGCTTCCTCTGGGTCACTGGGGATCCTACAGACCCTGATCAAAGGATCCCCGAGCTGGGCTGCAGATCTGACTGCTCCTCTGCTGCTTTAGCAGTACCAACAGCAGCAGAACAAGCCTGGCCTGGGCCAGGCTGATATTGACTGTAAAAATAATTTTCAGACTGTGTAGACATAGGAAGGTCTTTGAAGGGGATAAATAACTAACCTCACTTGCAGAGGCACATATTTGACCATATTACCTCATCTCAGCTGCAAACTGTCCAGCTCACAGCTGGTGCTCCTGACTTCTTCCCCTTCCAAAACTGCATCCAGCTCCCCCTAAAGCTGATTTAACAGCCTGTTTTACCGGTGATGTCCTTGGCCATTTGCTCCCTATTTTGGATGAAGAAAACAAGCTTGAAATATTTAATGTACCACTTCAACCACTTTTTTCCTTGCTTGAAACACCTGGTTATAGCATTGCCATTTCATAACTGCTATGGAGTAAAGCCTCTTTAATAGCAGTCAGGACAGGATTTTTCTGCTTACTTAGTCTAGTTTTCAGTCTGGTTAAGCTCCAATGGCTACAGGAATTACTTTTATTTCCAATGCTGCCTGCAAGTCAGCTTAGAAGCTGGCCTGATACAGTTTCCAGGCACTTGGCCCCCATGTTTCACAAAGTTATGGGCAGGAATGGTATTCCAAGAGAGCTTCTGAAGGAAAAAAAAACACGGCAGCAAAGAGAGGGAATGGAATAACGTATCTTTCAGCTCAGCAGTTAATGTCTGGTCTGGGGTTTTATTTTCCACCAGTTCAGGAAATAACACTGGGAAAGTTCAAGGTAACGATGATACAAGAACCAGTTGTCCCCCATCTTTAATCATGAAGTGGTCCAAAATTTGCTGCTCTTATAGACCCCAAGAAAACCCCTGTCCTGCCCCATGCCCTGCAAGGTGCCCCAGGAATCGGCCTCCTGAGGCATCACGAGCACTGGTGGGACACGGTCCCTTGGATGAGCATGGATTGCTGGAACACAATTGCAGCACCCATCAAGAATGGCAAACCTCTACAACCCTCTGCTTTGAGGAGTTTTGCACAGCTATGGCTGCATTCACCCTGTGGATGAGGGCTCCCTGAAATCCTTGGCTGTTGGCAGAGCAAAACTGAGGTTGGGTTGCTCGTTGTTAGCTGCAGCACAGAAAACAGAGACAGCGCTAATGTAAGGTTCAAAACTACTGTCAGGTATGTGGTTAGCACTCTCAGGACTTCTTACATCCTCCAATAAATCCATTTATGGCCTCAAGAAGGCATGTGACAAACCAGATAGTCTCCTGCAAAGAGGTAATTCAGGATGTACATTGGGTAGGTCAGCCCTGTGGGCTCAAACAAGACATTTGCACAAACCCCAGTCTAGCTTAGCTTGAAAATGAAGGGTCTTTCATCTTTAGTAACACAACACAAATTCCATTTATTTGCCTGCTGGTACTGAGTCTGTAGAGTGAAAAAGATGCACATTGTCCAGGTTTTCTCTATGACTCCAAAAGGTAAAGCAATTTTCTCACTCAGATTCCCCCTGAATCAGAAGGGGGAAGAAGGGTTGTTATGGAGATGTTGAAGCTGCCAGGATTTTGATAAGGACATGGAAGCAGGCACAGCCACCCTGACATCACGGATGGCGGAGGCAAAGCAGCCTAGTGACTGACACCACATCCAGCAAACACAATCCAAAGCAATTCTGGTCATAAGTGCTGTGTTTTCCTCTTTCATTTAAAAAGCAAGACAGGAAATGTATAAAAGCTGACAGGATCATTAGGGATTTTATAAATGCTGCTTCCTGTGGTACAGAACAAGGAAAGGAGAGAGGCACAGGGCCAAATTATGTGCTGGAGCAGACGCATGCGGTGGATGCAAAGCCATGCTCTGCAAACTGGTGGACCTGCACCCAGAAGAATTAGGTGATCCAGGACCTGGTCTGCTGTGAAAATCAGGGCAAAAGCTTTTAAAAAAAGCCTAAAAACTGTCCCAGAGGGCAGGTGGTGAGGTGGTGCTCCCCACGGGAAGGCTCCAGCACCTGCACAGTCGATGAGTCAGCAGCCTTGGCCCCGACCTGAAACCCGGGACAGGAGGCCCCGGGATGGGAGGGGGAGTTGGGTTTATTTTCTTCAAGGCTTTCTCTATGAAAACATAACCTCCTCCCAACATCAGACCGTTTTACCAAGCTGACAAAGTCAAATAATGAATTTGGCACTTTCCTTTGGTATCTGCTGCCCCTCCTTGAGTCATGCTCTGGGAATCTGGAGGGAGTGGGGCTAGCAGGGAGGCAGGCTCCTGTTTGTCTTGGAAAGCTGCACACAAACCCAACTTGAAGCATCACTTGACACACTCCACTCTTGGTTTTGCTTTCATCCCTGGCTGCAGGCAGGGAGCCCAGTGTGCTGATGGCTGCTCCCAAAGCCTCGTGCCTTTGGTACCCATATTCCAGCATGCTCAGAGAAACAAAGTGGAAAGGAAGTGGTAGCACATGGATTTGTTTAAGAGCGAAGAAACGAGCAAAGAAACAACACTCTCCACAGGACAGGACGGCTTTACTGCCATGGGTTGGAGGTGTTCCCTGTGGGCCAGCCCCAGCCTCCCAGTCAGGGCAGGATGGGAGCTCCTTATTTACCAAGCAGCTCCTTCCCAACCCAGCTCAATGCTGTCCAGAGCAGGAGCTGCTGGGCATGCCAGCTGCCAAACCTCAGCTCCAGAGGGGCTCCAGAGCTGAGTATTGAGTACCAGCACACCAGCAGTGCCTCTGGGGGCTTTAAGAGTTTGGGACCAGAGCAACCCAGTCCTACCTCGATCGCTTTGTAGGTGTATCCAAGAGCAATTACAGCAGGGAGGGTGGGTGAGGTGTGTGTAAGTCAGGCTGAATCATGGCTGTGGAGCTGCAGGGATGTGCAGCATCGTCGGGCCCTCTGCACCCAGGTGGATTTGCCTGCCTGTTCCAACAGATGAGGATGAGATTCTGCTGGAGGAGCCACTGGCTGTGACTCTGACACAGCTCTGACACAGATGCAGATAAACCCACTGTGCGCAGCACTGCCGAAGCTCTCCGAGTGTTTAGGTTGTTCAGGAGCCAAAGCAAATACATTTGCTGCTCTGCAGGTTATAGAAGGCTGTTAAACCAGCCCTGCAACCAGCTCCTCCAAGCCAAAAAATTATCTCCTTCCTCTGCACTGGAGCCTAATACCTACAGTGACCCTGTTCAACTCCAATTCTCCTGCTGCTCAAAGGGTGCACATTATAAATAAAAGGATGAATGTGTCAAGCATATTTGTCAAACTCCAGATTCAGCCCAAAATTGTCCTTTTATTGAAATGGGCTTTTTGCTACTTGCAATTGAGCTCAGTCTTGGCCAAAACAGGGGAGAACAGCAAGGATTGTCCCTTAAATATGTGACACTGAAAAGACAGCTGATAAATCCCTACAGCAGAAGACAAGGGCAGAATTCATGTCTGGGTTGTGTGTAGGGTGCTGTCAAGCAAACACCTCCTGCTCAGCACTGCACTTGTTCCTCCAAGGAGTTTCTGTGTGACCACGATCCCTGAAGGCTGGTGGGATGGGGCTGGACCAGCTCACTCGGAAGGTAGTGGCAGAAAGGCGAGTTGGGCTTGTTTCAGTACAAAGGGAGGAGTCCCTGGCTGTCCCTTGCTCCTCTCCTTGCACAAACAGCAGGTCAGCTGCAGGTGACGGGCACCAGGGGCCCGATGCTGCCCATGAATCAGATGCCAGGGGTGCTCATCAGAGGTGGCACAGGGCAGAGCACCTGCCTGAGGTGGCAGCCTGGTAAAGGCATTTCCAAGGCTCCATCTGGCTCGATAACAGGAGAGACTTGGAGGAATATTAATTACAGAGCACCTATCTTGTGAGGTTTTTCTGATCTCCAGTGTACTTTGTGCCTGATGAATCATGCTTAACTTGCACCACCAACCTCTGCCCCAGCTTTGTCAGGACTAAATTCCTGCTTTTCTTGCCCTGAGCCCCAGCCCAGCCCAGCCTGCCCTGGCCTGGATGTTCTGCAAACACATTCAGCTCCTAGGAGGAAGAATACCCTGCTTCTCCAAAGCCATTTTCAGAAAATACTTGTAGCAGCTCTGAAAATCCCCACATCTCTCCAGAACAGCCATTGCAGGAGCGTTGTTTGTGTGGACCAGCAGCTCTTATGCCACACGCTGTTGCAACACCCGCCTATCTCATCAGATCTTCCCTTCCGTCAGCAAACAAGTCCTGAGCACCACTCAGCATCCACAGTGTCCTGCTTGCTGCCACAGCATCTCCTTGCACAGCCCTTGCACAACAACCAGACTATCTGGATTACTCACTGGAGCACGGTTTGCTCAAGTTTCTTTGCTTATCAGAAATCAAAGAAGGATTTTTTTATTTGTCAAGACAACAGCACCTAATGTTACACCAGGCAGGCTTATGTTTGTCAGGGTTACAAAGCCTGCAGCCTTCCAGCCATGAACCAACCTTTTAGGGATTAAAGAAAAACCTTCCCCTGAGTATAGGTTACTCCTCACTTGCTGACAAGAGATTTCTTTCCTCTTCCTCACCAGTGTCCAGCCACTCGATGTAGGAGCAGGATGGCTGTGGGACTGTGCACTGCCTTACTCAGAGGCTTGGGGGAGCCAACCATTTAAAGAAGAACAAAACAGAAAGCAAAAAACCAAAAAAAACCACCCCACTTTCATTTATTTTCGCCTTCACTGACAGCATAAACACACTGCAACTGCTCCGCAACAGCACACTACACCCAAATTATTTCTGTGGTTGTTTATTTACTGAGATTACAGTCATGCCTCAAGGCCTCATCTTTGATGTCTGAAACTTTGTGGGCAAAATTTTCTGGAGGAAAAGAATGACTTCCAATATTCCCCATCCAGCCCTGTGACCTGCCCAGGGTCGCACAGCTGGGCAGTGGCAGAGCAGGGACAGCACACCTCTGCAAGGGCAGTCCTGGGGTGACCTGCCAGCACCCCCTTCCTGATTCCAATTGCAGAGGCACGAATGACCATGTCATCAGGGTGAAATCAGTGAAATTAGGCAGCTAAACCATGCATGGGATCTTGGCTCACATCCATTAAAAAAAAATTAGAAAACTAAGTCAGTTTCACTGTGAGTAAATCATTTGCTCTACAGGTCTAGCAAAGAGTGTAAATAGGAAACCAAAAAATCCCAAAAAGAATCTCTATGATCAGGAAGAGAAAAGAGTTCAAGAACACCTGCACAGCAAAGGACAGAACTACCTTCAGTGACTGAGCTTAGTTGCACTCAGGAGGGATGGGATAGATTAACAGATAGAGCAGACTTCATTTCTTCAGCAGGTTCCAGAACCAAGAAGCAGCAATAGACACCAAAACCACGGACTATGGGCCAATGAATCCTCAGCTGAACAAGGCAGCAAGTCAGGAGAACACTCATGTGAGCCCCTACAGGAAGGGCAGATGCTGCAACAGGAGATGCTCTGCAAACCCAAGGGAGCTCCCGAGGGCTGAACACAGCCCAACCTCTGTGGCCTAACAAGGTCCAGGGACACACAGCAATTTACAGAAAAGCAACTTTGACACAGGCTGCAGGGCAAGGAGGGAGATTTCACACCAATTGGGAAACACTGTAAAGAGGAGCCTAGGCAGAGGGAGTAGAGTTTCCAAAAGCCATGCTTTGCCAAGTCACTGATGGTATACAATTGGAATATTTCAGACAAATGAAAGCAGGAATGCCAGCAGGAATTTCTCATGTGTAATGAGTGGGGAGAACATCATCTATTCCATCTGAAGAGGTAGCAAAGATAGCCAACAGCAGTCTTCCAAATGGAGAGCCAGATAAAATCATAATGGGTCTAATAAGACCCATTTTTTGCCAGGAGGAGCCAGACTTTAAGGGTCTCGATACAGGTACAGAGAATCTTTCACCTTTCCAAAGCCCCCAGTCCAATCTCCATTTAATGCTGTCTAAAATTTGGTGATCCAGCTGAATCCCCAGTTACAACATGGAGACACCACATGATTCACCATGGAGGGATGCCAGCGTTGCTGTCAGAAGCCAAAAGCAAGGAAGACACAGGCTGCGCTCGGGTTTGGGCTCACAGAGTTTCACATTGACATTCTCTCAGTTTCTGCTTGTTTGGGTGAGATTAAAAACCAGAAAAGTTTGGTCAAAAGCTTACAGTTGCGCCTGGTTTCTACTTGAAACCAAGTGGCCTGCACCAAACGGCTTCCAGATTTTCTCTGAGGACTTGCAGCCTTTGAGGCATCAGCCAGGGAATCTGTAGGAAATTCAAACTTGAACCCAAGTGTGGCAACGGAATCGTGGCTCTCAGCTTTCAGCAAAGTCTTCTTCAGCCTCTCTCCATCCCCATCCCAGTGCCTTTGCTGCCAGGAAGTGCTGCTCAAATGCTACCACAGACCCACAGAAACTTGGGGTTCATTCTGATGACTTCATAGAATCATGACATGGTTTGGGTTGGAAGGGACCTTAAACCTGTTCCACCCCCTGACACGGGCAGGGACACCTTCCACTAGCCCAGGTTGCTCCCAGCCCCATCCCTTGAATACTTCCAGGGATCCAGGGGCAGCCACAGCTGCCTGGACCAGGGCCTCACCACCCTCACAGCGAAGGATTTCTTCCTAACACCTAAGCTAAATCTCTCCCCTTTTCATTTAAAACTGTTTCCCCATTGTCCTTTCACTACCTGTCCATGTAGTAAGTCTCTCTCCCCCTTCATAAGCTCCCTTAAGCACTAAAAGATTCCTCCTTGGAATGCCCTACACGAGAACAAGTGGGGAAGCAACTCGAGAATGAGGATGGCAGCAGAGACCAGCTCGGTCCCAGCAACTGCTGCTCTGGCTGCTGGACTCTCGCAGGGCGAATGAATGCCCAGGGACACCAGCTCTGCAAACATGCTGTGTTCACAGGACAAAGGATTCAGATGAAGCAAAGAATCTGGAAACGGGGAGTGAGCATTTTTCTGAAACATCTTGGTGATGCAGAGAGTGGAATTTACCAGCGTGTTACAGTACCCAAAAGCTCTGCTGAGTTTCTCTGAGGGCTGCCGTAGATTCAGCTCAGTTTTATGATATATTGCTTCATAGGACTCACAACTGCCTTCCCAAAATAAGACCCTCGAACTGTCTGAAGATGCACCAGCACTGTGACTATTCTAAGATCAAGAGCAAGTTATTTATACACGGTAGAAATGTGTGAATTGAAGGGGCAGGATGAGCTGCCCGCAAATAAACAAAACTATAATGTTCTATTTCAAGGCACAAGTGTGAGTGGATTGAAGTGCTGGAGGGGCCCTGTCAGAGCTTTGGACACAGCCCAGTTCAGTGCCAGAAGTCAGAGCAAACACGACTAATAGTTTATATTTGGGGCACAGAGATTGAAAGTTTGGTCTAAAATCCCCGGGATAATGTCCCCATCTGCCCTACAGGAATTCAGAGAACCACAGAGTGAGCTGCTGTGATTTCCTCCTCACTCCATTGGCACGGGGTTCAAATTTTGGTGAAAGTGCCTTGAAGTGGCACTGAAGCAAACTTTAACTTTGGGAGCAAAGAAAGTCACCGGAATTCGTTTCTCCCAGAATTTGTGCCAGTAGGTTAAAGTTTTCTCAATATTTGCCTGCCCAGCAGCTGAAATTATGATTCTTTTCTCTTGTGCAAAGTCATGAGACAAAGGGTGACAGACAACAGGTTGCATTCTGAGCAAGAAAACACATTAGATACCTGCCCAAACATGAGGCTTAAATAGACATTTTGTGCATCTCTCATTAGATTTGTTCAACCCTTGTACAACTAAAGAGTCCTGAGACTTTATTCTTTTTTAAGAAAACACTGGGATTCGTGTAAAATGGGTAGTTCCTGGAGATATTCCCTTTGGGTTGTTAAGTTCGTTGTGGGTCTTGGGATCCCATAAAGGGAGAGCAGACTCCCTTCTGCCAGAAAGTTAATAACCAGCACAGAAAGCAGAGCTGCTGCTGACAGACATTGTTTCCATAACCTGTAGACGGAGAGGGCAGAGGGGACAGGGGAGATCAATAGGCCTGGAGTGTGTGTGGAAGCCAGAGTGTCTCTGATCGGGTTTCCTCCAGGGACTGGATCTCCATTTTTTTAACTTAACAGCAAAAATACCTTCCAGCCCTAAAGAGTGAGTTTGGACATAGATCTTCAGCCATAACAGAAAAAAAAAATAAAATAAAATAAAAAAAAAGATAAAAGCATATTTTTCTCCTATTTACAGTGGTGTGAAACCAAGAGATTGGTTTACAGCGCTGTGACTGGGAGCACAGATTATCTTATCATTTTACATGTTTTCATCCAGATTAATGAAGCTTTCATGCTCAGAGCGCTTTGGTCAACACTTAACAGTAACATCCCATGTTGGAGTGTTTGTAGAAGCATTTGTAAAAGGATGAGTAGGGTTGTTATTTCTACAGCCAAGATTCCAAAGAAAATGAGTCACATGCAGCAGCACTGCCTGTTTCTTTGTCCCTTCCTCTCATTACTCCTACCCTGCAACTCTTGAACCTCATGGCACATTTCAGTCATGTTTGATAAAGGAACAGGCGTCGGGAGGATATTCAGACTCCACCAGCTCTGTAGTTTCCAGACACCCCAAATAGCATCTAAATCTCCTCAACCCTCCTCGGACCTCAGAGAGCTGCACTGCCCCAGCTCTGAACTGAACACATTTCCATACCTCCATCTGGGTGCCACAGAAAACCTAGAAACCATCAGATCTGCTTTCTGCCATGGTTTGTCAGAGGTCTTCTCGCCTCTGAAGCAGACGCACAGAGATGCAAGAACATCCTACCACCTGCTTTTTTGGTGGAGCATCTTCAACTGGTTCGTGGAAACACAGGTTGGAAAAGACCCTTAAGGCCACCAAATCCAACCTTAAATCAAACACGAGACTTGCTTTTTCCATGAAGCTGTACAACAAGAACAGCCTGGCCATTCCCAGGTGGAAGACGAGCTCTCAACTCATGAGGCACCACATCCAGGGCTGCAAAAAGCCCTTGTCACAAGTGTGCATGAAGTTACACCAAAAGACCCCTTCAGCAGCCCCTGCTTACCACTTTCACCCTCTCCCCAAAGTTTTTAGAACTCCTGCTTGTGTCTTTTCCTGAATTTTATGAACTTTGGGCTCCACATCCGTTGCCCATCAGCGAGCACTGCTGGCTGCACGGGGAGCTGCGTGCTCAGCCGCCACTGCTAGACAGAAAGTGGGTGTCAGGTTCTGTGCTCTGCAAAGGGCTCCTCCTCCCCAGCAAAACTGTGTCATTCATGCAAGGCTCAAACGCTGGACACACACATGCCAGCCCCTCAGACCTGACATTTAACATCCCAAAGCCATTTATCACTCAGCACCCTTATCCTGGTTTAAAATCCCCAAGTCACAAGGCAAACAACTTTTTTCTGTGCTTTTGTACGTTTCTGACTGCCTTTCTCCTCCTGTCTATTCAGCTGCTTCAATGAGCTCCCCCAGCGATCCCAATCTCGGCCGCTCTCCTCAGTGCCACCATTGTGTACCCACAATACCTTTGGGGCTGCCCCATCCAAGCATGTCCATACTCTTATCCCCATCAATTCCCTCCCCAGTTTAGCAGTGCCATCTGATTCACAGCTTTTTTATGTTCCTTGATAGCAGAGACCCCAGCGAGCTGCTCTGGCTGCCTTAGCATTTCAAACAGCTTTACCCTGAACTGGTCAGCTGAAAAGCACTTATTTCTACAGAAAAGGAGATGACATCAGCTGATGTGGGATAACCATGACAGCCTCCCCAGACCAGCAGGGCCACATGCTATTTGAATAAGAAAGTTTAACTCTCAACAACTTCCTAGGCAGGACCTGCAGTTTTAGTTGGCAGAGTGAGCACACGTCACTTTTGCACACACACGTGCTCCCCCCCAGCACTTCCATGAACTGAATACTCCTAGAAGATGTGGAGAAGATAGTGGTGAAAGGAAATCTTTCCAAAGTGACATTTTGCATTCCTACCTGCCACAGAGCTGACGTGCAGATAAAGAGGATATTAGCCCCAAAACATTTCTTCAGTTTGTTTTCTAGCAGACTTGCACCAGCATCAAACAACTAATTATTCTTCCTAAGAAATGCACTTTGGGATTTGACACATGGCAGAACTTCAGGAGTCAGGCTCCTCACCTTTAATCATCTGCTAGGGAAGCAGAAGAACGTGTTTCAAAGCTTGGGTTTGGACTCAAAGCAAAAACAAATCCATCTTCTAAATTACATCTTCCTACCAAAAGGGGTCCATACCTGATTGGTGTTTTCCTGCTCAGGTGGGGTGGAATCACATTTAAATGGGCTGATGTGCAGAATCTAGAGGCAATGTGCTGGATCCAGAGAGGTTAACTCTCCTCTGCTGCAGTTTTGAAGCATAGTTGCATTCTGGAAAGCCCCACGCTCACTTTCTACACCGTCTCTTTCCAGCATATAAACTCTTTGTCAAAATAAATAAGCATAGGAGGATTAGCCTTCTGGATGCAGAATCTCTTACTCCCCACTTCTTCATAATGGTGTATTTATAAAACACATGTGTCCCATTTTGGGGCAATTTACATTTTGCCTAGTACATGAATGCTTCATTAAAACAGCTGCTCACAATCTGTTAGTGTAAATATTTTCCACCACTTTCTGATCATCATGAAAGGAGGCCAAGGCCAGAGCCGTGGATCCAAACAGCCCTGCATGTCGGAGGTGTTCACTATTTACTTTCACATACATATTTCAGGGCTCGAGCCTGCCAGCCATGGCTCCCTTCCAGGCTCTAGTTTGCACCACTTGGGTCCTCCCTGATGGAGAAACCTCCAAGAGATGAGGGCAAAGGGAATCCAGGTGTGTTTGCAGGAGCCCTCTGGAGCATCTCTGTGCAGCAGGGCTTCACTGGGTACAGTTAAGCAGACATTTCAGCTCAGCACTGACACATCCACTGCCAAAAAGGAGCAGTCCCTGCATCCCCACATGCCCCTGCCCGTCTATCCCTGCTCCAGACCTCTCTTCATGCAGCCCTACAGCCAACTGGGTCAGAAAACTAATTAGGTTGAAATAGAAGATTTTTCCCCCTCTTTCTTGCCTCTGCTTTAAATGTTTCCTGCAAGTTTAAAAAAA
>VZRS01014679.1:0-40870 GCA_013398055.1 Ifrita kowaldi | reverse complement strand
AAAAAAAAAAAAAAAGAGCAGAACAAAAACCAAAACCCCAAATATGAAGGATGCAGCCCAGATTGTGCAGCTCCAACTCTGATGAAGGCTCCCAGCCCAACACCAGCAGATTGGATATAACTCACAGACAAAATGAACCTCTCGTCACCTACAACAACATCCTAATTTGAGACCAGCAGGCCCCAAGGGGTCTAGCTGGGAACAGGGAAGTCTCCTCCTCCTAACACGTCCCTGCCAGTGTTGAACAAAGACTTGTTCACTGGCCCAAAAGATCTGTTTGACTTGGAAAAATTAATCATGCCCAGAAAGCCAGTCTCCTTGAGATCAGGAGGCTCAATTCCACCTTTCATTAAACCCCTGCCCTTCTGGAATAACTGCAGCCGAGGCAGCAGGGTCACATCTGATTCATACTGTGACTGGGAATGAAACCTGAACCGCAGGCTCAGATCATTAATCCTGTTATCTGCTGCCTCCCTGCATCAATCCAGAGAGGAGGAAGCCTCTTTATCGCGGCTCTATGCCTCATGATGAAATAATTCAACTGGATTAAATCAGCTCTTTGGGTGCATCAATCACGCCATTGTCCCTGGAGCAGGAAGTTTCCTCCTCAGCCTTTAGCCACCTCTGCCCTGACCCATATTCCAAGGACTTCCCTGCACATTTCGCTCACGTCTGTATTCTGCATTTACTTACACAAGCAGTTATGTCCCGTGAGCAAGAGCAATTTAAAAAAGCTAATAAACAATAAAGTTAATAACTCTTAAAGTCATGCAAGATGTAAGAGATACAGACAGAGAGATGCCTGGTGAGATTTTCATTAGAAGTAACTTACAACTTGCTGAGATTTCCTCCAAGTAGGGTGTTGAACAAAGCCTTGGCATTTTGAAACCACCACTGAGCACCTGCCTGAATTGAAATCTCACTCAGGAACCCACATCTTCAAAAATAATGTTGAATTCCAATAGGACTTAAGGGGTATCAGATGCTGAATCTCTCTCCAAGGCAGCACTGGAGCAAGATACCAGTCAGATACCTTGTCCATGTGATCTCCCAGCTAGAGCCTGTGGGTAAGAACTGGGAAACTCAGGGACCAGAACAACTAAAAAGGACAACAATCACTCTGGTTCTTTGCTAAAAATCAATAGAAACATTGGGGTCTCCAAAGGAGAAGCTTTTAAACCCATTTCTTGCCATGGACATGACAGCAAAATCCACATCTCACTTTATGGCTCAGTTGCTGTGCTTTGAGATCAAAAATCAGACAGCACAGGAACAATTTTTCCCTCAATTTGTAACCTTTGGGGCTTCTGCTAAGCTCATAGGATGAGTCTGGGGGCATCAGTGGGGGCTGCTTGTTCAGCAGTGCTGTTAGAGGTAGGGAAAAAGCACAGGAGCAGCATTTTCCCTGGGAACTTTGCACCCAAAAGCATTTGTGTTGTCCAAGCAGGAAACGTGGCCTTTTCCCCAAAATTAGTCCAGAACTATCAAGGAGCCCTCCTGCTCCTGACTAACCCCCATCTGAACTCCCCTCACAGAATCAATTGTTCCTCTTTAGCAGAGATGTGGTGCAAAGGGACTCTGGGGGAGGGAAGCAGAAGTGATCAGAAAGGATCAGCCGTTGGGCTGTGTGGGATTTGGAATCTGTACGTGAACTTCACGGTAACAAAATAGGCTTTCCATAGCATTATTTACACTCCTGATGCAGAGATAAACCACCACTTCCTTGCATTACCCTCTTCCAAGAGAGAGCAGTGAGAAACATGACAAAAAAGCATTCCCATTTAAATTCATGCTCTTTTCCCCCCTCTCCCTCTCACAAACACGCATTTGCTTTGAGCCTCAGGTTAACAAAAACCACAAAGCCCCACTTAGCCAAAACCACAACATTTTCCTTGATTTGGGGTCAAAACTGACAAGTTCTGCCTGTTTTCCTCGTGCAACCACCAGACTTCTCAAGTTCACTCTCAGAGCACCTCAGTAACACTGAAAAGTTCACAGACCTGGCACAAGTTTGGGATTTATTATTAAACCTGCCAGATTTCAGGTTTGATTTATGACTCTTTCACAGGGCCCCGTTATCGAGTAGAGACAGGCCCTGCAGTGCATGCTGTGAGGCGTTCTCAGAGCTATAAACCAAAGCCAAAAGGGACCACTTAGAGCTGCTCTGCCCCACGTAGAAATGCAGAGCAGCCGCCACCTACCAGGACCAGGGGCGTAGCTTCTAACAATACTTCTGTATTTTCTGTTTCTGCAACTTTCTGTGGTTTCTAGAGGCTCATTGCAGCAGAAAGGACGCTGTGGAGTAAAGGAAAGGGCAGGGACACCCAGTCATGCCCTTGGTTCTCTCGTGGCTTGGCCTCTTTCTGCGGTGATGCTGAATGCTGCCGCACGGGGAGGTGAAGCTGTTCCTCTTACCAGGGTGTGAGTTACAGAATTTCTGCCCCGGTCAGAGCATTTCAGCTTTGTCCATGAGCACAGCACTGCTTTTCCCACTTTGGTTGGGATGGATGACAGCAGGTTTACATTCAGCCTGTGCCCCCCACGCTCAGCAAAAAGGCTCTTTTCCAGCTCCACCCAGGACACCCCTCATGTCCAGGGACAAGGCAGGATCCCTGCAGCATTTCATGAGCACTGCTGCTTTTGAGTACCTCCCTCCTGGATCCAAAAGTCACAACTTCAAGGATTATGGAAGTCGGGAAGGGTGGTGCACACACAGCCCCATCTTTGAAGACCTATCTGCAGATGGATGCAGAAAAATAGATAAATTTAAAACCCACCCCAAAAACCCACTCAGTATTTCTGTCACTATGACCCACAAGAGAAACAAAAATTGGGACCAACTGACATTGTCCCAGGAGATAAATCTCCATTTATGTGAGCTTCCAGAGGTCTTGGAGAGATTACAGAAAGTGTGGAGAGGAAATAGTAAAAAGCACACACAGGAAACCCTGACACGGTGTCGCTAAGCCATATGGTCAACATAAAACACTGAATACTTTTGTTTGGATTTGCAATGTGACATTTATATTATTTTTATACATTTTATGTGTGTGTACATATATGTATATATATATAAGATAAATGTAATTTATTTATTTTACGTTTTAAACTCCGAGGATGTCAAAGGCAATCTGCAGAGATGAAGGGCAATTTACTGCCAAGGTTTCAGGAGCAGTCCCAGGGGCCCCGTTCACAGTTATAACAACACATTTTATCTCTGCACAAGCAGGAAGGGGGGGGCCTAGCGAGACGGAGGGGCGGAAGCAAGAGCTGGCGGTGAATCAGATGATGCATATTAGGGAGATAATAAGGAGAGATTACACGTTTGGCAACCGCTCTGCGCTGTGCCCTGGGTTTGTAAAGCTCAGGTTCCCCCGCCAGGATTCCTCGCTGTTCCACAGTGCCCCCGCTAGTTTAGTCTAAAAGCACATCCCGCCAGGAAAAGCTGCTGTGGCCAAGGCGCCTCGTGCTCTCTCTCCCTTTTCGGTTTCGGCGAAACTCTCGTCTCCAGGAGAGGATCAGCACAGGCCCGGCGAAGCACTTCAGTCCCAGCCCTTCACAACTTCCGAGGACTCCCAGTGCTGCACATCCAGCACTCCAAGTGGGTGGTATGACCAACTGCCAAGTTCTCATGCTGAACAGTATCATTCCAGCACTGTTTTTTTTTTTTCTTTTTTCTTTTAAGGCAAACAGCCGCACGGCAGACAAAGGGCTCAGCAGGAGCCATCGCCATCAGGTAGCTGCCCTGCCTCTAACAGTGCAAACTGCTCATTTAGGATGGGGGCTTGGCCAACCCTTGTTTAAAGGGTTTGGGTGTCCAGTGGAAGACTGTTTCCAGTTCAAAGTGGCTGGCACTAAAAAATTCTTAATTTGACAGTGTTGCTTAATAGAAAAGTAAAAATATGACCCATTCAAAGTTTTTTCTACGTTTCCTTGTTCACCTGAAGACAAGGTGGCCAAAGCTTCTTTAATTACTCAGGTGAGCTCCAAATGGTGTGTTTTGTTTCTTTCATGAAGAAGGTTTTGAGATGGAAGGAACCTTAAAGTTCATACAGTTCCACCCACCAGCCATGGGCAGGGACACCTTTCACTAGACCAGGTTGCTCCAAGCCCTGTCCAATCTGGCCTGGAACACACCCACAGATGTGGCGTGCACAGCATTGTACAGTTCTTTGTACAGCAAATCTCAATCCTGGCTCCCTGTAAAACTTCAGAAGCTCCAAAGGAACAGCACTTGACTCCAAAAAACGTTTTCTGACTTACCACAGTGGCTCACTATTTTTCATTCCAGTAAACGGTCACAAACTTGTTAGGTTTTGCAGATGCTCTCCGGATCCTTGCAAGCATCACTCTCCCCTTTTGCTTTGGTACTTGAAGGTTTTCTTGCAGCAAACCACAGCTCCACATGCTCAGGAGGGACCAGCTAAACCCATCAGTGGTAACAGACCGGTGGTAACCGTGGGAGCAAACAAAACACTGTCCCTCCTCCACTGTGAGGTTTGTCCACTTAGTTGTCTGCACTAGAACCTTAATTAAGTCAGGTACAGCTGCAGGAGTAAAAGCAATGAATCAGCAACTTCCCTTTGCCACCAAACAATTCCCAGCACAGAGCGACAAGTGTGGGAGGCAAGAGAAAAGAAACCAAAACAATTATTTTTAGTAATGATTTTATGACCCCAACTGCCCGAAACAGGAAGGTGATCAACACCACCATCTCCAGCAGCTGAGGCTGGGTCTCTCTAATATATATGCTAAAGCTTCAGCAGGAGATGCCAAAACCAGGAGGTAAATTTCTTTGGCCAATGCTGGGAGCAAATATAATTAGGTGACTGGAATAGCCACTTTTGGACCTAAACTGCACAAACCCATGAAAATGCTGAAGTATTCACTTGTGCTGAAACACTTTGCTCAATAGTTGTAATTTAGACAGATACAGGACTAACACTATTTAAACATCTTTTAGAAATGAGTAAGAACTCATTTCTTTTTAGTTGTCTAGCTGTACAGCCTAATGAATGAGTTTTGCCCCAAATACATCCACATCCTCATCTGTTTTGTGTATTAATTCTCAAAAGGAGCTTCAGTAGAGGATTTCTTATATATGCATCCATCAGTTCTAACTCCCGAGTGAGGTTACTGCTGAAGTTTTTAATAAAAAGAGACTTTTGATTCTTGGGGACATGTTGCAAATTATATCTTCACTAACCTAGCAGAGGTTAAAAAATAAGTCGGAGCCAAAGAACATCTCTGACTCCTTAGCACACGTGTGTCTCAAGGCTTTTAAAAATACACAGTCCTGCTGTTATAAATAGAGCATTCTTCTCAAAGGTCAAAAGCACTCAAAGTCTAGGAAAATAACATTTTCTTTTTTTTATAATTATTTTCTGGTTTTTTTCTCAGAATAAGGGTGCACTAAACTGGGACAGGAGTTGCTCTTGGGGACAAAATTTCAACCCATCTATTTTTACACCGTCAGAGAGCTAACATGAACATGAGTGTCATTTCCTTTGTCAGACACCTCAGCAGTGCAGCACTGAGAACAGCGACCAGACACTAACACAAGAAGAGAATAAGAGCATTAAAAGTCAAGAGTGAAGAGAAACAGTTTTTCACTGGCCCAAGTTTTCCACTTTTCAAGGACACGAGCGTGGGAAGGCACCATGGTAGGGTAAATCCCGTGCTTGAGGCTGTGATCAGTTGTCTTACATTAAAAGTTGCTGGAACATGTAGAGAACTGCTCACGTGAGTTTGAAGAAGTAAAATCTGCTGAGTAACTACACAAAGACAACAAACTATGTGAAAAGAAATCCAAGATGTCAGCAGGCAGCTGAGATGTGATGAGACACCTCTGAAGAGGTGTTTCTAAACAATGGGCATGTATTCATAGCCTTCTTGGTTCTCCAGACACAAGAATCCCCCTTCCATCTCCAGTACTTGGCCATTTCCTTGGAGATTGATGAAAAGAGCAACCTCAGTCAGTTCTCTAATTGGCCTTACTCGGGAGTGATCTCATACAGCAACTCATGTCTCTGCATGCAGGGTCTCTCCTTCCTGCTGAGGTGGAACTCTGCATGGAGACAGCTCTGGTGAATACGGCCCCGGGTTCTGCTTGCAGGGCTGTAGAATGAACAGGACCATGCATTTGTGTGGTAGGCAAATCCAGGTTTTAGGAAGAAAATTTAGTTCTTCCAGGTATCAGACCTGCAAACAGCTGCAGTGTCCAGAGATTGTTTTAGCTTCTGCTCGTCAACAGTCAAGATACAAAGCCTGGTTTGTTTTCAAAGCAGTTCATAGGGTTCCGGCATGGGGTTTGGTCATAGTCTCTGAATTCAGCCTAAGGATGTGTGGTACTGTGACATGGGGTCAGATAAAATGTAGTAGTTAATCCCTCCTTGAGACTTACATATCCATAGCATTTTCTCTACCAAAAGACTTCCAAAACCACGCAGTCTCTCCCTGGCATTATATCCCTTTCAGTAGCCTGATCTTTCTGCGTGAGTGAAAAAAAAAAAAAAAATTAAAAACCCACCTTTCCCCCCGCTTTCCAAGCAGCAAGTCCAGCAGGAGATCAAAGCACACAGTAATTTAGACCACGGAATAATAAAAGTCAATGAGAACAGTGTGCTGCTGACAGGGGAGTTGTGCCATGCCACAGTGGGGAGGAAGGCTCAGGCAAGCCAAGAGCTATTCCCTGGAGCTGAAGAGACCAAACACAGCAGGGAAAGAGGGAGCTCTTGTTTAAGAAAGTCCTAATTTTTTTAAGAGGACCCAAGGATAAAACCACAAAGCCAGCAGTACGAATATTTACAGGGTCAAACTCAGCAATCCCATACCCCATAAAATTTTCCACTGGCTTTAATAGGTGCTTTGCCTTCTTTTTGGTAGAATCCCCTTATCACCACGCCATTCCACACTGTGCAGTGTGGTTGTCTTCTCCACTGCACGGACACTGAGCCTTGCATCTGGAGCGGCTTCAACTTTTTGTACATCAATTCTCCTTTTTGAGCTTCCGTCAGACACAGCTTGTGTAGGTGGAAAAGACTTCTGGAATCTCCAGATGGAGAGCAAGAGGAAAACAGAGCGTGCACTGCAGAAGGTGCAGGTCCAATGTGATGGTCCTTCTCTGCTTGCTTAGGAAAACCTTGGTGTGTTCTGAACAATTGGCCATCACCCAAAATGCAATGAAATGAGAATTGCGGCACAAACCCAAACCCTCCCGCCATCAAATAGAAAAGAAAATCAAATTGCAGAACAGAGTCAAATATAACTTCCCGGTTTGCCAAGATAACAGCCCAGTCCCCACTCCAGCAAAGGAATCCTCCCAGCCACGCATGCTCATTCCACATGAACTTCTCGTCTGACAGAGGAGGGAAGGAAGTGACAGCTCCACAGCTGCCAGCCAAGGGCTAATGGGTTAATGACCCACCTTTAATATTACACATGGAAAAAAAGAGACGTTTTCCTTGGCCTGCTCACACATCCCAGGAGATTCGCTGCTGCATCCCTTTCCTTCCTCCTCCAGCCTTCGCTACCATCATGCCAAGAACGCGGTGAATGGAGTGAGCCTGCAGAAACGCTGGAACGACAACCCCTGGCCAGAGGACAATCATTTGATCAAGTGCTCATCGGCACACATTCCTCAGGCTGCAGAAACAGCTGGGGCTTTCCAAGGCTGCTCTGGGAGCCCTCCTGTTTGGCCAAGGCAAGCAAGGCCTGGTGTGAGGGTTCACTGCTGCCACAAAGGTGATCTGGTGAGCTGAAGCACCCCAGAGAGCCACCACAACCTCTGCACACGTGCTCCAGGAGGAGCCCAGCCCCACTTCCCTTGTTCTGATGGAAGGGTGGAAGCAGAAACACCCAAACGAAACAAACTCCATGTTTGGGCCTGACCTTATGATTTGGACAAAGTCATCTCCTGTTCCTCCCTCACAGGAGGAGAAGAAGGTCCTCCACACAGCTTCTGAGGCCCTGCCACTGCTCGCAGCAGATACACAAGGATCAGGGTTTGGTTCCTGGCGTCCACTGGGGCCTCTGGGTTTGGATTCAGTCAAAGAAGCAACCAGCCCAAAGCTGAACCAGCCAGACTCAAGCCAACCTTCTACTGAGGTTAGAAAACATCGAGCTAACATCGTATTCTGTCATGCTTTATTTCAGCATTTTTGCACATCTCTGTATTTTGTTGGCTTTGGCAGGTACCTGAAGCCACAATGCTACAAGAGAAGCTGATCTCTTCATGCTCCACTCTGGCAAAACCAAGGAGCAGTGGAAACCTCATACGAGTTGCTTCTAATTTTGTGAAGTTTCCAGATCTCAGTCTGGACCAAGAGCTTCTAATGAGTTTGGATAAACTCTGGATAATCCTCTGAACTCTCAATTGTCTCAGGAAAACAGAGTCAAATATACTATCTGGAACTTCAGAAGGTGCTTCAGAATTCAGTGCTCCTGGATCAGACAAGTATTTGAGATGCAATAACCATTGCGTGCCCATGACTTGCATTAAAATTGAAAAAAAAAAAAAGAAAGAGAAAGAAAAAAAAAAAACCCCACACACATTGTTACTAAACTTATGGGAAAGAAAGGTAACCTCAATTCTCTCATTGTATACCAGCCTAAACCTGCAGGGGAGTTTACCAAGGCACACGAGAAAAGTCAAACCAGATTTATCTATCAGGTTTAAAGAAGGCAAAGGATAAATGACAGCTCCTTTCTTAAAAAGGAAAGAAAAGAAACATTAACTCCTGGTGTTAAAATGTTGTAAAACTGGCTTTTGACTCAGCACAGCATAATGCTGCTTGTAAATGGGGTAATTGGTTTGTGTGAGGTCATGAATTGAAGCATGCCTGTTCCTGCCCATGGCCTGAAGCACAGTCAGCTGCAGGAGAACACAATACTTGCACAGCACAGGTGAGGGTAAAAAGACTCAGGTATCATGCAACTCATTAATCAGGGATAAAATATATTAATAAACTTAAGTGTGTGAAGAGCTGAATACCTGAGAGCTGGAAACTCCCTTACCCTTGGAGGTGACACCGTGCTCTCTAATCCCAACCCTCTTCAGCAGTGCAGTGATCAGCAAGTGCTCGCAGTCCCCTTCTGCTCTGCCACCTTCCTGGGTCAGAGGTCTTTAGCAGACCCAGGCAGCAGCAGAACTGAGTGTGCAGAGAGCAATCCTGTGCTGGAAGTGAGACAAGATGTTGGACGGGTGGCAAAGCAGAGAGAATGAAACACACAATGTGGTTCAAACATCCAGACACCGGGAGAGCTGCTGGAATCCCTTCTGTTTATGTTTCCAGACATCTCCATCAAGTAGGGGGTAATTAAACACTACAGCAATTGGGTGATAGAATGATTTATTTTTAAAGCACCCTCACAGCCTGGGGCTTTGGGAAGCACATGGAGACACGAACATTTCTCCAAAGAGGAAAGAGAGCAGAGCACTGCATGGAACCCCAGCTGAGGGCAGGCAGAGGTACAGGAAGGAGGAGTGAGCAACAGGCCAGCATGGAAAAGTGATGCAGCTCCTTATTTCACTGTCAGCTCAGGCTCTTTAATCTTTGCAGGCTTTGTTTATGAGTTCAGAGAGAGAAGGGAGTGGTGCCAAAAAATGTGAAAAGAAAATAAAATTACATCTTTGAATATGAAACGTCTCATTTGGAGAGCAAAGTCCAGCACGCGGAGAAGGAATCACGGACACCATGACCACAGAGCAGTGGACAAAAATGAAAGAGCCAAACCAAGACGGAAGAACCTGCCCAGGAAGAACCTGCCCATGGCAGGTCTGGGGTAGAGGTGAGAGAGGTTTTTCCAAGCTTCTGTCTGTTTATCAGCTGCACTTCCCCAAAAATTACTGTTCCCTGGGTTCCCTGGTTTTAAGAGAGAAGAGAGCAAGGGGAAACAGAGAAGTGCTCGATCATGAGAGAGCTGTGACCAGAGACAAAGGACTTATTCCAAAAGGGTCAACAACAG
The DNA here is from genome assembly GCA_013398055.1 of Ifrita kowaldi. Taxonomy (NCBI): domain Eukaryota; kingdom Metazoa; phylum Chordata; class Aves; order Passeriformes; family Cinclosomatidae; genus Ifrita; species Ifrita kowaldi. Next base: position 30,904 of record VZRS01014679.1, on the reverse strand, counting down.
GGGCAAAGGCTGCAGGAGGGACGTTGAAAAAGGCATTTCTACCTCCACAGTGTTGAAAACTAAAGGTCCAAAAACATGAATGACATGGAACCATTGGGCTTCAGGAGCTATCTGGTCCCTGGAATTCTTTTCTGGTCTTGCTAGTCCTGAAGCCCTTCCCAGAAAAATCATGGAAGAAGGAAGGAGAGAGCAGCCTGACCATTTGAAACACGCAGAACACCAAAGCATCCTGTCAGGCCACAACGGTCAGGAGAGCAGATCCTTGAAGACAAGGACCATGGGAATTCAGCTTTGCATCCAGTCCCGCTTCAGTCCGTTTATTTTACATGTTTATTTAACATCTACATGAATCAAGGCAATATTATTTCATAAAAAAAAAGAAAAAAAAAAAAAGAAAACTTGGCTTCACTTATTCAAACATTTGGACAAGGAAGGAAGAAAGCCCAGCTCAGGATTTGGCTGGGTGGAAGAATAGGAATATGCAGTTATTACCCTGTTGTCAGTGGCTCAAAACCAGCCCGATTGGAGGAACTGAAGCAATTTTCATCTGGCAGCTGTTGGAGGAACCTCCCTAAAAGGAGTCATGGCCTCAGCTCAGATCCAAGCAGATAAGAGTCCTGCAAGGACAGGGAGCAAGACAGAGCCTTAATTTTTCCTGGAGAACAAGAGGAACGATGGACCTTCTGTAGGTTTGAGTATCGCAGCGAGAAGGTGTTCACGCAGCTCTTTTAGTGCCCATTCCTGACGGAAAGAAAAGCCAGACCTTCACTGAACCTATCCAGACCCACCAGGCTTTTGCCTACCCAGCATCTCCCAAAACATGCCAGTGCCCAGAATAACAAACACCCAGAGCAAAGGCTGCTCAGGGAAGCACTGCTAAAAGCTGGAGAATAATACCAGCAGCACAAGGTCATAAACTAGAGCTGCCAAGGCATTAAAACAAGCAAGGGTTGTTATTCCCTCCACTCCCCTCCTCTCCTGAGAATAACACTAAACACCAGGGCAGCTGCAGAAGTCATATTTTTCTAGGCAATTCCCAAAGCTGCTACCATGTCTTGCCTTTAAATCAAGGTTGGATGGGTTTTTGGAAGATGTGCTTTTGTCAAATGCAAGTTATGGGGTTCAATAAGGGTTGAAATTCTCTGGCCTGTGCTATACAGGAGGTCACAGCCTGGATGATTTAAAGTCTCTTTTGGTTCCAAAATCTATGGAAAGAGCTACGAAGCCTCCCGCCCCAGAAATAAAAGAATAAACAGCAGCAAATAATAAAATTGTCAAATACGGACAGCCTTCACCCACAGAACAGCCGTGAGCAAAATGAAGGTGCTTTGGCTCTGTTCATCAATCACAAGGATTCTGATTCAATACTGAGGTCTTTTCTCCCACTTTGCAAATGAAGCAAGGTTTATGGAGTCACACTGCACACTCGCTCCGTCCTGTCCAGTGTTTGGGCCTGCCATCCACGTCCCACAAGGAGTGCAGGTCTGGGATATTAACTTCCTTCACTTTTGGCAAAAGAAAGCAGGTGGGTAGAAGGAAAGAGAGCTCGACTGATATCCCCAGTGAAAGAAAGGCAGTAGCATAAAAATCAATCCTCTGCACACCAGGAAAAACCTCTTGGAGCAAGGGAAGAGGTTAGGCCCCCCACATCAGGGAGGGAAAACCTCTGGTCAGGATTGTCCTACCCCGTGGAACCTATTCCAGCAACATTTCTTACTGGCCTGGATTTTCTAAGGACAACAGAGCTCATGCTGTAGTTTTAATACAATTAATAAAACTCCAACGAGCCACTAGACACCAATCAACAGTAAACTGAGCTCCAGGAGTTTCAGAACTCACAGAATTACTTTTATTTATGGTTAATAAGCCACAGCACGGATGGCAGAGCTTCAAAGCAGTTCACAAGCCCCTCCATCACACAGCCTGCAGTGTGGATACCACTGGGAGTGTGGATGGGGCTGGGGCCAGAGCCCCTGCAGCCCCCTGTGTGCTCACTCCTAATGAGCAACAGAGCTTTCTGCAGGGTTTATATAGCCTCCACCAAGACAGGACCTAATTTAACAGTTTATTCTTTCCATTTTCTTCTGGGGAGCAGATCAGGGGGAGTAAAAACCACCCCAGCGCCATTTAGAGCTTCCCATGTGTTGGTTATTGTTATAGTTCTACTCTCGTTGCTCGGGCACCCTGTGCAGGAGGCAGAATGTAAAGAATTCCTGCAATGACCTCATCCTCTGGCTGGCAGGCACTGCTCTCGCTGTGTCCTCGGGTGGAATTCATCAGGAACTGGCTTTTGCTTGTGTCCTTGCATATGCAACACCAGTGACATCAGCGTAGCTGTGGGAGCAGTGGTAGCTCACGAGCGCTGACTGCAGAGGCCTGAGAAAGCCAAATGGTGATTTATAGAAAATTATATATAAATGTATAAATTTCACCCCCACCCCTGTACCATTTAACATTAAGGCTTAAAATACCTTTTCATTTAGTACAAAATCAGATATGCCTTTGGTGTAGTTTCATCAGGGATGACACCACAGTAGTCCTACATGCCTGAATTCATCACTGCCTTGACTAGAAACGCCAATGAAATCCAAGGATTAAGTGTATCTTTCTGGCATAAATCCAGAGTGAACTTTGGGAACCTGCAGGAAGGCCCAGGGTGGGTTCTGACACGCAGATCACCCAGGACAAACAGCTGTCACTGGGTGCAGGTTCACTCCAGGGTTGTCCCGTAGCCAGCACAGGACAAGCACATTTCCAGAACAGAAACAAAGAGCTCCTAAAAAATGAAATTTTTTTTAAAATATTAACACTCATGCCTAACCTGCACCCCATTACTCTACTGCACAGTCAAAGCTAAACTTATTTTCCAGAGATAACATTGCTTTGCATCCAACATTAATTCAAGCACCTCTGAAATCCCAATAATTTGGTGTGTTTATCCAAGTTGAGAAGATTTAATGAATCTGTCTCTGACTGTTGATACCTGTAATTTTTGCCGGTTTGCTCCATCAACATACAATCCCATCTGCTTTCAGTTGGGGTCAAATCCAGTTTTCTTCACACCAAATAATCTCAACCAGTCTTCAGAAAATCCATTCTGGCCCGCTCCTATGGAAAAACCTGGGTTCACCTGGAACCGATGAATGAGTAAAATAAACTGTGCATGGGACAGTCAGGAGCAACGGTTTCCATGGAAAAATCTGTCATTTTAACATCCAGGTACTGGAATTAACCCATAATCCTCTTCCAGGCTGGACACCAGGCTGAATCAGCTGCTGCAACGGCCCAGTCCTTTCTTATTCCAGAGTTTTCCCTTACTAAACCTAAGCCAAGAATTCCCCACCACTTCCACCCTGATGTTTTTCTCATTTGGGCTCTCATTCCTGTATCTGTAAAGCCCAGCAGGAGAATCATTCCAAGTGCATTATATTTAGATGCTGGATGTGAGAAACCAAGTAGTTTTCCTTCCCCGAGCCCCTCCGTATGCAGAGCTCAGCTGGACACTGCTGTGCCCACCCCATGGGCTGGCAGGTGTCACCTCTGAAGGCAGCACAATTTTCCTACAATTTTTTTTCCTTTACTGAGTTTCAAAATATGTTTAAAACCCATCTGACAAGACTAAATTATTGATTCCACGTCAAGGTGTGGATTTATGGTTTGCTTAGGGAGCTGCAGAGCCCGGTATTTAAATGCATTCTCCGTGCGTTTATACCCATGTAGAAGATTAGGGAGGGGAAATTAAACGAAAAATCAGTGGAAAATGAAAAAGTTCTAGCACTGCTGAGAAATAATCCCCTCACCACTGCATGATTCTGACACAACAGACCAGGCTTATCCTCATCCTGCCTTACATCACAGGCTCTGAAGCACAGCACACGCATGCAGGATGTCCATCGCAGAGCCAGGAGCACGTGACAAAATCTCATCCATCGGTCCCTTGCCACTGCAGCTTGGCCATCTGACCAAAACCATGTGTCCTCATGACTCCAAGCAAGGGCTGAAGAGCCCCTCTGCAGCCCTCTGGCCAGGACAGAGGTCCCCATGGGGCTGGCACACGCTGGGCTGTGCCGCTGCAGCCGTCAGAGAACCAGGGCTCGGGTTCAAATCAGAAAACAGCAAGAAACTTCCAAGCCAAGAACAACAATACAGCTGGAAACAGTGCAATGCTTCACACTGAACAAACATGAGATAATTCAGCAGAGCACTGACTCCAGCTCCTTCCCGAGATAGCACTGGCGGCACCTCTGAGCACAGCAGACAGAAGCAGCAGAGGGGAGGGTAGGTAGGGCATGGAGAGGGAAATTCAACCAAAATAGCCTTTCAGAGTGAATTAGACTAAACCAAAACAAGGACAGAGGGCTTGGAGCTCCCTTTGAGCTTTGCTGCTGACTGCAGACACAGTGCACTTAACCCAAAGGATGTCAGCATGAGACAGGCACGGGAATAACATGAGTGCAAAAAAAGACAGAGATGTATAAAGAAACACACACTGCCCTGCCTCACTGTGCCAGGCTGCTGGACTTACCTATCCTTTAGGAAAAGTGCAGCTCAGCAAAGTCATTTCAGCTTGCTGTAGGTCACTCCTGCGTTTAATTTCATCTCAATTTCAATTTGTCCTGCTACCGTTGTTGTGCAAAATTCGGTTTGAATATAGGAGGATTCCAAACAAAGCTCTGTGGAGTGCATTTACAAGTGAAGAACGAAATGCAAACTGAGCTGCCAGTGGTTTCCAGTGTCACAACCCCTGCCCTTTCCTAGCAGCAATCAGAGGATTAGCACGAGACATCAGAAACCTTCAGAGATGGCCCATTTCTTGCTAAACATCTTTTACCAGCTCTGATGTCCCCGTAAGGATCAGGGAGTGTGGATACTTATCCTAACCACACCTCAGGGTCTCTCTGTCCACTCACTGGCAATTCCAGTGGGATTACAACTGAGTTGTTACTCAGTGCAGGTCGCTTATCCACGCACCAGCATGGCCAGACTCAGCTCCGTGCTGCCTGTGCCACCTCCTCTCTCGGTCACAAAACCCTTCAGGCACCTCAGGGACAAGTCCCTTACTACTGGCCTTGTGTTTGTGCTTAAAACAAAACGTGATGAAAAGAATAAAACCTCCACTTTTTCTCCCTACTTGGGACTTTTTGCTTCTTTAACGACTCCTTTATTATTTCACCAAATCACCCCTATCTCTTTACAAGTAAATACAAGCTGTCCCTTCACAGTGGGGCGGGGGAAGAGAGGACACTGTTTTCCCTCTGCAGTGTCAGTTTTCAGTGTGACACACAGTTCACTGTGGAAAGCAAACAGCCCTAATGAGAGTGGCTGTGCAGTTGCTGCTCCCTGTGTCAGCCACTCGGCTCCCGGCAGCAGCCCCAGGCCCTCGGCAGGGTCAGTGCCAAGGAAATGGGGAGCAGGACATGTCCCACATCCCTTGCGGCTCCCACCATCCCTCCCAGCAGACCCTCCTCGCTGGGGGACAGTGCATGTGCCAAACCTGCTGAGGCTCCAGCCGAGCCGGGGTCACTGCACCCACTGCTGTGTTTAAGCCACATCAAAGGCTTGAGAAATGACGCTGCCTGGCTCTGCATCCAGAGGGGTGCAGTGCCAGGGACACACATAAAGCTGTTTTCTAACTTAAGATGGTGTTTGGATGGGAGGACAAGCCTGGGGCATTTCACAAAGCGCCTCAGGCTGGGTTCAGCCCTTGTGGGGGCACTTCAGATGTCCCTGCACGGGGGAGTCAGCATGTCCTGAGGAAGCTGGAAAAGTAGCAGCCTAAAAGAACTCCACCCACAGAGCTGGGCAAGCAAACTCTGCAGTCTTTGGAGCATCCCTAATCCCACTGACCTCAATCATGGCGTCTGCATCCCAGATGGACCCTGCTGGCCACTGGAGCGCTTTCCCAAAGCATTTTTTCCCTCCTTACCAGAGACAGGTCTGAGCGGGCACCTCCACACGCTGCTGAAGGTGGACCCCAAAGAGGACCCTGCCCCAAAGGGGTGAGCTGTGGGTTGCATGGTCCTATAAGCTTCCAGGACCCGCCCAATCGCAGGGTCCTGGAAGGGTGTAGAGATGGCCATCACCCCCTTTTCTGTCTCAGCTGGAGGATCAGAGTTCCTCCTGTCTGTTTGCTCACGTGTGCCTTTTCTCAGGCTGCATTTTTCTTCTCCCTTTTGACCAACAACTACCATTTTAATTAGACTCCAGCTCTGTTGCAATTATTTCCTTATACATCCTTGCCTTTTATCTGCCTATCAGAGAGCTGTCTATCAGATTTAGGACACCCCACAAAGCTGCTCCTCAGGCTTTGAGTGTCCCCATTGACTCAGGACAGGATCCCAGGCTGGGGGAACCACCATCAGATCCTCATTCTTCACCCAGCTTTAATTTACTCCTGACACCAGGAGTCCCAAGCTTCTCCTCTTTGCCTTCATTGTGGTCTGCAGCCACCACAGCAGCTCAGCACCGGGGGCTGAGGGCGAGTGGCACCCGAGGAGCGTTGCCATGGGCGCAGACGATTGTCCCTCTGGGTTCCCATGGCACCGGGCCAGACATGCAGTGGTGATGAGAGGGAAGAATACACACCAGCCAAGCTATTTGTAGCCCATCTAAGCATCTCACAAGTTAAACAGTTTGTCTTTCTTCCCCCTGCTCCCAGCACCCATCGAGCTCAGGGGGCTCCCCCACCCACCCGGGCAGCACTCACGGTGCACAAAAGGCTAAATAACTGTCCTGACTGACCTGGAGACAAAAATAAAATTCAACACGGCTGCTCAAGCGTGGCCAAGGGCAGAATTTGGCTCCAACGAGCTGCCTGTTGGCTGGTTTGCATTTTGCAACTTTTGGCATGAAGTCCTCATCTCGGCCCTTGCTGCAGGCAGGGGTAGGGCAAGGATTGATGCCCAGGGGTGCAGCAGGAGCCTCAGAAACCCACGGGAGAATTTCTCCCACCCTGGGAAGCACAAAGCACAAAAGAGCACTCGGGAGGCATGGGAGGAGGATTTCTCTAGACCTCACCCCACAACCATGGGAAGGACGTGGCAGTGGAGACTCGCATGGGACAACTCCTGTCACCCTCTCCTTTGCAGGCTGACTTGAAGAGAACGAGTAATTTGTCCAATCCGGGGTGGTTTTCAAAGACAGAGAAGCTTCAACCAGCCCATCTCCTCATGCCACAAGAAGGTTCCCCCGGTCTGCCTCGGCTGTGCCTGCAGACCACTGATCACTCTGCCAGAGATGAGGCTTCATCAGCTGCCAGCATTCAAGTTCTGCAGCATTTTAAACCCACTCTGATGTCCCATTCTGCTGGTGATGTCAGCCAAAAGATATTTCAGCAGAGGAGGGGAAAATAGCCCAGCAGAAACTTACTGGTGTGATCGAATCCAGAATAAACTTTGCATACAAATTAAGCATCTTCCCTCTTTAAACCTATCCCCTCCTTCTCCAGGCCCTCAAACTCATATCACCTCTCAGATCTCCCCACAAGCAGGGGAAATCAGCAGCTAGCCAGTCTGCTGGACATGGTGGTGAGAGCAAGAGGAATTAGTCTCCTTAGTACATGAAAAGAATTAGGACTATTTAATCTCCTTTTCCCTTTATCAGTGGTCTCAAATATCCCTTTGAGAGGGAAATGCAGTGGAAATTCCTGCAAATCTTCCCTACAGTTAAGGAATTGACAAGATTTTTCAGCTTTTTCTCTCTGTGTTTGAAAAATCACTACATAAAGGAAGCAATCTTTGGGGCACGAATAACTCACAATAGGCTGAAACATTATCTTAAACTATTCATCTGCTTCCTGCTTAAGTAAGCATATTAGGAATGTGTGTATATATTTCTTGGGCAGCTGAAAACTAAAAAGAAAAGAGGTATATAGCCTGTCCTGCTTTTGAGGAGAATGTTGTTTATGTTGTTATAAGCACAGGTCATATTTATAGCTGAACGCTCCGTGAAAGTGCCGGCAGGCTGGGAAACATTTGTTAGGTTTAATGATCTTTTATTTAACTGTTGCAGAAAAATGCATCCCTTCGGATTGATTCATGACATGAATTGTATAGAAACCTTCTTCCTTGAGAAAAGAAAAACCTCCAAAGGTCAATCTGACATTTCAGCTTTCTCAAACATCCAGCAGAGATGTTCACAGAGCAAAATTCCCAGCCTGACAAGCTGGATGGGGTTAGGGCAGGGAAAGGATACACCACAGCTAGAGATACTTTTCAGGACATAAAGCAGAGCCATTCAAATCACCTGGACTGGAAGGGACCCATCCTGCACTGCAGCAGCCCCACTCCACAGCCTGTGGAATGCACCACACTTCTCAAAGCATCCTGAGGCAGAGGCTCCACAGCCTGCAAGAGAGGCACTGACACTTCCTTTTGCTGCCTGGCATCTCCCCCGCTCTAAAAACAGGCAAACCAAGGCCCAGCCTGCCTCTCTGGCTCAGCCACTGAGTCAAAACCAGAGCTGACAAGAGCTTTTCTCAGCTCTCAGTTGCCTGAGCTGGCTGCAGCATCTCCTGCTGCAGAGCAGCAGCTCCTCCCGCACCCCTCGGTCAGGGGGTCACACCGGCTTTTACAGTTTGCACCTCTCACCTTGCCAAGGTGCTGCACCTCTGCACTGCTGCAGAATCAGCTCAAGCCTGGGCCAGCCCTTCCCCAGCAGAGCCCATCACAGGACTCTGCAGCTGAGCTCCCAGCACCGCTCTGGGGTAGAGCATGTGCACGCACATGTATGCACCAGGGTTTGCTGCCACAGGGGCCAGGGCTGGCTGAGAACTGCTTTTGTGGTCATGGAGAGGGAATGACGTGCAGAGACCTGCACCAGAGCACTCCCATGAAGCCAACTGCAGAGCCAAGGCAGCCCAAAGGGACCTGGTGCAGCAGGGGCTCCCTGGCAGCTCTGCCCACACCGCGGAGTGACCGTCCCTGCAGCAACAGGGAGCAGCCCGTGCTCCAGCCAAGCACATCCCTCTGCCTGTGGTTTTTTCTGAGCACCCACCAGTTCCATACAGACCCCTTCCACTGTGGGGCTGAGCACTGATCACTCATTAGATGCTGCCAGGTCAACATAAAACACCCCCCAGTTTTTCCACAGACAGTGGGGTGCTTTGTAGTGGGAGCTCCCAAAGCCCAGGACAGCAAGCACCATTAATATTTCCCTTTAGAATCCCAGAATCGGTCAAGTTGGAAAAGACCCTTAAGATCATGGAGTCCAACCATTAACCCAGCACTGCCAACTTACCTCTAAGCCCACATCCACTTGTCTTTTAAATCCCTCCAGGGATGGTGACTCCACCACTTAGGCAGCCTGTTCTAATGCTGATAGCCCTTTTTCCCCTAATAACCAATCTAAATCTTCCCTGGAGCAACTTGAGACTGTTTCTTTCTTCTTGTCCTATTGCTTGCTGCCTGGGAAAAGATATCGTCCCACCTCCTTATGACCTTTCAGACAGCCTGCTATTCTCCAAGATAAGCAAGCCCAGCTGCCTCAGAGTCTCCTCACATGACTTGTTCTCCAGATCCTTCACCATTTTTGTTGCCCGTCTTTAAACACTCCAAAATCTCTGCTGAAGGTGCCTCAGTTCCTCATTGTTCTCCCAAAAGGAACAGCAGGAACACAAGTTTGATACTTGCTAAAAATGCTTCAGAGGCAGAAAAAGAGGGGATTTGCTTCCAGAGATCACCCAGAAGAGTGGCATCAGAAGGGAGAAAACGCTCACCACTTTTGCTCTCTCTCCCAGGGGTGGCTGTAGGTCTCCAGCCTCTGAGGTTTGGTGTGTACCCTGTAAGGGTCTGTAGCACTTGGGGACAAGGACAGAGCCAGCAAAGGGCAGCTGCTCCCTCACAAAGCTGACTGCCTTCACCCACGTGTTCCCTGCAGCCCTAAACCAGGTAAGAGATAACCATGAACCTTTATTTGCTGCTCCTGCCTCTTCCCATCACCCACAGCAGGGCTCTGGGGTAAGGAAAGGCGGGATAGCAAGAATTGCTTCACAAATTCTAGGAAAATCTCAGCATTTTCAATACTCGGCAAGTCACAAGTTCAAGCAACATGTAAACAAAACATAAAAACCAAAACGAAGCACTGAGCTCCTTTGTTCTTATCTGCCTGAATTCTCCCTTTTATCCCACAGCTTCAGGGGACAGAAGCCTGCAGGCTAAGAAAAGCTGTTCCAAGGTGCCAATTTGACTGCCAGCATCACTCTGGCCCTCCCCACAGAGACAGCTTCCACATGATTAAACTGCATCTTCGAACACCAGCACCCTCTGAGAGGGCAGCCCCAGGGCTCCTGCCCAGGCCTGGCTGCTCTCAAGCCAAGTAAACTCGATTATTCCAGTTAAACCTCTGCTGTACTAGTTCTCCTCTGAAAATTGTATCAGCTTCTGTTTTCAAGGAATCTCAGAAACAGGTGAGTGCATTAAAATTCAGCAGTCCTTCCACGAGGAGTTCTATTTACCCCAACCAGGCAAGGTGCAGAGAGCTCTCTGTGCTGCCCCCAGAATGTTTTGATTGGAAACTCCTTTAGTTTTCACAAGAACCAGGTTTGCAGTGCAGGATCTGTTTGCTCATTCACTGCTGTGTCTCCTAAGCCTTATTTTTGGACCTGCTTTTCATAGGCTGGGGGTGAAGACACTTTTTCCATGGTAGGTAACAGAGAAGTCCCAAAGGGGAGCTCCATGAAACTCCACGTCATGGCACTGTGAAAGTATGATCAGGATGAATTTTGCTGCCTACACAGCAGCGTCCAGCCTTGGCCAATGGCTGCAAGAACAAATAGAAGGTTCTACCAGAGACCACAAGTGCCACTGAGCCTGGTGGGACAATTGTGTGTTTGTCCTTAGGATGAGAGAAGGAAATCAGTTTGGACTGTGACAAAGCCTGGAAAGCACACTGGGGAGATTTAATGGGAGTTTAATCACCACTTTTATTGGGATTTGCTACAGGTCCCACAGGGCAGAGGAATCATAGAATCATAGAATCATTAAGGCTGGAAAAGACCCTTAAGGTCATCAAGTCCAACCATTAACCCAGCACTGCCAAGCCCACAACTAAACCATGTATCCCAGTGCCACATCTACTCGTCTTTTAAATCCCTCCAGAGGTAATGACTCCACCACTTCCCTGGGCAGCCTTTTCCAGTGCTTGACAGCTCTTTCCATGAAGAATTTTCTCCTAACATCAAATCTAAACCTCCTCCAGTGCAGCTTAAGGCCACTTTCTCTCATTCTGTCACTTTTTACCTGGGAAAAGCAACAGACAGGAGCTCCCTGCCCATCACTCCGGGTTATCACTGCAGGACTCTCTGTGCAGCTCCAGCATGGAGCAGCCTCAGGTCTCCATGGCACTTTCATGCCTCAGTTGACCACCTGGATGTGGTGACCATTTCCAGGTGAGCCCTTAGGGCAGCTTGAAAGGACCTGTGAGAGGAAAGGTGTTTTAGAAATCAAAATGGTCACTGTTTTTCTCCATGAAGGCTGAACAGATTTCACCGTTAAAGGATCAGCTCGGTCCATGTGAAGACCAGGTTGTTGTAACCTTTACTCCTTCTCTGAGCAATTTTTGTCCTGAAGAAGCAGCTGCCAGGCCAATTCAGAGGGATTGCTCTTTCTGAAGGTGGAAAATGCCGGGCATTGTGTCCAGCCTGTGTTTGAAGTGGGAAAAAAGCAACTTTGAATAAGCTTTTGATGGGGCCCATGGCTCTGCTTGACCATAATGTCAGCTTGTAATTAGCAACAGATACCACTTCTGTCACTCCCGATGTTATCATCAGCCGTCTTGCGTTTCAAAGTGAGGAGAGGCATGTAAATTATGGGCAATTTGGTCTCTGAAATGGGTTTTATGGTTTTTTCTGCTGGGCTACCCAGGAAGCCTGGAGTTTGTTACAGAGATAGATGTTGAGCCGGCAGAGAGGAGCAGGAGGAAAGCGATGAACATTACAGAGCTGCTCCAGCAAATCCCTGGAGGAAACACATCCGTGCCGGCTCCCCCATGAAGGGAGAGCTGAGCGGTGGCTCTCACAGGGGCTGAGGGTTTGGAGGAAGGAGGAGAGAAGGTTTGGAAGGAGCCACTGTCCTGCCTCTGGAATGAGGGTCCCTGCAAGGCTCCAGTTATACACCAATGTGGAGAGCTGGGTGGGAAGAGGGTGGCTCGTGCCTGGGCAGCCAATGCAGCAAAATTTCTGCTCAGAATATTGCAAGTATTCAGCTGACTAAGGCTTAGTTGGCTTGAAAACAACCGAGGCAATCTTTTCCCCTCGTTGATAGGAAACATTGCCTTCAATTAAAATTCAGTTTTCAGCGTGAAGGAAAGGCTGCTGTTTCCTAAAACGGGATTGAATCTTTGTGAGAAAAACAAAACCCCCAAACTCACATAATTTCCAATTTTGACCAAAAGCAATTTTAACTGCTGTTAGAAAAAAGGGAGCAAAACTTTTTGCTTCTTTTTTGGAGTGGGGTGGAGCAGGGGAAGTCTATCTCCTGCAGCAAGTCCAGTGAGTTTGCCAGATCCCCTGGCACTGCTCTGCAGCTGAACAGATCCCACTGCCAGAGCACTGGCCTAGTATTTGATTTCATCTCTTGCTGTACCAATCACCAAGTGTCCTGTTTCTGCCCTGCTCTGGCCTTCTGCAGAAGGAGTCACACCAGAGCTGCTCTTTGCAAGGGCTCCCCAGGAAATGGGCTAAAACAGAATTTGGCCCCACACTGACTCTGTGGTGTCAAGTTCTCCCCTTTCATTTGCTGGAGGAATTCAAGCGTCACTCTGCTGCTCCAATCTTTCTATCTACCACTGGCGAAGAACACAGCCAAAAAGGTTATCTGCCTCAAACAGAAATAGCTCATGTTTAGAAAAGAATTAAAATTTGTTCCCTTTAGAGTTGCAACCACATCCTCAAAGCTGTTAACCTGAAAGTGAACTTCAGATAATAAAACTCTAACCTCACCCCTACAGAAGAGCCAGCAGTCCGAAGCTACCTTGTGCGCTCTCCCCCGTCTGCCCCATAGATCGCCTGATAGCACAGCTTGTTTTCTTTTTCCAAGAGAAGACAGCTACTAAATCTATGCTCCCCATCCCTCTCAGCACTCTTGGGCTTCTCCACAGCTGCAACGCTTTTCCATCGTCCCTGCTCTCAGTTAAATAAACATTATGACACATACTGATTGCTTTAACAAACTTTACTGTTCCACGTCCTCGGCAAAGCACGGTTATCTTTTTACAGGGAACATTCCTTTCCTGTTGCTATGCCTACTTCAGCACCATCCAGCATGATAGCCAAGACTGCTGAACAAACCCACAATTTCCAACCACTCCATTTTGCTCATCTTGAAATAGCTCAGAAGGGGTGTGGGGCCAGACCGCCGGCAGATGTGAGCTGTCAGAGCTCCTCTGCCACAGCTCATCCCAGCAAGGACCCGGCCATGCTGTTGGAGGCTGAATGTTGTCTTCTGGAAACGCCTCGGAGCTAAAAATGTCTTTGTGGAGTGAGGTGGGAGAAGGAAAAGAAGGGTATAGTCATAAATATTCTCCCAGCACAGCAGGGGAAGGTTGGTTTTATCCTCCCCGTAAGGCTGCACTCAATGTTCTGTAATTTGCAACTAAATTGCAGAATCCAGAAATATTTCTGGCAAATGGTATTTCACAACCATTCATCATCATCGTGCACAATTTCCTTTGCATGACAACCTATGTTTTAAAACTTGCAAAGGGAGGGGAAACTGCCATTTGTTTTGGCCAAGCCAAAATCGCCCTTGGCCCGGGGACTGGTGGTGCTGCGGCTGCTCCCAGTGATAAGCCCGGCGGGGCAGGTCCTGCCAGGTGGGTGCGGGCATCTCCTGTTCCACACATCACCCACCAGTTTCAAGAAATGAGTGTATTTCAGTTTCCCCCAACCAGCCCGTTTTTCACCTCTAACACAGCAGAGCTATCACCCGTGTGGTTGTGCCACTTCGCTAATCACTGCCAGGCAGCCCAAAGATGTTCATGGCAAATTTCCCCGAAGTCTGCGATTTCACCTTTTTACACTTTGTTTTCGCTTTCCATTGTACAAATATTTTCTTCTCAGCCAAGGACTGGTTGGCTCCTGAGATACTTCAGGTCTCAAAAGCCTGATTGTTTATGTCTAGTGAAGACCCAGATGCTCCAAAATACATCTAGTGTGTTGGACAACACAGGGAGAGGCCAGAGAAGCTGAAGAGGATTTCTGGCAGCTGATCAGTTGTAAAAAATAGTTCTTCCTCCTGGCATGAGGCAGAGTATTTTTGGGTCTGCAGGATGTGTGCATGTACTGCCCTCACAGCTCTCCAGGGTGTGAGCAGAGGAAAGGACTTGGAAGGAAGCAGATAAATCCCAGCCCGAGCCACTTGTAGTCTGTGCTCCAACAGCAAGAGCATTGCCAGCTATGCAAGGGCTGGGGACAGCCCCGTTTCCAGGGCCAGGCCAGCACTCACTCACCCCTTGTAGGGGGATTCACCACCTTGTCCCACCTCTGCATGCAGAGCTATGTCCATCTCATGGGTCCAGGAGCTGCAGGAAGAGGTATCCCAGGGTCAGGGAGTTTCTACACACAGTTGGAAGCGTCACCTCGGGATAAACCCAGCCCTGAGGGAAGAGGTTTCTCTGTTCTCCCAAATGGAGTTGTACATGATGGCCCTCTGGAGACCCTCCACCAGCCCTGCCCCAAGGGATCCAGCCAGGGCAGCCAACTTCTCCCAAACCCAGGGATGATTCTGCTGGCAGGCCACCAAGGACTCATCTCCGGCCACAGCAGCACAGCCAGGGCAGCACTCAAAGCCTGCATGGCTCAGGAAGTGAAGGGATCAGAGAGCTGGACAGGCCCAAATGCAGATGGGGAGAGATAACCACGTGAATGGAGGAAATGATTCAGAACCTGGAGCTGTGAACAGCACAGGCTGCATGCCCTGGGTCTTCAACTGGCCTCTCCCGACACGGAGTGGCTGGAGTTTTTTTCCAGGACTCAGACAGGGATTCTTGGAAGCATATCAGGGCTGGGTGTGTGCACCAGATCCACGTGGAGAAAATCTGTTGTCTGATGTCTGGAACATCAGCTGAGCGTTTTTCCATTTCACTGTCTGCAGGTTGCACAAGCTGAAGATTAAACAGACACATTCCTTCTGTTCATCTGCCTTTATTAAAGGAATAATGTACCTGCACAAGCCCTACACCTAGGAGAAGTACTGCGGGCTATAATGGGAACAAACTGGCATGGACAAAACATGTCCAAAGGCTTTTCTGGTCCATCAGGACCAATTCTTTGCTGTAATTCCAGTGCTTATTCTCACTGAACTGGCCAAGGTCAGCCACACTGGGAAGGGCTCTTTCCCACCTTACCCTGTTAGCACCTGCTCTGCCCTGCTCTGGAGTGTAGCTCCCTACTCCCAGCCCCCCAGCTCCTGTGCCAGGCCCCCTTCAGCCCCCTGCATTTAAGCTCACCTCAGATTAACAAACTGGCACTGCTGGTCCCTTTTTCAGCTTTTCCAGCCCATTTCCTGGGCACAAGCTCTGCTTTCTGCCTCTCCACAGAACTGGGATTGCACAGCCTAATTGTCGAGGCTTTAGGTAAAAATGGACCACCAAGACACCCCTGTGACTTGCACACCAGCTTGCCCAGTTTGCCACCTTGACTGTGTGAGGGCAGCAGATGCTCTCTTTTGCTTTGGCTCCTTTTTGACCATTTGGCAAAGCGCTGCAGAAGCACATCAGACACCTTGGCTGCTTCTGGAAAGGGCCCCCCCTCACTCTCGCCTCCATTACCATCCCACCTCAGTCCTGATCGGCATCTTCCAACCTTTGTCCTCACCCCATCCCTCCAGGTTACTTATTTGCCTAAAATCACCTTCTTGTCCTGCTTGTCCAACTTGTAGAAGTGAAATAAGTTCACCTTTTCCTCCTGCCTATGGTGTGGCCTCCACCAATTTACATCTTGGCTGGGCAAGAAAAAATCAAAGGCAGTGGTGATCCCCAAGCTTTGATCATCTCAGATGCTGCTGCAGGAGTTGTGACAGTCACAAGAGAAGGAGAAGATCGAGGGTGGATTATCCCAAATATCACTGTGTTTAATTTCACTTCATTAAATTGAAATGGGATTGAGTTACATCCAGACAGTCTCTGAGAAATACAATCAGGAAGGTCAGTGGCAGGGTCCAGCCCTTGGACAACACTGGATGTGGCATGGAGTGAAGCACTCAGGACCATGAATCAGTTCCCCACAGGACAATCAGATGAAATTTCTGAATTCACCCCTGATCTGGCTCTGAATTTGACACACAGGAACCACTAGAGCTGCCCACCTGAGAAATTAATCTGCTCCAGACCAGCCTCAAGCCTGGTCCTGGAGGCAAACACACCTCCCTGCCCCTGTGTACTCAGGCCATGGACTGGAAACACCACCTAAATTAGTGGGAAGGGAGTCTGCTTTCCTGTTTGTGCAAGAACTGACTTCTCTGAATATTTGCCAGTGGTGAGGCTGGGTTGCAGAAGGATAAAATACTGGTGAGGTGAAGGGGAGCATCAGTGAAGGTCAGCAAGTATTTGGGGTTAAATTTCTCCCCAGATTTATGTGAGGTTTGCATTGTCTGGCTTTTTTAAGCTGTGTGATTTCTTGCATTCCTGTGAAACAAGAAGCCAAATTCATACTTGCTCTACGTCCATTCATTTCTCTCCTGAAATTAATTTTGGGAGGGCTGTGGATGTTTTACCTTTGGCTTCCAGCAGGCTCAGCTTACTTTAAGCCTGCCTCTGGCTTTGAGCCTGTCTTGTAGTTCTTTCCTTTCAGGGGAAAGAAAACAAAATCAAAATCAGAGCCATCAGACCCGCATTTCCAAATGTATCCATTTCCTACATCTCTTCAGGAAAGAAGCGTAGTGAATCTTTACGCATCTCCCAACAAAAAGTGCAAAAGAGAATGGTTTGGTGAAGAAGTGGAGAAAGAAATCTGCAGACTTACACCAAGATGGAGCAACAGATGAGATCCTGTCTCTGAAGAAATGACATTATGAGTCTGGGGAGGAGATGGAACAGGCTGCTTGTTGGATTTTCTATCTAGGAAGCAGCAGGCTGCCAGAGACCCCTGTAAATGGAAGTTCTGGAAGAGAGAGCACCATCTATCAAAGGGAAGAAGTGGTGCCAAGCAACACCATCGATGATGGTTGACAGAAGAACCTTCTCTGGACCATTTGAGAATTTCTGTCCATTACAGAGGCTCTTGCAAAATCCCTACAAAATCCCAGCTCAGACTCGGCTATTCCAGAAACAATTGAACCACTTCAGAACAGCAAGCAAATACCTCAATAATCCCTCTTGATCCTGGGCCCAGCAACAGCCTGGTGGGAGGGTGCTGAGATCCCAGATGTGCTGGGGTGGGTGCAGAGCACACTGCTGCAACCACGGCTCTCCTGGGATGATCCCTTTCCCCTTGGCCAACCCCAGTACCAGTGTCCCACCAGATCTGCTATGGCCTCGAGGCAGTGGTCCCCATTCCTGTCCTTGCCCCTGCAGCAGCTGCCCTCCTGGCTCTGGGTCAGGGAGCCAAACAGCTCCACAGTCTTGAGACGACCTCAGGCTTTGCTAAGGAAAGTGGTTTCACTCCTGTTGAGCCATAAGAGTGGGAACAGGACAGCACCTGGAGACACAGACCAGAGACATGCACGCTTCTGGGGTGCCAGGTATGTGAGCACCTGGACGTTTTCCAGAAGGGGGATGGATTTTGCAGAAGGCTGCCCTGCTTTTGAGCTCTCTGCCATGAAAGATCTCTTATAAGAAAGCTGTCATTCAGTTGTGTGACATTTTTACAAGTAAACAACTGCTGCTTAGAAATCAGCTCCAGTCCATCTGCAAAAGCCCGGAAAACGCCAAATTCATGATTCCAGGAGAATATTATGTCTCAGGGCTCCCACCAACTGACCCAGCAGCCAATCTGCACTCATTTTCCAGCAAGATGCATTTAATTCTGGCCTCTTAGAGCCAGACTGCTTAGCCCTGAAGTACGAAGTTTAATACCCCTTTCAGAACACCATTAGCATTGACTATTTTTACTGCGTATTCCTGTTATTCATGGAAGTGGATCCCCTTTGGGCCTGGCTCCAGGCAGCCCCTGAGCATTTGCTCAGGTGAACTCGGTGCACTCCAAGCCACAGCAAAGAGCTGCTCCCAAAATTCCTGCCAGCGATGCTCACTTAGCACGAGCTCCAGAGCTGGGCTGGTTGGCTTCCCTGAACACAGACCCACGGTCACTGGGCACAGCCTTGGAGTGCGACTGCACAGAGATCCTGGGGCTGCTGAGCTGGAGGAGAATGGAACTGGTGCCACCATCAGCTCTGCTGATCCACAGAACCACGGAACGAACCAGGCTGGAAAAGACCTTTGAGATCATCAAGTCCAACCTATGACCCAACACCACCTCATCAACTAAACCACGGCACCGAGTGCCACATCCAGGAATGGTGACTCCACCACCTCCCTGGGCAGATAATTCCAGTGCCCAATCACTCTATCTGCGAAGAATTTTTTCCTGATGTCTGACCTAAACCTCCCTTGGTGCAGCTTAAGTCTGTGTCCTCTTGTTCTGTCAGTGGTTGCCTGGGAGAAGAGCCCGACCCCCACCTGGCTGCAACCTCCTTTCAGGGAGTTGTAGAGAGTGATGAGGTCTCCCCTGAGCCTCCTTTTTTCCAGGCTAAACAACCCCAGCTCCCTCAGCTTGTGTTCCAGGCCCTTCACCAGCCTTGTTGCTCTCCTCTGGACCCAGGGCAGATCCCCATGTCCTGACACCCTGCGGCCCTTCCAGCCCTGCTCCACCCTACACATTGCTCTGGGAGAGTGAAACCCTCTCTGATTGGGGTTTTTCTTGTTGTTGTTGCTGTAGGGCAGCTTGCCAGCCTCCCTGTAATCACTTCAGAAATGCAAAACAGCCTGATCTACATCTCTGGTTCACACCTAGTTTTTCAATGATATTTTTGGAGTGAGCCAGATTCTTAATTGGAAAGGATGTTACCTGGTGCCTCTGTAGTGAGGATCTGTGCTAATGCTTCCTCTCATCATATTCTCCCATTTGTTTTGCATTCAAAGGAATCCTAAAATCTACGCTTGAGACAGAAAAATCTTCTCCCAGGAAGAGCCTTTCAGTCTGGTAATGGCATTTTTCCTCATCTGCTGTGAATGTCATTGCTGCAACGCTCCCTTTTAGCACTCTGGGCTGCAGCTCTGTATTAGGCCAACAAAAATAATAAGTCCTAAAATGAAAGCCTCCAGATGATCTTGGCAGAAACAGCACGTCCATCACAAATGGAAATCACACTTGATACTCCACAATGGCAGGAAACTCACCTGGTTTTATTTAGTCTCCATGCAGCTATGTGCTATTGGCACTTCTCCAGAGTATCTTTTGAGAGGGACTTTTTTCTAAACTCTCAGTTAGTGTCTGTCTTTTCTTATCTAGAACAGCCCTCATGTTTGATTTTCACTGAGGCCCTGTGCTGATTTTTTTTGTTTGTCTACTGTAAAAAGGTATAAGGGAACTCAGCAATTCATGCATTTACAGCTCGGTTCCCACAACAAGGTGCTTAAAATAAAGAAATTGGCTCAGGGTAATTGCTTGATATGAGAAAGATTATACAAGCAATGAACATCTGTATCACAGCTACAGTTGATGGCTCTGAGTGCTGTATCATGTGCCAGGAGCTCCCTGCCAAAAAAAATACTCAGAAAAAAAAAATTTTCCAGCCCAACATATGCTTATATAAGACTTATCCAGTATGCAAAAAAGCTCATAAAAAAAAAAAAAAGGAAAAAGAAAAAGAAAAAAAGAAAAAAAAAAAGAAAGAAAGAAAAAGAAAAAGACAAGAGTGTTGAAATAACACAGGAAATTATGCAACGGATACCTGAGCCTGAGCATTGCAGATCCTATCCGGAAACCTCCCTATCTCACAAAGCTTTGGTAAAATAAAACAAGTTATCCTTCTTTTTGAACCTGAACTTGTTGATACAGAGTCAGATGGAGGTTTTGCATCAACGTGGTCGCTGCAGGCCAGAGCAGCAGCAACACGGCCAAGTTCTGTGTCATCCCCAGCACCTGGGCAGGGTGACTCCGCCCTTGCCCTCCCATTGCACGGACACCTCCAGGGCTCAGCACACACCCGAGGGGCTCGTGGACACTGGCAGATCCTTTGCATGGGCTCCAGTTGTCTCTGTGGCCCTCAGCATGCAAGCTGCATGGATCAAAGGGAATGGGGAAACAAGTCTGGAATAAAATCAGCTGTGAATTTATGCCAGAAATTTAAGCTGACCCACAGAAAACTCATTTCTGAGATAAGTTCAAGAACATTTCCCACCTTATTATTTCCATGTTTGCGTTTGACATACGGGAGGGTCACATCCCCTTCTTCTCCAGGAACTTCAGCTTTGGGGGCTCTGTAATCCCCACCCATCTGTAATCCCCAGTTCACCTGGGACTCCCAGAAATTCTCTTGGGAACCTGAGGGAAATCCACAGAGCCCATCACCCCCATGGGTGAACAGGTGAGGGTTATGTGAGCTGCACTTCACTGCTCAGCACAGAAGGGATCCTGGCCGGGACTTGCCCGGGCACAGCACCGGGAGCTCAACACCGCACCTTCAGACGTGCCACGGGAGATCCCCTTCCCACCTAGCAAAGAAGGAGGAAAAGCTCTCAGGCTCCCTTGTGCTCGGGGGGGCTGCTCACCAGAGAAGCTCTGGTTCTGTTTTGTTTTGGTGAAGAGCTCACCCATCCCATGACCAACCACTCTTGCTAATGGTTTGTGTCTGCACTAAGGGTCTGGACACCACCAGCAGCTGCAGAAGGAAGAGAGAAGCACCAGACATCCCAATCTTGCCAGCCAGTTGTGTAGTGAGGGGAAGGAAAAGGCAAAGGCAGGACAGGACCAGAACAGTCTCCTTGCCCTGAGTGAAACCCTTGCACGTGGCTCCTGAAAGAAGACAACTGCCTGCAAAATGCTTTGATGGGAGCCCCCCAGCAGCACGCTGTGAAGAAACATTATAGGCTTGGCCTGGAAAGGTTTGATTTGGAGTTCAGTGAAGCTGATGGGAGTTTCCATCCTAGTTTCAACAAGCCAGAAGCTTGCTATGTTCTTGTTTAGCCTTTAGGAAGCCATACATTCAGGGGGTTGCATGCCCCTGCCCCTTGGTCTCTCCCTGCTCCCACACTACCCACGTCACCTTTAGGTTGTCCTCTCCCCCTGGTCCAAAACTGCAACCCTCTTTCTTCCTTGCAGCACAGCTGCCTCCCCATCAGCCCCACATTCCCAGAGCCTGGAGAGATATGTTTCTCCTCTCAGGTTGCAGAGCCCCAGAACTGCCCAAAACCAAATGAATAGATTAATGTCAGGGAGAGAAACACGTCCCCACCACTGCCTTCCCAGGCCCAATCCCACAGCACCTCATAAACAGCCCCACTGCAGGATCTGGCCGTGCCCTTTGGCCCAGTGGGACCTGAGCCTCATGATCATGAAGGAGCCCTTTGTACCTCTGAAATGCTGTGAGCCTGTGAAACAAAGTTCCAACAGTCCCAAACTCCTTGGTGCCCCAGAAAGTGAGTGAGCAGAGGGGCTGGGAGAGTTCCTGAGCACGTCTCAGTGGGCAGGAGGAGGACTATCTAATCAGATGTGGATGGAGAACAAATAAAAAACAGCTGCTTCTCACCAGATCTTCTCCCAACTGGAAAAAAAAATGCAAACACATACAAGAACAAGGGAAGAAGCACTGATGAGCTGTTATCTGAATTTATTGCCATCATCTGACCCACAGTGGGGTCTACTTTTTTTTTCTTCCTTTAATTTATAACCCAGTTTCTCATCACGTCATGACATCACCCAGGGAGTTAGATTTCATAAACATGCACACACATCTCACTGGAAACAGGATGAACCCCTGGGCCATCCTGGGCTCTGTGCAGCATCACCCCAGCAGCACTCCCCAGGCACCCTCTCTTCCAAGACACTTGGTGTGGCCACGACAGAGCCACCCACTTTTCAAGCTCTGAAGGCAGCTTGAAGGGGATTTTTGCACCACTCCAGTCTAAGGCAGCATTCACCCTCGTGTCCTCTTGCTCCACCCTCACCACTCTTTCCTTCCAAGGGCGCCAGATAGCTCTGCACTCCAGAATGATTTGTGCTGTTTTCTTTTGGCAGTACAAAATATCAAATACTTCAGAGACTGGGTGGAACCAGAGCTGCCTCCTCCATCACTCAATCCAGGCTCGGGCTGGAGAAGCCAGTGGTCAGCATGTCCTGACCAACACGTTCCCTGGTCCAGCATTGGTCCAAGAGAAGCAGTGCCCATGTGGATGGCCCATGAGGGAGCTCTTGCCTTCCCTAACATTGGAATGAGAGAGCTGCCATTCATTTGCCTAAATCCTCTGATATTTGTCTGCCTGCAGCTTCCCTTGGTGAGAAATCAGGAAGTGCCCCTCTTCACGGTGATCTCGGCTGAAAGGTCAGGGCCAGATGAGCATGGGGTTTAACTTCCCTCTGCTTTCAGAGGTGGCAAGACAAGCTGCAGCTCAGGGAGGGCACAGGGAAGTGCAGAATGCTGTCAGCACAGGCAGTTTAGCTCCAAACTGCTTTTTAAACCAGTTCAGCCAAACCAGTGTGAGACTGGATAGAAACCAGCCTTGAGACCAGCAGCAATAATGCACAGGCAGGTATGCTGTGGATTCACTAGGAATGATTCAGGCTGCTTTCCCAACAGCTTGCCTTAGCTTGATTACCTGGAAAATCAACTCAAATTAGTGGAATGTGAAATGGGACGAAAATGAGCTACAATGTGAAGGCAAGGAGAGAAACACAGCATCTCCCAACGGGTTCACCTTTCCTTCAGCACTGACACGTCTGAGCAGGGCTTGTCCTGGGGCTGGACACCAGCAGGGCCAGCTGGGTGGCCCCATACAAATCAACATCTTCCTCCATCCTTTTCTGTGCACCCAGCCTAAAATCCACCTACCCCACTGCTCAGCTCCACACTGATGTTCTCATGAACCCCCAGGCTCTCCACAGCAGATTTAACACAGGAGCTCT
Source organism: Ifrita kowaldi (assembly GCA_013398055.1). Taxonomy (NCBI): domain Eukaryota; kingdom Metazoa; phylum Chordata; class Aves; order Passeriformes; family Cinclosomatidae; genus Ifrita; species Ifrita kowaldi. The sequence continues at coordinate 7,848 of VZRS01014679.1, read as the reverse complement.
GGGATAATCTCCTGGAAGAGCAGGAGCAGCTTCCTCCAGCCCATTTGCTGGTTGGGATAGTTCTTTCTTTGACTGATGACCAAGAAGCTATTATGTCCTGAGAGGGGAGTGATTTGTTCTATAATGCTCATGGCATTGCTTCAGTGCTTGGCAATTCTGTCTTGTTATCACTGGTGGAGAATTTTACAGGCCACTGACAGACCTTCAAACGCAGCCATTGCTGTGTGGAAAATCCAATTTGCTTTGGAAGTCTCCTGACACAAGGCCTTGTCTTCATGGCCCCTTGGCAAACCATTTTCAGCACATGCATTGGTTCATGACCCAGTGATTTAACGGACATCATTAAATTTTAGCAGAAGAATCCATCACTTTGAAGGAACCCCTAACAAGTGTGTGACCTAAAAGTGAGACCTAATATCCTGGCATCTTCGCACAAAGGGCTCCTTTTCTCTTAACATTTGGCTTATCTCCATGCCACTCCCAGGTCAAGTTCAGCAGTGAGCCCTGGTCATCAAAGCACCATTGAGCTGCTCCAGGAAAAGCAAATTGCATCAAAGCAAAAAATGTAAATGTGCATTTCTTCGCAGCATCCCCCACTGCCAAACAGATAACAAGTTTATGTAGGCACAGAAAAAAAAAATCCCTATTTGAATAGTAATTGTTTGCTTATAAATTAACCCACAGAACTGTGCCACATGCCGTAAAACAATTTTACATTACATGGGCTTAAACGGTGGGGCTGGTATAATAAACTCTATGTTGAGTCACCAAATTCCTCACATTCTTTGACTTCCCATTATGTCTCAAATGTCAGATATTTCACTGGGCTAACTAGCAGTAGCAAGGGCTGGGGGTTTGCGTGGGTTTTAATTGTAAAAGCAACATTCTCACAGAGAAGGACAGACAAGGTTCACAACCCCACTCTGCGGCTTGGGCAGATTGGAGGAGCTTCAAAGACTCCTCCTCTCCCCACTGGGTTGTTTTGGGGTTTAAGGCCCCTCCAGTCTGGCTGAGGGTCTCAAAGCTGTACAGCACCACCAGCCCTGGGTCATGGAGCCTCTGCAGGCTGCTGCCTTCTCATGAAAAATGTGCATGAGAGTGGGGCTGCAGCCTGCAGGGGCTCCTGGCTTTGGGCAAACCATCAAATTGCTGCAGTAGCCTCACAGCTACTCTCCCTTCCAATAGCATCGTCAAAGGCAAAGTAAGTCTTTATCACTTGGAGATCGTTCAGTAAAATCTAGGCTTTATTTATTATAAAACTTCAGTGCTTGAAGATTTTAAGATCTTGTGGATTCTCCTCTTCCTTTGTATTGTGGTGCAGAGGAAGCCAGACCTTACTCAGAGAGCATTTATGCTCCACGTGCTTTTGGTTGGTCCTCTGTCTCCAGAGAGCATCAGTGAAGGTGCTGCACCTTCTCCATGGAGCCAAGACAAACCTGTAGGCAATTTTGACATGACCTTTCTCCCAAAAATGCAAGTGAAGCTCCAACTTTGTCCATGTCCTTAAGCATGGATGCTTCATGGAGGCAGCTGGCAGAAGCTCAGCAAAAAAACAGGACATACCCTGTGATGTACCCAAAACATGTGCATGTGCCTGGATTAAGAGAGGAATTGCCCAGGGCCAACAAAAAGAGCTGAATTTCCCTTCCCTCAGTCTGGAACTCAGGTTTGGCTGGTGTTTAACACTGATCCAGGGGTGAAGCAGAGCTCAAGGCCATGGCAGATGTGCAGGTTTGTCTCTTGCAAGGGCAGTGAGCACACAGGCAGCCCTGACCCCATGGCACAGCTCCGCTCCCAGCTCTGGAGGAGCCCAGCAGCCTGGGGAGCACCTGTGAGACTTTTCCTGTCAACCACATGGCCCCGTGCCCGCAGTTTTCCAGTGCTGGCAGAGGGAGGTTGAAGGTGAAAAACACACAGGGTGGTTATGACCAGACCCATGCCATTCCTCCTGGGATCTCTCCAGCGTGAGCCCACTGTGCTCATCCAGGCAGGCTGTGCTTCAGCCCATCTGGCAGGAGCTGGGCTGAGCAGGGAAGGGACCTGGCATCCTCCAGCCACAGAAAATCCAAAAAACATTGGGAGGGTCAGGCTACCATGATTCACTTTTTCTCTCCCTCCTCTCTTGTGCAAACAGGGTTGGGAGAAAGGGAGGGAGGCCCCACTGTCGCTAACCCCGATGGCAGGAGCATCCAGAGCTGAGCAAGCCCTGTGCCCCACACTGATTTCAACAAGCCTAGAAAAAAACACAAAAGAAGCACAAGGATTTATCATCTATGGTCTCTTCCCAACGATAACCAACAGAAAACATCTGTAGGGGGAAGGAACCACTCGTTTACTATCTGAAATGTCAGTGAAACCCCAGAGAAAAGGAACCAAATGTAGCAATCAGCCAGGGCTCCTCTAGCCCCCTGCAATAATCAAATATAGCTAATTTGCACTGACTGCTTTTTGTGCTGACTCCAGGCACGGAACAGAAAGATCACAAAGGAAAATCACCCCAATCCTCCAGCCTTTCTCCAAAATTGGGAGCTGAGGCTAACTAACTCCTAGGAGGAAAACACAGCCAGAAGGGCGGGAGTTTTAAAAACTTAATCCCTTCAGACAACTGTGAAATACGTGTGTTTCAGCTGGAGCATGAATCAGAGATGATTCTCAGAAATTCCTGATTTAATCACAGCGAGGGCTGGGTGCAGTGGATGCAGCTTTTCCCCCTCCCTCTACCTGCTGAATCCATCTCCAGCTTTTGAGGCTGATTTGGGGCTGACCATGGCACCATTAACTCAAACCTAAACAGCCTGCTCCCATCACCGACAGGGAGCCACGGGGTCAGCTGGAAACCAGAGAAAATCTCTTTAGTCATTTCTGAAGGCAAAGCAAACCCTGATGATATCACTTACTCGTGCAGACACTCAGTCGGGCAGTTCGCTGCCAGAGCACCTGGTCCTGCTGCCTCAAAATGCTGTGAGGGAGCCCCTTACACTTTATTAACCAAACTCACAGGTTTCTTTCTAGAAAAGAAAGACGTGAAAATGATGTGCAGGGCCGTGGGTGCAAGTGGGACCACCTGCCACTGAGCTCAGCCCCAGCATGGGGGGGCTCCATGGGGGGAGATGCTCCCACCCATCCCAAGCAGAATCCCCCACTCATCAGGGTTTTTGTGGTGGAGGAACAGCCTCGTCCTCCAGCTGCCCCTCATCAAGGCTGGAGAGCTTCCCCCAGCTCCCTGGCCAGCAAATAAACTGCTCCTAAAGCAAAGATGTTCTCTGCTCAAGGCAAGGAGCAGGAGCTGAGGCTGCCAGTGTGGGACCTGCCACCACACCCAGCCCCTGAGCTTCGACTGCACCTGCAGCTCTGAGCTGGGCTGAGCTCCAGGGGCATGGCCAGCACCACCACTCTGGATGGCTTTAGCAGTAAATAAACAGGATAAACAGAGGGAAAGGGAGGCTCAGAGAGAGGAAACAACTTGTCCCTGAGTCACCGACGGCTAGAAACAGATTGCAGGTCTCCTCCTCCAGGCCTGCTCTGCTTTCCTGCCTGGGAATGTTGTTCTGTGGCTGTATCACCTTCTCTCAGCCTCCCCTCCAGCACAGCTTCACTCCCCCCTCCTCCCCAGCACTGAAGGATCTAAGCAGGAAGCCCAGGGTTGGTGGTCCAGTAAGAAATGCAAGGAAGGAGGCAACCTCTCTCCTGGGACCAGACTAGGTGGCCCTTTTTTAGTTCATGAGGAAATCAAGAGGAAAAAATGAAAATAAAAAGAAGAGAAAAATACCCATGTCCAAAGCTTGTTTTTTTCTCAGCAGCTCCAATTGTTTCTGCTTCCTAATAAATCATGTAGGCCAGGGACAACCAATCTGCACAGCATTATTATTGTCTCAATACATTTGTTGAAAGAAAAATAACACTGTGGCTTTGCTGAAGCAGACAGGATCTGCTTTTCCAAAAGGTTTGTTGATATTAGCCCACAGTCTTGTTGGGCTCCATGTATACTCTGGACTGAAAGAGCTTTGCTGCATTCCCATCTCTAAGATACAGAGAGTCACCAAACCTAAATATTACCCTGAGCAGCTGAGACCTCAAAAGGTCTTTCTTTGTTTTGCTCCACACTCTGTTTCCCATTAACTCTTCAGCAGCATTTGTGTGCCTTAGACTCGCAGAGCCCAGGGCTGAACTTGGCTCCAGGCTGAACTATCTCACATCCATCTAAACAACAGCAAATTTGCAACCTGCAGGATTTACTCCAGAAGATTTTCCACTGGATGTGAGCAGCACAAGTCCCCCCATTCCAGGGGCCAACTGAGGGCAGCCCAGGCTCTGTTTGGTGGACAAGCAGCACTTTGGTACGTGGTCATACCAGCAAGTTATTGCCATCAAACACCCCCAGAAAGTGATTCTCAGTCATCCCACATTAAGGAGCTGCAGGTTCTGCCCTCCACCAGCCCAGTCCTCTGCAGCTCCTCACAGCTCAAAATTCAGCACATTGTACAGACAGACCACATGCTTAAATCCCCAGTGTATAAACAGACCCAGAGCAGGGGCCATCAGCAGCCCTGTGCTTGTCCTTGGTGTCCCCAAGAGAGGCAAGGAGTTGGCCTGGGTGCAGAGAGCAATGCTCTGGGGTCAGTGGTGTGCCCTTGTCTGTGCACGCTCCATTGTGCTATTGCTTATTTCTGAATGAGAATCAAACAGCCCGGATTTTTCTTTTCTTCTTTGCATAGCACACGGAAACCAGGAGAGTTCTCCAGCAAGCCCAGAAGGATCCAGCCAGGGCGTGTTAAGAGCAGCCTCAGCTTACAGGGGGACAAGGATGTGCTCACTCCAGCATGAAGTGTGTCCACAGCGTAGGGGCTGTGGGATGCACAGCCCAGCCCTGGCAGTGCTTTGGAATCAGGTTACCTGACCCAGAGGGGCACAGTAAGCAAGAATGAAATACCCGAGTTTTGCTCACCCTCAGCCCAGCCTTGTCTGCCAGGAAGGGACACAAAGGGAGTCCCAAAAGGCTTTGGGTGAGCACGCACAGGGAGCCCAGGCAGGGCACATCAGCCCAGGGGTGTCTGCCCACACCCACGGCAGCGATCCCAGTCTGGAGATGTGGGAAGGAGGGAAACACTGAGACAGAAGAGCCGACAACAGGGTTTTGTGCCCCAGCCAGAGGTGCCCGTCAGCTCTGCACATGGTGGCAGTCACTGACCTTCTCTACAGCCAGTGAACAGTGCCACAGCAGATCAGGTTGGCCCCCTGACAGTCCCAAGTGCCAGGCATTCTGATACCTTCGGCTTTGAGGGAAATTTAATGACTTGATTTTGAAGGCTAAGCTAAGACTCCGTGGGGTTTGGAAGCTGGACAACAAACACAGAGGGGTTTTTCCACTCAGCTTCAGTTCTGCTGCCTCTGCAGCAGTTCCCCATAGCCAGGCTGCCTACACGGGGCTTGCTTAACATCATCACCCATTCCCTGCTCCGAGAGGGCCCTGCAGCTTGAAGGGGGAAGGAAAGGGCATGTGGTGTCACAAGGGAGATAAGGCAGCGAGCCAAAACAACCCTGCAAAGGTGGGCAGGCACAGCTGGCCCGACTCAGGGCTGAGCCCACCCCTTCTGAAGGGCTTCAGAAACAGTGGAAGAAAAGCTAAGTGAAATAAAGGCCAAGGTTTAGCTAAGGTTTGGTTACTTTTAAAGATTTTCTTAAGCATGATCAGTAGATTTACTAGATCCTCTGACCCTCAGGAGCCAGTCCTGCAGTGTCCACACCCAGGGCATAATAGGCATTTGCAACCATGGGGCAGTAAAAGGCACTTGAATAGCCAAGCCCAGACAGGGCATATCTCCACAGACCCTGGCACTCAGTGGCTGAAATCAGAGTCTGAGCCAGGCCAGCCAGCTGGTCTTCCTTGCCCAAAATCCACCATTCATCCCCCAACTCTCCAGTATCCACCAGCATTCAGGCTGGGGTGTTCCTGTGATGGCCCCAAGCACTGACAAAAATTCAGATTAAAACATCCTCTGTAGGATTGAAGAAAACTGTTGCAGGGCAGCAACATTTGCAGGGGATGTTGAAAACATTTTTTTTTCCACCCTGGGAAAGACAGAAAGGCTTTTTGCATTTGAGGCACAGTAACAGGCAGATAGGATTTCTCTGGAATAAGCAGATTAAGAACAACCCAAGGAAGGGTGGTAACACCGCACAGTCAGAAGGAAAAAGCCCAAGGGCAAGGCAAGCTTGGCTCAGCTGCCCCAGACAACCAACACGGGACTTGAGCTGCAGCCACTGCTGCTTACCAGCAGTGCAATGATTTCGTGTCCATGCTGAAATCTGCTCCTGAGATGGGTCCTTGCCTGAATTTCATCCTCCCTCCAGCCAGCGAGGCACAGGCAAACCATGTTTGACAGCACTCTGTCCAGCCCCTCCAGCCCACGGCTCCCGTGCAAAGAGCTGACACCTCTCCAAGAGCCACCGCCTCGCACATCACAATGAGAGATGTGTTTGTTTGTGTCTCGCTCAAGTTCCCATTTGTCCTCTCTAAAAACCACGGAGTGATTCAGCCCCAGGGCAGACTCCAGCCTGGCAACAGCACAACAGCAGAGCGGGGGGTGCCCAAGACCTTCCCCACTCCATCCCTTTAAAAACGCAACTCTGGGCTGAGGTGACTGAACTGATTCTTTTTTAATTATTATTATTATTTTTATTTTTCCTCTCCAGGCAAATATAGGCTCTGCACAAACCAGTCTGACTCCAGCTCAGTTTGGCGCTTCCCAAAGGAACCGGAGGAACTGGTTGGTGATGGGGCAACCCCTCCACAGCCACCATGGTGCCTGGGTGGGCACCTGTCCCAGCCCCCACACCCACAGAGGTGGCAGTGACATCCACACTACCTCAGCCACCTTCATCATCTCTGCCATTTTTATGAGGAATTTCATCAGGTTTCCACGCAGTCAGTAATGCCCTCACCTCTGGACGTGGCACCAGGCCTCTCCTTCCATCTTGGCCCAAAGCCCTTCTCCCTCAGCTCATTTCAAGTGGGATAAACGTGTTTATCACAGGAGCAGGCAGGACCAAGCAGGATTTGGCCTCATGGCTCCACTTTCCCACATGGAGAGGAGCCTACGGGGCAGCTGGAAGCACCAGGAAAGAGCCATTCCCCTTTCAGGACAACACGGAATTGGCAGCAGAGCTGCTGGGCTCAGCATCGCTTTGGCTGCAGCAGGGTCCCACCATCCCAGGCTCCAGGCTACGAGGTCAATCCTCATTACTTGCACGAGATGCTCCTCACATCCCAGCTCAGCACTTGAGACTGGCCACTGGCTGCGGAGGGCAGAGCCAGCCTCTGGTGTCCCGGGTGCTGTGAGCCCAGCGTGGCTCTGCTCCCAGCAGGAGACAGCACCTCCCCGGTGTGTTTTCCACCCCAGCAGCTCAGCACAGCCTCACCCAGCCTCCACCAAAGCAGGGAGTACGTCCTGACACCACAAAATAACAGTGCAGTAAGGCTCTGCCCCAGTGCATCCCTGCATGGGGGGAACCAGCAGCACGAGCAGCGCTGCTGCAGCACACAGGCACCCCCAGGTCGGGCAGCACGTGTTCCCCAGCAGGAGCACAAACACACCCCGCAGCAATCCTGAAGCTCTTACTGAACTTCTTGGCTCTTGCCCCAAAACAGCCAAGGCGTGACTCTCCCAAAACCAAGTAATGCTGACTCCTGCTGCTCTGCTACGGCCTCTGAGCCCCAGGAGATGCCTCCGGTTTTCGGAGAAGCCAGGAAAAGGCAAAGCAGCTGAGTCAGCACCCAGCCCTGGGGAGAAAGCCCTGAGTCAGCTCTGCTTGGAGCACAAGTGGACACTCCTCTCCTCTCCTCTCCTC
>VZRS01014671.1:0-32536 GCA_013398055.1 Ifrita kowaldi | reverse complement strand
CCGTCCGGAGCTCCGCTGCTGGAGCCGCCCCGCGGGTGCAGGCCCGGGCCCGCCGCTCAGCCCGGGGCCACTGGGTTGCTGCTGTGCGGGGCTGGGTCCCTGGGCAGCGGGCACCGGCCGGGCCGCGGTGCAGAGCCGGGTGCGGCGGCCGGGCTGTCCCAGCACGCGGTGGTTCGCTCTGGCGGGGAGGCGCCGCGGGATCCGGGCTCTCCCCCGGCGGCTGGACTGTTCCCACGTGCAGCCGTCACCGCCGGAGCGGGACGATTGCTGGCTCCGGGACCAGCGGGGTGGGGAAACTGCCCGGCCCGGGGGCCAGGTGTTGGCATGGACACTGGTAGACCATGGCAGATCGTGTTCCACTGTGCCGTGCTCTGGGCCTTAGCGGTCTGGCACCCGGGGCTCCGGTACAGCCTCCGGCGGGTGCTCACGGCTCTGGGCGCTTCGACGGGGCGGTCCGGCCCGCGGCTGGCCGAGGTGTGGTCGCTGATGGAGAAACCCCGTTGTGCCGAAGTCGCTGCACTGTCTGTGCCGGAGCCTACGGCGAGGTCTCCGGGGGCTGCTGGGAGCTCTCTCCTGTGGCAGCGCCGCAGGCTGCCAGCTCGCTGTGGCCGCTTCTGGACGGAGGGGGATGTGGCTCCTCTGGGCACTGCCGGCTCTCACCTTTCCAGCTGTCTGAAGCATGACCAGATATTCCAGGGCCCCTCTGGAGCTCCGGGTGTGGAGCTTAACCTGGCACCCTCATGTTGTGGGCTCCCTTACACTGGGTGGGTCACTCCCTGTTCTTTCCTTACAAGCTTCTTGCGTTTGCCCTCCCACAAGGTGTGAGCTGTTCCCGGGCATCCCTGGGTTCATGCTGGAGGTGACGGTGTGCCCCTTTTCCTGGTCCTGGTTTCCACCCGGTTGCGGGGATGAGTCACACCGGTGTCACCATGTTGTGCTCCAGAGGAAGGGCAGAGCTGAGCTGCTGCTGGTGACAGGCAGCACAGCGCTTGCTATGGCTGCCGAGCACTGCCTGGTCAGTGGCTGTGGAGGTGTGAGTCTGGGGCTGTGCTAGCTGGAGATCAGGAGCTCTCCTTGACTTTCCTCCTTCCAGTCTCTCATTTTGCTGGGATTCCTTGCACAGCACCTGGGCACATCTCCTTTGGTCTTCCCTTGGGACTGGCGAGGCAGGCCTCCCATGCCAGTTGCTTCCAGCTCTGTACCCAGATAGTCCCATCCCAGTTGAAGTGGGGGTAGTGGCAGCAAGAGGAACAGTGTCCCTTGCCTTGCCTCTCCCCTCCTTTGGTGCCCTCTCCTCCTCGTTGGTTCCCTGTGTTTATAAGCAAACATTGAGTAACAGGCAAGGTAAACAGCATCTCCACGCTGGAGCAGACATGTGGGCACACCGCCAAGCCAGGCGGCTCCTTGCCTGTCAGCGTGCCATCGTGGCCAGCAGGTGCTGTGTGCCAGGGCCCCCCTGCCCAATGTCTGACCCACGTCTCGGCGTGGTGCAGCCTGCCCTCCCTAGGTCTGAGGAAAGGTGCCCTGGGCCTGAGCATTGTCCTGTCTCTCTGCAGATCGTGCTTCTGTCCTGGACGGTCTGTTCCTGTGCTTGTGTGGGCTTGGCCCCATGTGGGCTTGGGCTGACCTGGGACCAGCAGGGCAGAGAGGCCGGTGTGCCTCAGGGTACTGACGCTGGGAGGCTGCTGGACCTGCTGCTCCCGGGACCCTCCTGCTCCCGGGAACCTCCTGCTCCCCAGCTCGAGGAACCCCGATACTCTGATGGATCTGAGGCCCTGCTCGCTGCTGTTGCTCTGGACTCTGGTGGTTGCCCTCACTCTCCTGGCCCACGAGGTGCTGGCCCAGCATATTTACACCAACACCTGGGCTGTGCTCGTCCCTGCAGGACCCCAGGAGGCTGACAGGCTGGCCAGGAAGCATGGATTCCTCAACCTGGGCCCGGTAAGTCTCCTGCTTCCTTCTTCTCATGGAACTAGTATTCTCTGCAGTGGGCAGGTGCTGAGCTTAGTCCCAGAGCTGGCTTAGGGGCTGCTCTTTATGGCAGCAGGGCCACTGTGTTTATGCCCATTTGCTGTGGCCTTCCAGCATCTGCTGCCTTGACTCGATGGTGGCAATTAACTGTATGGACCACCAGGGCCTCCCCCTGTCACTGGGACTTTCTGGTGACATGGCATGGCACATTGCCTGTTGGCTGGGGAAGGAGGAAGAGCCCATCCTAGTGTAAAGGAACTAGACTGGGAGTGCTGTGTGATGATGGATGGGAGGATTTGCAGATTCCACTGTTGCTCCCCACAGCAAGCTGCCCAGTGCAGCATGGCCTCGGCTCAGCGGGACGGCAGCAGCGCCTCTGAGCTATCTCCAGAGGGGATCTGACAGCAGCTGTGTACCCTTACCCCTAAGCTGTCCTTGACAGAGGGTTTGTCAGCAGGTTCCCACCACACTCAGTTTTCCCTGCTGTCAGCCAGGGACCAGGCAGTGTGCGTGGCTGTGCTGGGAGTGAGCTGTCTCTCCGGGAAGGAAGTTCAGGGTGAAATCCCAGAGGAAATTGCACAACTGGTGGCTGTGGTGTCAGGACCTTGCTGTGAGCAGCTGCTGGGAGCAGTGGCAGTGGGAAGGTGGCTGCTGCAGAAGCCAGCAGGACCTTGTCCTGCCACCCAAAGGGAGCCCTGCATGGGCACTGGGTACTCAGGGCCCTCTGGGTCAGGGATCCCCAAATTCTTCGGGACTTGTGCCAGAGGAGGGAACTGTGGGGGTTGTGGCTAGGCCCCACTGAGGGTGTCCGTGCTGTGGTGGGCCATGGCGTGGCTTTACACAGGTGCTGTCAGCATGGAAGTGGCTCAGAACAGATCTCGGGGGAAAGAACTTGTCAGGCCAGGGCAGCTGTTTTGCATAGGGGACTGAGAGAGTGGCATGTCCCACCGGACTGGATCTCTGATGAGACCCCTCTGGATGGGGATGGGGCTGAGGTGCCATCAGCCTGCTCCTGGCAGTGCTTCCCATCATGCTGTGGTGCCAGGTCCCAGGCCTGGCTGCCAGGGCCAAGGGGCACTGGTTCTGTGGCTTCATCTTCACAGTGCAGGGCCTTGTGCTTCAGCTGAGAGCCCAGGTCTGTCATGAGTTCCCTCCCTGTGAGCCACAGAGGCTCTGTGCCAGCTCTGCCCTTGTCTTCTCCCCACACTGTGGTTCTGTGGCTGGAGGCTGGCACCCTTTCCCGGCTCTCTGTCCCCTCACAGCAGTGAGCCTGCCCTTGCAAGCAGATCCCCACATGCTGCAGCAACCCAGGCTGTGGCAGGAGCTTCTGGTCTGGGCATGTTTTCTCCTGTTCTGGAGCCTGTCCCAGTGTCTGTGCTGCAGGACGAGGTTTGGCTGGCCAGGGCTTTGCAGAGGGGTCATGGTGGTCCAGTGGGAAGAGCATGGCTGGAAAGAGCCTGGCTTTCCCTCCCAGGTTTCTGGACTGCTGCTCCTGGGGGTGTGTGCCACTGGGACAGGATGTGCAGCCAGGCTGGGAGGAGGGGGACTGGATGCATCTGGCAGTGCCCCAGTGAGAGGGCCCCAGGGTCCTTATCTGAGAGGATCCTGGCCTCAGCCTGGGGGTCTGGGCACTGTCCCCCAAGCTGTGCTGTCCTGGAATACTCCTGGCTCCCCTGCTGCCTGTGGAGTGGGAGCCAGTGGCACCTCGGGCAGAAGGTCCATGACTGGTGCCAGTGGCCTTGAGGAGGGCTTGAGGGAGGACTCAGGGGACAGTGGAGGGTCGTGGGTCAGAGGTGGGGGCTGGGTGTGGCAGTGAGGGGGGTGTGTGGGGCTTTGCACTGCTGGGATTATGCAGAGAGGGGGGTACAGGCACTGCCCCCTGCTGCTGGGGTTGGAGAAGGGCACTGCGGGTGCCATCCCTGGGCTGTGCTGGCAGGACAGCGCCATCCTGGGAGAGGGTGCTGCTGCCTCCCACGCCGCTGGGCTGCAGGTCCAGCGTGTTGCTCCACTCCTGGGGCAGTGGTCAGGCATACAGGCAGCCTTCTAGCCCAGGGACTGGCCAGGGTAGTTGTGAGCTGTGGCCAGGGTCGGGCAGCAGCAATGAACTGGCACCAGGGACACGTGGTGCTGGGGGGTGGCTTTGCCCTTGCTGAGGACAGGGACGGTGGGGATTAGGGTGGAAGTGTGTGGGCTGGCCAGCTCCTGGCTGCCACCACAGTGTCAGTGTGGACCTAATCCATTTGGATGACCAGTCAGAGCTGTGATGTGTGTGCAGGAGCAATCTGGGCTCTGTCTATACCCCCGGAAGGGGTGAGAGATGCTGGGGGAGGGCAACCATCCTGCAGCTTGCATTCCCCCACCAGCCCTGTGCACAGGCTTTGTACCTTGACACCTCCTCAAGGGCTCTGAACTGACAGGCGTCCTGGGAGAACATGGTGTTCCAGAGGAACGGGTCCGGGGTTTCTGGTGAAGTGCCTACCTGGGAGAGCCAGCTGCTGCCCCAGGCCCAAGGCTGCTGCTCAGCTGGGTGCAGCTTGCTTGGCCCAGTCTGTCCAGATGGGCAGCACATCTGCAGAGCTCTAATAAGCTGGGGAGTTTTGTGAGCCCCAAACAGTCTGTTTTGTGGCAGCCTGAGATGGAGGAGGATGAGATGTCCTCATATTCCTACAGCCCTTGCAGCCCAACCCCACCAGCTCTGGCACAGCCTGGGCAGCTGGATCCTGCCTGTGGCTGCTGTCTGGGCTCTGTGACTCCCAGGGGGCTGGGTGGGTGCTTGGCCCCTTCTCCCCAGTTAGGGCAAGCTGCTGGGCTGGGAGGCCCAGGGCGGCCAGGGTGGGGCCATTGTGTCCGTCAGCCCCAGGATGTGCGGGAGGGGATACGGAAATGACAGCACTGGAGAGGGTTTGGGGTTTAAAAATAACCATCTGGGTGGTGGCATGGCGTACTGGCCCCACCAGCTGTGCTGGGTTCCCGTCCTGCCCCAGCTGGGCTGTGCTGGAGTCCCAGGCTGGGCTGTCCCCACATGGGAGTGGAGCTGGGGTGAGCACAGCACGGCTGCTTGGCATTGGAAGTTGGACCCTGCTGGGGTTGGATGCCTGCATACCCCCTGCTCTGCCCCACTGAAACTGGCTGTGCCCCAGGTAGAGGCTGGCACTGGGTGGGTGTTCCAGTGGGGCACTTGAGGAGAAGACAGCAGCCTGTCCCGAGGTGCAGAGGCTGATGCAGACCCTGCTCTGGCTGGGACCACCTGGGGTGTGGGGCCTGGAGCTCCTGGGACCTTCCTCCAGGAGAAGCTGGTTGGCACCGGGAGAGAAGCAGTGCATTTGTTTCCTGAGTTTGGTGTCTCTCCCAGGCTGACTCTGAAAGGCCTGTCCCTCTCTGCCACTGATTGCCTGGGGCCTTCCTGCCAGGATAGCAGCTTTTTTGGACAATGTGAGACTTGCTGCCATGTGGGGACCTGTGGGAGGGTGAGGTGCGCAGCGGCTACATTTCTGTTGCTCCAGGGTCTTCCCAGCTGCCTTGTCACCAGCTGCCACAGCCTCTCACAGGAGGTCCTGCCCAGCGTACTGGACATAAGCCTCACCAGCTACTCTGGAGTGGAGGGCCCAGCCTGTGTGTGGCAGCCCTGGAGCTCAGGATTGCAGATGTGAGATGTAGAGAATCGGGGAGGCCAGGCTCTCACGTCTTTCTCATGAGCAGCGTTTCTCTGTTGCAGATCTTTGGCGACTATTACCACTTCCGGCACCGTGGCGTGGTGAAGCGTTCCCTCTCGCCCCACCAGCCCTGGCACAGCCGCTTGGCCAGGGAACCACAGGTACGAGTGAGAATGGCCTGGCTTTGGTCCCGGGCACCTCACAAGGGCTCGTGAGCCAGTGCTGGGCACAAGACAGGGCTGAGCTGCCTTAACCATTCCTTGGTAGAAGCAGGTGGGAGCCCACCGCGTATCTGGCAAGGGCAGGGGGTTGGTGGAGCCAGCCTCATTGGCCTGTGGGTTGTTGCAGTCCCAGGGCCCAGGAGGGCTCTGTGTCCTTGTACCCAGGACAAGGCGTGCAGGGCAGTGAACAGATCCCAGAGCAGTGGTGTGTGGGGGCTGCTATTTTCCCCATCCTCTGGCTTCAGCCCAGGCCCTGGAAGGCATGTGGTGCGGTGTGGCAGCTCTCGGCAGTCCGTGTCTCAGTGGAGCTTGGCACTCGGACCGTCCTGCTCCACTGGAGCACAGCCTTTGCAGGGCACAGCCAGGCAGGGGGCCCGGAGGGTCGGGCTGGGGGCAGCAGTAGCTCTGTCAGGTCCAATACTCTGCCAGGCCAGAGCTGACTGTGAGCTTCCCAGGGAGAGCCCCTCCAGGCAGGCTGGGGACTGGGGTCGTGGGGAGCTGCTGGCATAAGGGGTCAGCAGGGGACCCCATGCCTTCTCTGCCCTCAGGTGCAGTGGCTGGAGCAACAGGTGGCAAAGCGAAGGACCAAGCGAGACGTTTTCATGGAGCCCACGGACCCTAAGTTCCCGCAGCAGTGGTACCTGGTGAGTGTTGGGTGAGGAAGGGGCATGTGCTCATGATTGTTTGGGGACACAGACGTGGCAACCTAGGAACTGCTGTCAGACAGCAGCTGCTAGGCTGGCAGGAGGGAGTAGGAGAGGAGGGGGAAGGCCTGGGGTAGCCACCTGGTGCTATGTGATGGGAACACCCCATGGAGGAGGCTCTGCTCGAAGAGCTGTGGCTCCTGGCTGGAGTGCTGGGGGGAGCCCAGGGTTGGACTAGGGGGTACAGCCCTTTGCCTGGCCCACGAATGAGTCCATGCCTCTTTCTGCTTCCTGGAGCTTGGGCACAAGCCTGATCTCTGCAAAGGGTGCTGTGTCTGTGCGACTCAAGCACAGTCTGGGGCTCAGTCTCGCTTTCAGAGCAGCCCTTCTCAGCTAGTTGTGCCCAACCCTGTGCCCAGGTCCCTGGATTTCCTCGTCACAACCCACAGAACAGCAGGGTGGGAGCTGGGTGGGTTTTGGGCACACACCCATCACAGTGCCCATGGCTGGGCGCATCTCCTAGTGCCAAGGCTTCTCTTGGCAGTACAACACAAACCAGCGGGACCTGAACGTGCGTCAGGCCTGGGAACAGGGATATACGGGCAAGGGCATCGTGGTGTCCATCCTGGATGACGGCATTGAGAAGAACCACCCTGACCTGGAGGCCAACTATGTGAGTTTGGGTGATGGTGCAGGGCGGAGTGCCATGGGAGCTGGTCTGGGCAGCTGTGTCCGTGCAGGGCAACCCCAGAACTGCAAGGTACAGGGCTGATGCCCACCATGGTGGGACGTGGAGGTGGGATTGAAGCCTGCTCACCCTCAGCCTCAGGCTGTGGAGCGCAGGCATGAAGTAAGGGCAGTGGGGCTTGGTGGCTAAGGTAGACAGTCTCCAAGTGCCCAATTTGTCTTCCAGGACCCGGGGGCAAGTTTTGATGTCAATGACCAGGACCCAGACCCGCAGCCCCGCTACACGCAGATGAATGACAACAGGTGAGGCAGGAGGGAGGGTTGAAGATACAGAGCCTAAGTATGGCAGGTACTTAGTGCAGTGCCACCCCACATGGCCTGCTGGAAGCTGTGAGGCTGGCAGCATACTTCTGCCCCATGGGGAACCCTTCACCTCCTTTTTTGACGTGAGCAGCATCCTTTTTCTGCCCAGAGCCAGTGTGGGCTGTTCAGTGCCCTGGCTCTGGAGCAGGAGGGCAGACAGAGGAGCCTTCATTGACTGCCTGGTTTGAGGGGACAGGGTTGCTGGGGCTGCAGCCACTACCCACCCCTGTGCTCCTCGCACCCTGTATGAGCATGCTTTGTCCTATTTTGGTTGCAGACATGGCACGCGCTGTGCCGGGGAAGTGGCTGCTGTGGCGAACAACGGGATCTGTGGTGTTGGCGTGGCCTACAATGCCAGGATCGGAGGTGGGTGCTGCCCTGCCCTGTGCCGGGTCCTGTGGGCGTTGAGCAGCTGAGCTGGGGACCTCGGCACTGCTGACTGGAGCAGCCTTGTGACAGCCTGTGACACAGGTGGCAGCAGGGGTTGGAGGGTTCTCATCAGCGGCCCCGTGGCCACTCTGCCCCAGCTGGTCGCCCGTGACATTTGCTCTCTGGCCCTAGGTGTGCGTATGCTGGATGGGGAGGTGACTGATGCTGTGGAGGCCCATTCCCTGGGCCTCAACCCCAACCACATCCACATCTACAGTGCCAGCTGGGGCCCTGAGGACGATGGCAAGACTGTGGATGGCCCGGCCCGGCTGGCAGAGGAGGCTTTCTTCCGTGGGGTCAGCCAGGTGAGAAGGCGGGTTTGCTGGGGGAGTGCTGGCCTGACTCCTTGCCGTTCCCCTAGGTCTCCCTTCCTCTGCCTGCCCTGGTTGTTACCCTGGCCCTCCCAGGGTGAGCCATGTGCCAGCCCATCTCTGGGATCAGGCTCTGTTAGTTTTTCTTGTTCTTCCTGTGCGATGGCTCTGAATCAGGACTCCTCCCACGTGGTGTTATCTCACTGCTGTGAGGGCTCCTATGTGGGACGGTCTCTCCCTCCTCTCCCAAGCCCTTTCCTGGTTCTTGTCTGGTTTTGTGCCAGCTGCTCACCCTTGCTTCCTCCACCCGTCCTCCCCCACTGTCCCTTTGTGCTGGCAGTGTCACCTGCCTGGGGAGCTGTGTCATGATTCCCTACAGAGAGATGCATGTGGTGCCACGCTGGCTCTGTCGTGCCCTCTGTGAGGGTAGCTGCCACATTTGGGTGCCGAGGCATGGTCAGGACCATGTTGTGGGCTCCTGCAGCTCTGCCAGGCAATGCAATCCCCACGCAGAGTCCGGCCAGGTGACTTCTGAGCAGAAAAAATCTTCGGCTCTTGGAAGCCTCACATTGTCTGGGCCTCCTGCTGCCTGATGTGTCACCCACTGGGGCAGCCCTGGAGCCTCTGCCGAGGTGCTGGGCACCCTCCATAGGCAAAGTGGTGGTGAGGATGCCCGGGTTGGTGGGCTGTGACTGGGGTGTCATGCTGTCCCCTGTGTCCCAGCTGCATCTGCTCTGTCTGTCCAACTCAGGCTGGCACCATCTGCTTGTCCCCAGCTCCAGCCTGGGGCTTCCTGTGTGTGGCAGTGTTGGTGCTTGCCCTCATCTTGCCTCTGTTGCTAGGGCCGAGGCGGGCTGGGCTCCATCTTCGTCTGGGCATCTGGGAATGGGGGCCGCGAGCATGACAGCTGCAACTGTGACGGTTACACCAACAGCATCTACACACTGTCCATCAGCAGCACCACACAGTACGGCAATGTGCCCTGGTACAGCGAGGCCTGCTCCTCCACCCTCGCCACCACATACAGCAGTGGCAACCAGAATGAGAAGCAGATTGTGAGTGGGGGCTGCTGCTGTCTGCAGGCCAGGGGCTCAGGGGGTGGGATGTGCCTGCAGCATTTCCTGCCCTGGCACTCCTCCTCGCAGGTGACGACTGACCTCAGACAGAAGTGCACCGAGTTGCACACCGGGACGTCAGCCTCGGCACCCCTGGCCGCTGGCATCATCGCCCTTGCCCTGGAAGCCAAGTAAGGGCAGGACAGAGGGGGCTGGATGGGGGTGGCTGTGCCAGCCCCATGCAGCAGTGGCACCTGGACATGGACCTGCCTGGGGCCAGCAGGAACTAGCACTGACCTGAGCTCCATGTCTCCCTGCAGCAAGAACCTGACGTGGCGGGACATGCAGCACCTGGTGGTGCAGACCTCGAAGCCAGCTCACCTGAATGCCAATGACTGGGTCACCAATGGCGTCGGCCGCAAAGGTACTGGGGTGCTGGGGTGGGACCAGGGTCTCCCAGTCCCACGTGTACCACTAGCCTTGGGGTGCTGAGGCAGAGTGCCCTGGCAGTCCTGTGGGGTGAAGGAGGCAGAAGGGCCCAGTGAGCATGCCGTGTGGCCAGGCAAACATCCCCCACTGGGTACCCCCAGGAGCGGCGCTGACCCCCTCTTTGTCCACAGTCAGCCACTCGTATGGCTACGGCCTGCTGGATGCTGGGGCCATGGTGAGCCTGGCCAAGAACTGGACCACGGTGGGACCTCAGAGGAAGTGTGTCATTGACATCCTTGCAGAGCCCAGGTATGGGCTGGTGAGCCCAGGAGAGGATCACTCGGCATCTGTTCCGCACAGGAGCTTGAGAGCCTCTGGGCCCAGAGCAGGGAGTGGGGAGAATCTCGGAGACTGAACTGCTGCTGAGACCCTTGGAGCATCCTCCTGCGAGAGCCTGGGGAGAGCTGGGAAAGGCACCTCCAGCCATCCAGCACTGACGTCACTGATGAGCCTCCCTGCTGTGGGGCTGGGCCAGTGGATGTGGGCAGACTGGGGCACTGCGGTTGGGGTGCAGCCAGCACGAGTCATCCTGGACAGAGGGGCTTTTCAGGGGGCAGACAGAAGCTCTTTTGACTCCTGTTTGGCCGCTGCTGCCTCAGTGCAGCATGTGCAGTCTTGTCTGTAGCCAGGGCACTCCCTAGGGGCTCCTGGGTGGGGGGGATCATGTTCCTGTGCATGAAGGGAGCTAGGCCTGGGCCCTGCCCTGACCCCCCTGGGGAGCCAGCCCTGTGTGGGGCAGGCACATCCTGTGCTGGCACCAGGGCCAGCATCGCAGTGGGAGTGGTCGCACCCCAGCAGCAGGATGGGGACGATTCTGCCCATCCCATCCCTGGCTGCGCCATGCAGGGCGTAGCTGGCCTGCAGTGTGTGAATAAAGGGCCTATTCAGGGCTGGCGTGGAGTGGTGGCTGGGGAGGCAGCACATTTCCCCCCGCCATGCCCAAGAGCTGAGGCACCCCTTCTGCTTCGTGTACCCATCTGAGAATGGCATGGAGGTGGTGCCACTCTGACCCACTGTGGGTTTGATTCCCGCTCTAGCTGCCCTGGTGCCCAGTCCCCAGGACAGCTGCAGAGCCCCACAGCAAGGAATAGGGACTGTGGCATGTCCCCCTGCTCTGGGACTGGCCTCATTCATGCCTGTCCTTGGCAGGGACATTGGGAAGCGTCTCGAGGTACGGCGGAAAGTGGATGCCTGCCTGGGGAAAGCCAACTACATCAGCCGGCTGGAGCATGCACAGGCCAGGCTGACACTGTCCTACAACCGGCGGGGGGACCTGGCCATCCACCTGGTCAGCCCCATGGGCACCCGCTCCACCCTGCTGGCTGCCAGGTAGGTGCTGGGCTGTGGGGTGCCCCAGGCTGGCCCCTGGCCTAGGCTGGCTCAGGTGAGTTTGGGATATGTTGACACCCACATCTTGCCTCTGTTGCTCAGGCCCCACGACTTCTCGGCCGATGGCTTCAATGACTGGGCCTTCATGACGACGCACTCGTGGGATGAGGACCCCTCCGGGGAATGGGTGCTGGAGATCGAGAACACCAGTGATGCCAACAACTACGGTAGGGGTGTGCTTCCCCATCCACTGCCTCCCTCCAAGTGTGGGATGCGAGCTGTGTGGTCACCCAGCTTCCCCACCTGCTCCTGAGCTGAGGGGCCGGTAACACCTTGGGTGTTTTGGGTGATCTGGCTGGGGAGAGGCTGGACTTGGGCATGTGGGTTGGTGCTGCAGCCCCTCTGGGTCAGCGGGAGTCCAGGCAGCAGGAGACCCCATGCCAGCTCACCTGACCCCCCTGCCCCTTGGGACTCCTGTGCAGGGGTGTGGCCCCACAACAGGCACTCTCCCAGCTGGTGGGCACAGCCCTGCTGTCCCCTGGCAGCCAGGATGGGGCAGCAGCGTGAGCCCCCTCCCTGTGCCTGTCCTGAGCATAGGTGGTCTTGTGGGCACCTCTGTGGTCCTCACCCTGCATTGTTGCAGGCACGCTTACGAAGTTCACGCTTGTGCTGTATGGGACGGCCACTGACTCCCCCAGCCTCTCCAACCAGCTGGAGAGCAGCGGCTGCAAGACCCTGACCCCCAGCCAGACATGTGTTGGTGAGTGTGGGGATGGCAGGGAGGGAATGGGGGCACAGGCAGCCCCCAGCCCATGCTGACCCTGCCTGTCTCACAGTCTGCGAGGAGGGGTACTACCTGCATCAGAAGAGCTGCCTGAAGCGCTGCCCTCCCGGCTTTGCGCCCGGTGTCCAGAGCACGCACTACAACCTGGAGAACAGCGTGGAGCCTATTGCGCCCCACCTCTGCCTGCCCTGCCACCCCTCCTGTGCCACCTGTGCGGGACCTGGCCCCAACCAGTGCCTCACCTGTCCCGCGCACTCCCACTTCAGCAGCCTGGACCTCTCCTGCTCTCACCAGACACAGAGCAGCCGTGCGTCCCCTGCCCTGGCAGACGGCGAGGGACCAGTTGAGGCCCCCCCTCCGGTCAACTTGCCTGTCCTCATCGCCAGCCTCAGCTGCATCCTCATCGTCATCATCTTTGTCACCATCTTCTTGGTGCTGCAAGCACGCTCAGGCTTCAGCCTCCGGGGTGTGAAGGTGTATGCCCTGGACAGCGGGATCATCTCCTACAAGGGGCTCCCCTCCGACATCTGGCAGGAGGAGGGTCCCTCTGAGTCGGACGGTGAGGATTATGAGGCCCACAACGAGAGGACTGCCTTCATCAGAGACCAAAGTGCCCTTTGATGAGCCCTCCTGCCCCTCCCTCCTCCCTGCCCAGCACCGCAGGGCTGGGGCAGGTGAGGCTGAGGGGCCCTGGACTCTGCCCCTGTCCCCTTCCTGCACTGCAGCGCCCGGGGCTCCCACCCACTGGCACCGTCCTCAGCCCCAGTCTGGGCAGCCAGGCATGGCCCTGCGGGCACCATCCCCAGCACAGCACCGTCCCAGTCTTGCACCATTTCTCCTGGCCCTGCGTCCATCCTGTGCCCCATGCCGGGGTGTTTGGTGGCAGTGGGGTCCCTGACACTTCCTGGCCCTGCACAGGCAGCAGTGTCTCCCACTCTGGGTACAGGGCTGCTGCTTGGGGTCCTGTGAATTCTCCAGGGTGGGCAGTGTGTGAGGTCCCTGGGTTGCCATGGCTTAAGGTGGGCTGGCTGGGGCAGGGGTGGCTCTGCCCACGAGAGCCAAGTCCAGCCTGTGCCACAGCATCCCCCTGCCACCCTCGACCCCTGTGGAGCTGTATCCCAGGCTCAATTCGTTGTGTCCCAGCTCCCCGCCACCTGCCCTGGGCCTGTCCGCTTCCACCCGTGCCCTTCAACAGCAATAATGGCCAGGCCTCAGCTGCTGCCGCCCACTGCCTGTCCATCCCACTGCAGCTGCCTGCAGTAGGTAGGAGCCCTGGCACTGGGGAGGGAGCATCGGGCTGGACACTGCCTGCCCCTGTGCCCATGGCACAGCCCGCAGCCTGGGCAGGGACCCCGTCCACAGTCCCTGCTTTGGGGGGCTGCCTCGGGCCCCTTGTGTTCTGTCCCCTGGCAGGGCTGTAGGTGCTGCTGGCTGGGACTGTCAGGTAGCGCCAGTGCCAGCACTGCCCCAGCTCTGCCTGCGTCCTGCCTGTGCTGGGCAGCGCCCAGCATTCCTGCAGCCCTAGCCCCCTGACGTGCCTTGCCCCCACTTGGTGACAATCCGTTCTGCTCCCCGCTGGAGCCCTTTCCCTTGCTGCCCCTTCCCCACGGGCTGGGGGCCAGTGCCACGAGCCCCTTTGCCGTCCACCGCCGCACACCAGGGCCACGGTGCAGGCTCCCACCTGCACCAGCCATGGACGGAGCCACTGGCCGGGGGCCACAGGACTATTTTTCTATAACAACTTTTTGGTGCACAGTAATTTTTTCTTGTAATTTAATCAGCCGGGAGCTGCCTCCTGAGCCTGTTTTTAATTTAATGGATGTGGATATAACGCTAGAGAGACTGAGTTATTAAATGTTCAGAACTATGCAAACCAGCTCCGCTGCCTGTGCTCTGTATGCTGTGGGTTCCCCGGCCGGGGCAGGAGCCTGGCTGTGGACACGGTGGGCCTCAGGGGCACCCAGATCTGCTCTACAGCTGCAGGGGCTGGGCTGGAGTCCTGCCTGCAGACCTTCCCCTAGAGCCAGGGACTGCCCTTCCCTGGCTGTGGGCAGTAGCCGGTGCTGGGCAGGAGATGCGGTGGGTGTGTGTGTGAGAAAGGCTTGGGGGGCCTTGCACCCTTTTCCCACACCATGTAGGCTCAGCCCCTTCACCACAGCCTGGGGCCCGGCTGCAGCGCCTGTGCCTAGCACCACCCTGCAGCCAGAGCACGATGCCCCCGGTGCAGGAGTGGCCAGGCTGGGACTGGGGACCCACTCGTGCTGTGGCCGAGCTTCAGCCACAGCCTCACCGAGCCAGAGGCAGCTCCTCTCTGCGGAGTCCCTCTGCCGCGCTGTGTCTGGGGCCGCAGCGGCTTCCTGTGGTCAGCAGCGAGTTCCCCGCGGCATGCACGGGCTGCAGCTCTCACCCTGCTCTTCCTCTTCTCACGAGGCGGGGCTAGGGGCGGGCAGCAATCGGGGCTTCCAGAGAAAGGAGCTGCTTGCACTTGCGGTCAGATGCAGAGCCGCCCGGGCCTGACGCCCGGAGCAGCCTGGGGAGGGGACCCACGCTGCCTCAGAGGATGCTGAAGGGATCTTGGTGGTGGGAGAAGCAGTATGGTGGCAGCCCCTGCCCAGGCTGTGCCTTGGAGCTGCTCCAGGGCGTGACCACCCCACATTGCTCCGCTATAGGAAGGCGAGTCAGCGAAGCTCCCGCCTGACACGCTTTCCCCCTGACTTCCTCTAAAAGTGGGATCGGCCCGGCAGTGTCCTGCAGGTGACCTTGAAACTCCTCTGGGCCGGGGCCTCCCTGCCAGTCACAGGAGAGGGCTCAGGCCAAAACACCCAGGCAGTGGCTAGGCTGAGCTGAGTGGAGCTGACCTGGGCTGTGCCACTGGGCAGTGGCAGTGGTGGTGGCAGCTGCCCCTGCGTGATGCAGCTGCCAGGGCTGAGCAGTGCCACCGAGGCACCAGTGAAGCCCTTTGAAGGGGAGGTGCCCAGCGCTGCCACAGGGAGTGTGGTCCTAGCTATGTGGATGCGGGCTGGCAGCAAGGGCTGGGGCATGGCACTGTGGGTGTCCATGAGCAGGTGCTCTGTCCTGCAGCCTTTCACAGTCACAAGGGCCAGGCTTGGGAATGGTGACAGGGTGGCCACCCTTCAGTGGGACTGCACAGAGTCCTCAGGACCCCTCAGGTCCTGCATTCTATTGGGGACACAGGAGCATGGAGTGGGGCTAGGAGTCAGGCAGGACCTGGCACGGCTGAGGGGGCTTTGCTGGGTAGGACTGGTGCTGAGCGAAGGCTCCACAGGAGCAGTGGAGCCCTAGGTATACAGGGTTGAACCTGGTGGTGTCAGACCCTGGTGGGAGATAGCTGGGAGGGGTGGTGGGGCTGGGAGCTGCCCAGCTGCAGCAGAGCTGTGTGCCGGCGTCAGCTGCTGGCGTGGGGACTGGCAGGGAGGGGAGGAAGTGCAGGAAATCTCGCAATGGCTGTATGGTCAGCACTGGGTTTCCTGTTCCTCCCCAAGAGCCAGAGCTGCACCAGGTCCAGACTGCGCCAGTCCCAGCCCCAGCAGGACGCCAGCAGCAGCCTCACAACGAAGACCTTGCAACAGACGTAGGTTGGAAGGACTGTGCCCTGGCGGGGTACTGGCAGGGACAGGGGACTCCTTTTTCGGGCTGGGGGGGCGGTCTTGGTGAGGTCAAGGGCTGTGCCAGGGGACATCCTGCCCTGCACAGGGAGGTGCCCCAGCACTCTCCTGCTCCTGCTGCACTTTTGCTTCAGGGAAGGGCAGCCTGGGACTGCCTCTGGGATCAGTTTGGCTCCCAGTGGCCTTACTGGGGTCCTGTGTGTTGGGATGTGTCCAGGTTCAGCACTTCTTTCTGGGGCTCAGCACCCTCTTCTGCTCCTGCTGGCTTCCCACCAGTGTCCCAGCCCCTGGAACCTCCCACACTGTGGGCACAGGGGTGACAGTGCCAATGGGCAGAGCGGAGGGGCTGGTGCCGGGTGGGGGGCACGGCCGTGCTGCCCTTGGGGAGCAGCCATGTGCACGGCAGAGGTGACACTGCTGGGTATGACCCCACACTTCCTCCTTCCCAGCATCGTCCCCACAGGCCCCAGCTCCCACAGGGCTTGGAGCACTCATCCTACTGCTTTAAAAATGCTTTGCAAGGCTGTTTGCAGGGGGTGGGGAGGGTGATCTCTGCTGCACAGACCGGATGATGGGGCAGGAGGGTGTGAAATGCAAAGGGCCCCGGCCACCGGTGCATGCAGTGCAGGGCAGCAGCTGTGGCTCAGGCTGTCCTGGTGCCCTGCAGACTTTCCCTGGCTGGACGGTGGTGCCATGGGCTTCGGGCCGGAGCTGTGGTGCCCACAGGGGCACAGTGCACTGCTGCGGCTGCAGGATGGGGAGCTGCGCCTCCTGGAGCTGATGAGGAAGTGGATGTCACAGCGGGCCAAGAGTGACCGGGAGTATGCAGGGATGCTGCACCACATGTTCTCCCAGCTGGAAAAGCAGGAGGGCACTTGGCAGCTCCATGGTGATCATGGTGGTCAGATCGAGAAGGTAGGGATGCCACAGAGTAGGACTGCGTCCTGCAGAGCCCAGTGTGGTGCTGGAGGATGCCATCTCTGTGCTATCCCTGACTCCCTTTCTCGCAGTCCTGGTGGGTGCTGGTGAGCCGGACAGAGACGCTGAGCCAGATCCTGCGGCGGCATGCGGAGGAGCTGGCAGCGGGGCCACTGGCCAAGCTGAGCCTGCTCATCCGCGACAAGCAGCAGCTGCGCAAGGCCTTCAGCGAGCAGTGGCAACAGCTCAGCCAGGAGTATAGCCGGGTATGTTGAAGCCAGCAGGGGAACAAGAGAATGTGCTGGACCCACTCCCTGACTGTGTCCCTCTCCAGACGACGCAGCAGGAGATGGAGAAGCTGAAGGCACAGTACCGCAGCCTGGCACGTGACAGCGCCCAGGCCAAGCGCAAGTACCAGGAGGCCAGCAAAGGTGCCAGCCTGGCCCCTGGCCCCTGTGTGACCTCCCAGCTTCCCTCACGGGACAAGGATGGCTGGACCAGCCCGCACTCTGTGGGAACTACAGCCCAGCCTGGAGCGGGTGGGGGTTCTGGGGGTGGGCAGCATAGAGGAGAGCCCAGCATGGTCCCCAAGAAGCCAGGCAAAAGTCTGGGGGCCTTGGGACACCATGCTGTGGGTCAGGAGCATCCCTGTGTCACAGTGTAACTGCTCCAGGCTTGGTCCCCCTGCCTGCCCTGGGACCCTCTCCCAGCCATCACCCTCTGACCCCTGCCCTGGTGCTGGGACAGGTGATGTGCTGGCAGTTGGGGTTTTCCACAGCCTCTCTCCACAGACAAGGAGCGGGACAAGGCGAAGGAGAAGTATGTGCGCAGCCTCTGGAAGCTCTATGCCCTGCACAACCAGTATGTGCTGGCTGTGCAGGCAGCTGCATTGCACCACCAGCACCACTACCAGCGGGTGCTGCCCAGCCTGCATCAGTCCCTCTACAGTCTGCAGCAGGAGATGATCCTCGTCCTGTAAGAGGCGTGCCTGCCCCCCTACCCATCCCATGCCCCACTGCCCATTCTGTGCCCTGCACCCCACTTCCGACCCCTGGGCACCCCCATGGCCCCTCAGAACCAGCAGTGCTCCCACAGAAAGGAGATCCTCAGGGAGTACTGCAGCATCAGCAGCCTGGTACAGGAGGATATGTTGGCCATGCACCAGGAGATTGCCAGTGCCATCCAGGCCATCGACCCTGCCACTGAGTATAGCAGCTTCATCCAGAGCCACCAGTATGGCTCCATGCAGTCGCAGCCTCTCTGCCGGGTACGGCCCTGCTGCCATTGGGTGGCAGTGGCCGGCATGGGGCAAGTGGAGGCAGAGCTGTGCTGGGTGCCCACAGGTACGAATCTGAGGTGCCACCAACTGTGTCCTTTGATGAGAGCCTGTTGGAGGACACAGAGAACCTAGTGCCAGGGGAGCTGCAGCTGAATGAGCTGACCCTTGAGAGTGTCCAGCACTGGTGAGTGGGACCGGCCATGGGCAGGGGCGGGTGAGGGGCAGGAGCTCAGCCTCCTGCTGGCATGTGTCTCTTGCAGCCTAACGTCGGTTGAGGAGGAGTTGGTGGCCGCCACAGAGGCCGTGAGTATCAAGGAGCAGCAGACGCGAGAGCTGAAGGCGGAGATCCATGATGAGGAGCAGGGCCGGAGCCCCAGCGAGCGGTGAGTTGCAGCAGAGGGGGGCGAGGGGCCAGGGCAGCGGGTGCTGACCACCCTGTCCCCTCCCCAGGGTGCACTTGTTGGGCAGGCGGCAGGGGCTGCATGAGGCGCAGCAGCAACTCGAGGGCTGCCTCTGTGCCCAGGCCAAGCTGCAGGTGCAGCGGGACCTGCTGGCCAGGAAGCTGGCGGAGCTGGGCGTCAGGGACCCCCTGCCCGCCCTGCCTCTCCTAGAGGATCGGCAGTCCATCTCCTCCACGGTGAGTCAGTCTCGCCTCCCGTGCTCTGGAAGCTGCAGGGATGGGGTCCCCCCCAGCTGGTGCACAGCCCATGCCTCCTTCCAGGAGCAGGAGCGGAGCGGGGCCAGTGCACTGGAGACCCTCAAGAACCACATCACGGGCATCTTCAGCCCAAAGTACTCGGTGAGTTCTTGGGTGCCTCCAGCCACCCTGCTCTCCACCCAGCTGCCTTGCTGAACCTACCCTTTCCTTTCTGGCCACACGGCCCCGCCCTGCTTCAGATTCTGCTCCCACCTGCCCTGGGCACAGCTTCCAGACTCCACTGCTGTCCCACCTCCGGCACAACTCAGGAGTGTGCATGGCTGGGCTCACCTTGTCTCCTTCCAGCTGCCACCCCCTGTGCCCCTAATCCCAGATGTGCAGAAGCCGCTGTGCCAGCAGATCTGGTACCACGGGGCCATCCCACGTTCAGAGGTGCAGGAGCTGCTGACCTGCAGTGGGGATTTCCTGGTGCGGGAGAGCCAGGGCAAGCAGGAGTACGTGCTCAGCGTGCTGTGGGATGGGCAGCCCCGGCACTTCATCATCCAGTCTGTCAATGTGAGTGACCACAAGCAGGGCGGATGGCTGGGGTGGCCTTGCATGGGCAGGCACAGGTTCCTGCCCATCACAACCCCTTGGCCTCCCTCTCTGCAGAACATGTTTCGGCTGGAGGGTGACAGCTTCCCCACCATTCCTCTGCTCATCCAGCACCTCCTGCAGAGCCAGCAGCCCATCACCCGCAAGAGCGGCATTATCCTGGCCAGGGCTGTGCCCAAGGTGATACAGGCAGTGGGGAGGAGGATGGGGCCCCCTGCACAGGGGCAGCTCTGCCCGGCCCTTTCTCCTGTTGACAGCTGGGCTGAGATCCACAGACATGCTTCTCCAGCTAGACAGGGGGACTTGGACCTGGGGCTCTGCCTTTAGAGGGGGTTGCAGGGATATGTGGGCCAGGGGACAGCTCACTGGTGTCTCCTTGCTGCAGGACAAATGGGTGCTCAACCACGAGGACGTGCTGCTGGGGGAACGCATTGGCCGGGTGAGATGGGGTGCTGTGGGGTCTGTGGGAGGGCAGGGCTGTACCAGGGTGTCTGTGGGCAGCCAGGACTGTCCCCACAGGGTCTGCAGGAGGACAGGGGTTGCCTTGGGCCGCATGGTGAGCTGAGTCCGGTGCTCCTGTGTCTTGGAAGGGTAACTTTGGGGAGGTGTTCAGTGGACGCCTGCGTGCTGACAACACCCCCGTTGCTGTGAAGTCCTGCCGGGAAACTCTTCCGCCCGAGCTCAAGGCCAAGTTCCTGCAGGAAGCCAGGTCCGTGTGGCCGTTGTGTTTGTCCTGTCACATCTGTCCATTCTTGGAGCTGTTTGACCCTGCTGGGACTGCAGCACCCTCGTGCTGAGGGCTGTGTCCCCGGGCTGGCTGGGCAGAGTGCCCTGGGGATGGCATCGGGTGGCTTGTGCCCAGGACAGCCGGGCCCCCCTACACCCACAGTGCCCATCCTTGTCCCCACAGGATTCTCAAGCAGTACAGGCACCCGAACATTGTGCGGCTCATCGGCGTCTGCACGCAGAAGCAGCCCATTTACATTGTCATGGAGCTGGTGCAGGGTGAGCGGCCCCATTCCCACAGTCCCCACACACGCATGGGTGAACTTGTCAGGTGCGCCTGGGCACCCACCAGCTCTGCAATCTGGGCACAGGGGGGGACTTCCTGACCTTCCTGCGCAGTGAGGGTCCCCACCTCCGGGTGAAGGAGCTGGTCAAGATGACTGAGAATGCTGCTGCTGGCATGGAGTACCTGGAGAGCAAGCACTGCATCCACAGGTGGGCCCTGGCAGGATGGAGGGAGCCCTGGAGCCCTCACCACCCCATCCCATGCCAGGTGGAGCCCCAGGGACAGTTCGGCACACGGCTGACTGCTGGGGCTGTCTCAGGGACCTGGCTGCTCGCAACTGCCTGGTGACGGAGAGGAACACCCTGAAGATCAGTGATTTTGGGATGTCACGGGAGGAAGAGGATGGCATCTATGCCTCCACAGGGGGGATGAAGCAAATCCCTGTCAAGTGGACGGCCCCTGAAGCACTCAATTATGGTACAGGATGGAGCTGAGCATGGCCTGGCACCTGGCAACTTATCTGGGAGCCAGGAGTCTGGCACTATCCCACTCCCACATGCCTGGTCCTGGGGAGGGACACAGAGACCCAGAGCCCTCAGGAGCATGGGCACAGCTGGGCAGTGGTGACATGGGTGTCCCCTGCCAACAGCATCTGTCCTGCCCCATGTCCCCAGGCCGATACAGCTCAGAGAGTGATGTCTGGAGCTTTGGGATCCTGCTGTGGGAAGCCTTCAGCCTGGGTGCTGTCCCCTATGCCAACCTCAGCAACCAGCAGACGCGGGAGGCAGTGGAGCAAGGTAGGGAACATGGCTGGGTGTGGCTCCTGAGGGCCACCATGAGCTCTGGGTCCAGCACTGTGGAGCTGTGCCTGTAGGATGGACCAGACGGGGTTGTAGGGGTGAGGGGCCGGTGATCCATGTCCCCATCCCTGTTGCCCCAGGTACGCGGCTGGGCCCTCCCGAGCAGTGCCCTGAGGAGGTGTACCAGCTGATGCAGCGCTGCTGGGAGTATGACCCCCGCAAGCGGCCCAGCTTTAGCACCATCCACCAGGATCTCATTGCCATCCGCAAGAGGCACCGGTGACAGGGAGCACCAGGGGCCCTGGATCCATCCCGTGGCAGTGCCTGGGGGCACAGCAGAGCCCTGTCTAGGCAGCCGGTGCTGCGGGGTAGCTGTGTGGTGCTTGAGCCCCAGGGCAGGGTCTCCTACATGCCCCAGGGTGGGACATGGCACCCACAGCTCCTGCCCGGCTTCATCTCGTACAATAAACACACAAGCTCTGCAGCTGTGCATCTAGGAGCTGCGAAGGGACACGGACTTGCACTGCACCGGGATGGGGCGGTGGGACATGGCACTGGGATGGGGCACTGTAATGACGCACCAGGACAGGACACTGTGACAGGGCACACGGTGCACCGGGATAGAGTACAACGATAAAGCACCAGGATGGGGCACCAGGACAGGGCGCACTTAGGGAACTGGCATGGGGAGTACTGAGACAGGGCACTGGGGCAGAGGACTGGGACGGGACCCTGGGACAGGGCACCGTGACAGGGATCAAGGACAGGGTACCGGGATGGGACACCCGGATGGGGCACACCGGGATGGGGCACACTGGGAGAGGGTCCTGGGAGGGGGCACAGGCATCTCGACTCGGCTCCGGTGTAGGGGGAGTGGCTGATCCCCTTCTCGGGGATGTGGGGGTGTCCCGGCCGGGCCGATCCCCGGCGCTACGGGGTGCGGCGGTCCCGGAGCGGGCTGTGCCGGCCCTGAGCGCGGGGTGCGGCGGTCCCGGAGCGGGCTGTGCCCCGGCCCTGAGCGCGGGGTGCGCAGCCCGGTCCCGNCAGATATAAATATCCAGCACCGGATTAAGCTAAGTAGGACGCGGTGAAGGCTCTTGGAGGAGGAGGCAGGAGGCCGCGGTGAGGGGCTGCGCTGTCCGACCTGGCTCCCCCCCCAGTCCCGGCGGAGGGGAGTCCCTGCATCCCTTCGGGATGAAGCTGAAGAAGCAGGTGACTGTGTGTGGAGCTGCCATCTTCTGCGTGGCCGTCTTCTCCCTCTACTTGATGTTGGACCGGGTACAGCATGACCCCACACGACACCAGAGTGGGGGCAACTTCCCCAGGGTGAGTTTGGAGGGTCTGGGATGAGTGAGAGGGGTCCTGGGTGGGCATACAGGGACATTCAGCCAGGGAAATTCATGGGGAGCCAGCCCTGGTTTCTGGCCATTAAGCTGCCAGGGCCAAGGCTGGCTCCCCACAGCCGTGGGTGACCTCCTGCCCCTCACTGTGGCCTCTGTGCCCCAAGAGCCAGATCTCGGTGCTACAGAACCGGATTGAACAGCTGGAGCAGCTGCTGGAGGAGAACCATGAAATCATCAGTCACATTAAGGACTCTGTGCTGGAGCTGACAGCCCATGCGGAAGGGCAGCCGGTATTGCCCCATCACCCCCCAAATGGCTCCTGGGTGCTGCCCCCTGAGAGTCGCCCAAGTTTCCTCTCCGTGTCCCCGCAAGACTGCCAGTTTGCTCTAGGGGGCAAGGGACAGAGCCCAGACCTGCAGGTGAGGGACTGGTGGCTCTGCTAGTGGGAAGGGTCCATACCTGGGCATCCATGGGGTCCTAGCTCTACTCTTTTGGGGGTCTCTCAACCCTGTCTCCTACCCACAGATGCTGGCTGTGTACTCCCTGCTGCCATTTGACAACCAGGATGGTGGTGTCTGGAAGCAAGGCTTCGACATCACCTACGAGCCCAACGAGTGGGACACAGAGCCTCTGCAGGTGTTTGTGGTGCCACACTCCCACAATGACCCAGGTGAGAAGCAGGGGTTGGCCCAGCCCCTGCTACCTTGCAGTGCTGGCAGGGAAGGGCTGGGCCCCCCACAGTGACCCCCACCTGTGCTGCCAGGCTGGATCAAGACTTTCGACAAGTACTACTACGACCAGACGCAGCACATCCTCAACAGCATGGTGCTGAAGATGCAGGAGGACCCGCGCCGGCGCTTCATTTGGTCCGAGATCTCCTTCTTTTCCAAGTGGTGGGACAATATCAGTGCCCAGAAGAGGGCTGCTGTGCGCAGGTAGGGCTGCCCACCTGGCCCCGCTGCCCACGTAGCTCCCAAGCAGGCTGAGAGCTTAGGGTGTGTGAGGGAAGGGCTGTGGGGACTGGAAGGCTGCCTGGGCTGCAGTGCAGTGGCCATAGGCCCTGCGCTGCTCAGCATGGGGTGTCCTGGAACTGCTAGCAGCCTCTCAGTGCCATAAGACATCAGAGCCACTGCCATGTAGGGTGAGAGGTGGGGGAGACAGATCTTGCTCTGGGCCACTCCCTGTGCTGATTGGGCTGGGGAACTCGTGTGCAAGGCCCAGGGCACCCGTGGAAGGGTGGGAGACCTGGAGAGCAGGATTGTGTGGTGAGACAGGGCCCCCTTGTCTGCCCCCTGCCTCGAGAGCATTGGGGATGGAGGACACAGTGGAGGGTGTGTGGGAATGGGCTATGGCTGGCATTGGGCTGTGGAGGGATGACTGTGTGGGGACAGCATGACAAGGGGGGAATGGCAGTGGCAGCTGTGGGGGCTGCAGGTAGACTGTAGGTGGTTCAGGGCAGGGGGACTCTGCCATGGACACGTGGCTCATGCAGGGCTCTGGTCACATCTTGTGTCTCACTCACAGGCTGGTGGGCAATGGGCAGCTGGAGATGGTGACAGGTGGCTGGGTGATGCCTGATGAGGCTAATTCCCACTATTTCGCCATGATTGACCAGCTGATTGAGGGGCACCAGTGGCTGGAGAAGAACATCGGTGAGAGCCCGGCAGATGCTGGCTGGGGGCCTGTCTAATGCACTGCAGGCCTGCAGGTCCTGACAGGACCCTCCTCACAGGAGGTGCTGCTGGCCCAGCACAGGGTTTACAGGTCCCTGTGCCCACAGGTGTGACACCACGGTCGGGCTGGGCCGTAGACCCCTTCGGGTACAGCTCCACCATGCCCTACCTGCTGAAGCGCTCCAACCTGACGGCCATGCTCATCCAGCGTGTGCACTATGCCATCAAGAAGCACTTCGCTGCCACCCAGAACCTGGAGTTCATGTGGAGACAGACGTGGGGTGAGAGGCTGCTGGGAGGGGACTGCAGAGGGGGCCCTGCGGGGCAGGTGGCAGCAGAGAATGGCTATTGCTGCTTTTCTGGGCAGATGAGCCGAGCACTGGGAGGCAATGTCTCTGCCCTGTGGGACAGCCCCAGGATGACTTCCCACCTGCCCCCATGTCCAGCAACTGGGGGAGGCTGCTGTGCCCTCTGAGCTCCCAGCTCTGCTCTGTTGGACAGCTGTCCTTGGGCCCCTTGCTCAGGGACAGGCAAGGGAGAGCCATTGCTGGTGCTCACCTGTCCTTGGTCTCACAGATCCAGACACCAGCACCGACATCTTCTGCCACATGATGCCCTTCTACAGCTATGATGTACCCCACACCTGTGGCCCGGACCCCAAGATTTGCTGCCAGTTTGACTTCAAACGCTTGCCCGGAGGCCGGATAAACTGCCCCTGGAAGGTGCCTCCCCGCGCCATCACTGATGCAAACGTGGCAGAGCGGTGAGTGCAGCAGGGGCAGGGGCACATGGCTCCCAGCCTTGTGGCCCATCAGGGGCCAGCCTCATGTCCCGGCCCCCACACAGAGCCCAGCTGCTGCTGGACCAGTACCGCAAGAAGTCCAAGCTGTACCGCAGCAAGGTGCTGCTGGTGCCCCTGGGAGATGACTTCCGCTATGACAAGCCACAGGAGTGGGATGCCCAGTTCCTCAACTACCAGCGCATCTTTGACTTTCTCAACTCCCGGCCTGACCTTCATGTTCAGGTATGTGTGGGGAGCTCTGTGGGGCTGAGGGCAGCAGGAGGCCACTGCAGAGCACAGTTGGAGGGGTGAACAGTCCTGGGAGGGGTGATAGGGGCCCCCACTGCAGGACCCCAGGCTCAGGGCTGCATGTGCTGTCTTGCAGGCACAGTTTGGCACGCTCTCTGACTACTTTGATGCCCTGTACAAGAAAGTGGGCATCGTGCCGGGGATGAGGCCACCTGGGTTTCCAGTGCTGACTGGGGATTTCTTCACCTATGCGGACCGGGAGGATCACTATTGGACAGGATACTACACCTCCCGGCCGTTCTACAAGAGCCTGGACCGGGTGCTGGAGGCCCACCTCCGGTGAGGGGCAGTGGGCTGGTCCATGGGGCATGGGAGGTGTAGCGGGGGCATGAGTGAGGGGTGGCCAGGCAGTATCTGGGAGCTCGACAGCCCCTGGTCTGCACCAGCTGCTGACACACTGGGCTGGTGCACACAGTGCCGAACCCTCACCCAGCCCCAGGGCAGTGTATGCCTTTGCCCCCCCATCCCAGGCCAGCTTCCCCAGTAGTGTAGCACCAGGGTAGGGACCCTCAGTGACTCTGTCCCTGTGCAGGGGGGCAGAGATCCTGTATAGCCTGGCACTCGCCCACGCCCGCCGTGCCAGTGCCGATGGCAGGTACCCACTCTCTGACTACGCCCTGCTGAGCAACGCTCGCCGCAACCTGGGCCTCTTCCAGCACCATGATGCCATCGCCGGCACCGCCAAGGAGGCCGTGGCCGTGGACTACGGAGTCCGGTGCGTGTGGGGGCCGGGGTGCCCTCAGGGCCTGTCTCAGAGTGGGGCTGGTGGGCTCAGGGCTGGGAGAATGGCTAGGTATGGGGGTCCTGTGGGGAGGTCCTTCCTCTCATGGGGAGATGGGGAGGTTGTTGGGGCAATGCTGTGACAGATGGGGGTGATGGTCCCAGGTGGCTCACTCTGCCTCTGCCCCAGGTTGCTCCACTCTCTCACCAACCTCAAGCGTGTCATCAGCAATGCTGCGCACTACCTTGTGCTGGGGGACAAGGACACATACCGCCACGACCCAGCTGCACCATTCCTTGGCATGGTGAGCAGCACCAGTCCCTGGCTCCCTGCATTCTGGCACACTGTCCCCATTCCCCCAGGAGCAACTCTGTGCTGCAGAGGCCAGGAAAAGGGCCCCAGCTTGTGCCTATGTCCCTGGGCACAGCTGGCAGGGGGATTGGGCACACCCCAACTCCTTACTACTCCTCCCCAGGATGAGACACGCTCCAGCCAGGACTCTCTCCCAGAGAGGACAGTGGTCAAACTGGACACCTCACCTCGGTAGGG
This sequence comes from Ifrita kowaldi, assembly GCA_013398055.1. Taxonomy (NCBI): domain Eukaryota; kingdom Metazoa; phylum Chordata; class Aves; order Passeriformes; family Cinclosomatidae; genus Ifrita; species Ifrita kowaldi. Next base: position 6,337 of record VZRS01014671.1, on the reverse strand, counting down.
CCTCCTGCCTTGCTCTGGGGACTTTTGGGACTGTGGGAAGGCAGTGAGGGAGTACCTGTGAAGCCATGGATAGGTGCAGTGGATCTGTAGGTAGTGTGGGGTATGAGACATCTGGGATGCTGTGAGGCTGGGATGCCATCTCTGTGTTACCCCCCAACAGGTTCCTGGTGGTGTTCAACCCGCTGGAGCAGGAGCGCCTGAGTGTGGTGCCGGTGCTGGTGGACTCCCCGCACGTGCGTGTGCTCTCTGAGGAGGGGCAGCCCCTGCCCTCCCAGCTCAGTGCAACATGGAGCTCTGCCACTGATGTGGTGCCTGATGTCTACCAGGTATGGGGTGCCCCACACCCACGGCCCATGAGTGACAGCCTCCCATCCCGCACACTACACACTGGCAGCCCTGCTCTGTCCCTGCCCCGCAACACAAGATCCCACAGCTGTTGGACCCCCAGGTCCCTGTTCATGGCCCTCCAGCAGAGGCCCTGCAGTGCCGAGCAGGGTCTTTGCCCTTCTGACCCCTAGCCATTCCCCAGACGTGGGGGGCTGGCTCAGGTCCCCACACTGCCTGCAGGTGTCTGTCCTGGCTCGCCTGCCTGCACTGGGGCTGCGCGTGCTGCAGCTGCACAAGTCCTTGGATGGCCACGCCACGCCGAGGTCCTCCACACGCCTGTACCTGCATGGCCGGAACCTGCCCGTGCACAAGCCCGAGGCTGTGCCCCTGCACATCTTCCCGACTGCTGCTGATGACTTCTGCCTGGAGAACCAGCACCTGCGGGCCTGCTTCTTGGGGCGCACGGGCCTGCTGCAGGTGAGTGCGGGGCTCTGACATGGCATGGGGTGGAGGAGGGGAGGGGTACATCCCACTGCTTCATGCGCTTACTGCTGTGCCGATTCACACCCACAGAGCCTGCGCCAAGCTGGGGAGGAGCGGGGGCACAGGGTGAACAGCGAATTTCTCGTCTACGGCACCAGGACCTCCAAGGACAAAAGTGGGGCCTATCTCTTCCTGCCTGATGGCGAGGCCAAGGTACAGGGTCTACTCCTGGAAGCCAGCTGGCAGCTGTGCCTGCAAGACTGTCCTCAGGCAGCAGCCTCAGCGCAGCTATCCCTCCTCCCAGCCCTACGCTCCCAAGGACCCCCCAGTGGTGCGGGTGATGGAGGGACCCCTCTTCTCAGAGGTTGCCAGCTACTACCAGCATGTCCAGACCGTGGTGCGGCTGTACAATGTGCCAGGTGAGATCTTGAGGCTGTGCCAGGTGTTGCTGGCCCAGGGAACTGGGCGATGCTGCCTGTGGGGCTCAGCCCCTCACTGCCTACCCACAGGGGTGGAGGGCCTGTCCCTGGACGTGTCCTGCCTGGTGGACATCCGTGACCACATCAACAAGGAGCTGGCCCTGCGCTTCAGCACTGACATCGAGAGCGATGACACCTTCTTCACGGACCTCAATGGTTTCCAGGTATGCAGCAGCCTGGGGAGGGACAGCAGCTGCCCCCAAGGGGACAGTGCCCTGGCACCGGGCACTGTGGGAGCCACCTCTGGTCACTGATCTCTGTCCTGTGGCAGATCCAGCCCCGCAGGTACCAGCGGAAGCTGCCACTGCAGGCCAACTTCTACCCAATGCCTGCCATGGCCTACATCCAGGACATGCAGAACCGCCTGACACTGCTCACAGCCCAGGCCCTGGGGGTCTCCAGCCTCCACAGCGGTGAGCCGAGGGGCTGTCTCTTGGGGACCTGCTGTGGAGCTGGGGCTGTCCTCCCCAGGGAAAGCAGGGGAGGAGGGTGCTGCAGGCTGGGCAGGGGGCCCCGGTCCTGCTGTCTCTGGGGGTTCTGTGCTGTGGGGCGTGGCTGGTGCCTGGTAAAGCCTGGGCTACAGGGACTTGCTCTCCACAGGCCAGCTGGAGGTGATCCTGGACCGGCGCCTCATGCAGGATGACAACCGAGGCCTGGGCCAGGGGCTGAAGGACAACAAGCGTACCTGCAACCGGTTCCGGCTCCTCCTGGAGCGCCGCAGCACTGCTAACAAGGTGCTGGCTGCGAGGCGGCAGGACGGGAGAGCCCAACCCTGCCTTGGGATGGAGCAGGGTGGAGGCATCTGCAGAAAGCCACACGTGATGGGATGCAGTGTCCTCTCCCCTCTTGTCCCATTGCTCTGGCACTGGGCAAGGATGGGCCTGGAGCGGGGGAGCGGGGGGAGAACGGGACGTGCAGTGGGGTCTGTCCCTGTGGAGCTGCGTTGCTCTCATAATCACAGTCTTCTTGTCCCATCCCCTTGCTGCCCTGTATGCATGTGCCGTGCCACCCATTCAGAGCTCCGGCTTCTTTTCCAAACTGATCTCCATGTTTAAAGCCTTGAGCTTCCCTGGCACCAGGACTGGCAGCCCCGAGGTAATGGCCGGCCTGGCCCTGCTGTCTCTCCCTGTCTTGTGCACTAGCTGCTAGCCACTAGTCTAGCCAGGCTTGTAGCAGGTCTGTGGCCTGACCATCAGCTAGGTGGGGTCCTGTTTGGGTGCTGGGGAGGGGGGACCTGCCTGGGCAGGGGCAGCTCTGTGTGCCCTCTGCTGGCAGGTGCCTGGTCTTGGGGCACTGCTGGAATGGGGGTTCTGTGGGCCTTGCCCAGGCTCTGCCTGGCTTCCTGGGCCCACACTGACCCATGTGCTCCTTGGCAGGTGCAGGATGAGCGCCCCATTAGCTTCCCCTCCCTGCTGAGCCACATCACCTCCATGCACCTGAATGCTGAGGCCTTGGTCATGCCAGTGGCGCTGGAGAAGCCAGCCCTTCCAGTCCTGCGCTCCTTTGTGCCCCTCACCACCACCCTTCCTTGTGACTTCCACATCCTCAACCTGCGGATGCTGCAGGCAGAGGTGAGCTACGGCCCAGGGGAGGTGGGACTCTGGTGGGGGTCTTGCCCCTCCTGTCCCCAGTGTTGTGCCTCACGCTCCAGCTCCCTGCAGGATGACTCGCTACCATCAGCTGAGGCAGCACTGATCCTGCACCGCAAAGGCTTTGACTGCAGCCTGGAGGCCAAGAACCTGGGCTTCAACTGCACCACCAGCCAGGGCAAGGTAGGGCCAGGCTGCCCCCACACCTCCACTGGGTCAGAGCTGGGCTGGGACCTCGGCATGGCAGGCATGGCACGTGTCAGGCTGTCCTGGGCACAGTGCTGCTCCAGGCATCACATCCTCACCTGGGCCTCCCTGCTTCTTCCTCCTCTCTCCCCAGCTGGCTCTGGGAGGCCTGTTCCAGGGGCTGGAGCTGGGCTCCCTGCAGCCCACCTCACTGACGCTGATGTACCCGCTGGGCACAGCCTCCAACAGCACCAACATCCACCTGGACCCCATGGAAATCGCCACGTTCCGCATCCGCCTGGGGTAGTGTCGAGCAGGAGAGGAGTGGAGTGGCTGGACAGCACAGGAGCAGCACCAGTACAGCAGTAGAGCGGGGCCAGCAGTACTGTGGCGGACACAGGCAGGAGGGGCCAGACTGGCAGAGGCTGCTGCTGCCACTTTCTAATTTATTAGTTCCACGTTCTCAGATAGATTTTGGAATGAACTGCTGTGGCAGGGCTCAACCAGAGGCTGCCGGACACGGTGCCAGATGGGGGCGGCAGCAGGCTGGGCTCTGCCACTGCTGGTGGGACAGACACTGCTGCCCTGTCAGTTCCCAGGCTGCCTGGGAGTGTGGCCACCCTGATGGCTGGAGCAGGGGCCCATGCAGGCCTCCCCCTGACTGGCGGGGCAGCAAGGGGAGGCCAGGAGCACTGGTGGTGTTGGGCAGCTGCCTGAGGAGGTGCTGTGGACTTGGGACTGAGCTCTCCTGGAGTTCATAGGAAACAAGGCTGGTTCCGAGGGCCCTGGTCTGTGTGTGATTTGTGGCTCTCACTCAGGGGAGTGGGAACGGTGTGCTGTGGGGAGACAGGGCAGCACTCTGAGGCAGGGGGAGGCCAGCTTGAGGATCTGGCCAGGGGCCCCAGGCACCTGTGAGAGGCTGGTGGCATGGCCAGACCCAGCTGTGCTCAGGAGCAGGCAGTGTCCAGTGCTGGGCAGGAGCGAGGGGGATGGGAGTCAGTGTGGGCAGCAATGCCTGGGTGAAGCGTGGGAGTACCTCCCACAAATCCAGAGCTTTTAACCCCGTTTCAGAGTGAGCATGGCAGTCCGGTCCGCTGGAGCTGCAGTGGCTGAGTTGCAGCTAATTACACCATGTCACCAGAGCATCCTTCTGGTTGCTGTGGGAACCACAGTGTCATGCTTCCTGGCCCCCTGGGGCCACTTACTGCCAACGGGTGCCAGCGGGGAGGGCATTGGGAAGGACTGGGTGAGGTGGGGAATTGCCTCAGCTCTGGGTTGGCTGGGTTGGACTGGATGAGCTTAGAGGTCTTTTCCAACCTAAATGACTCTGCGATTCCATGATTCTTGCACAACCCCCAGTACATCCACATCCCATGGGCTTGGCTCCTGGAAGCTCAGCACCTTGCAGTGCTTGCCCTGTGCTCTGGCCTGGTCCACTGCCCTTGCAGGGACTCGCAGGATGGGCCCAGGTGCCCAGCTGGGGCCCTGGACCCGGCAGCCGGTGCCTTGCATCCAGCTGGGAAAGGAGCCTGCAGTCCTACTCCTGGCCCCAGAACCTCATTACTGATGCTCCCGCCTCCGCCCCGGTCCCTGTGGACAGAGCGAGTGCAGGAGGCTCTAATGGCTCTGAGCGGCTCTTGGTGGAGGCTGCGATGGAGGCGGGAGCAGGAGGGGCTGTGGTTTCTGCTTCCACTGGAGCCAGAACTGCCTCTGCCCAGGGTTGGCCGGGAAGATGTTGGATGGGCTCCTGCTCCAGCTGCTCCTTACCACGGCTCTGTTCCTCAGCATCCCTGGGACAGGTACAGCCCCATTCCTGCCCCTCCTGTTCCCTGAACCCGTCTCTGATGGGGCCTTGTCCCTTGAGGGTTGCTCCCCGACAGCCCAGAACAGAGGTTGGGGGGTCTGTGCTGGGAGGCAGTGGTCTTCAGTGAGAGGTGATGGTCCATACTGGGGATGGTGGCCCGGGTGTGGTGATGCTGGGGTTACTCCCACTGCAGCGCATGTGTGCGGTGCAAGTGCTATCCCTGTGGGGTGATGGGGAATAGGGAGGGGGTTCAGCATGGGGGATGGGGGCTGATCTGATGTCCTGGAGGCTTTCCCCTCCTCTTTGCCACCGTCACTGTCCTTGCCCGTGTTTGCCCTTGCCGAGGCCATGGCAAGCACTGGAGGTCACGGCATACACAGGGCCGTGGCCGCCAGAAGGCTCTGCTCAGCCAGTGCTGCCTCGTGGGGTGTAGCCCACTCTCAGGGCTGAGCCAGGGACCCCCTGTGCCATGTTAGCCGGGCTCCCTGGGGCTGGTGAGCTCTCAGCCCAGGCCAGCCCTGCTGGGATTGGGAGGGCTCTGCTCTGCTGCATCACGGCAAAGACCATCTCACTGGAGCTGGCAGCCTGTCCTACAAGCACTGCACAGTTTCTGTCGTTCCCGCAGTGGGGACTCGTTCCCAGCCCTCTCTAAGCCCCTGCTCCCTGCTGCAGTCTTGGTGCAGAACCTGCACCTCTGCGAGGGCTACGTGGGCCCTGATGGCCATTCCCACCCCGGCTTCTACTGCCCGCGGCTGACAGACCCCCCAGGCCACCGCTACTGTTGCCAGCCCAGCGTGGACGCTCTCAAGTCCTGCTGCTCTCAACTGGCCCTGGAAGCCCTCACTGGAGTGAATCTCTCCAGCCTGGCACGCCCTGGTCTACTCCGGTGAGCAGGGCCGCAGCCGGGTCTGCTGCTGAGGATGGGGGGCCCCTGGGGCTCCAGGCACGTCCTCAGGGGCTTCTCGTGGTTGCTGGGGCAGGGACTGTGGTGTCCTTTGGAGCCCACAGTGGGCCCTGGCTGGCCCTCCCCAGTACCACTGCGCCTTGGGAGGGTCATGGCTGCCCCCTCCTGAGGTGCCCCACCCCGCAGGAACCCGGTGGCCCTGCCCTTCGTGGGGCTCTATGGGCTCCTTGTCCTCCTGCTTATGGCCATCGACCTCTGCCACTTCTACTGGACCCGACGCTGCCACCTCGGCCGCCTGCTGCCCTGTGCCTGTCGCGTGCCCTGCGGACCCCCGGGGGGGCACCTGGCCGGCACCCGGCCTTCCCACGGTGCCGCCAGAGTGACACGCCCCGGCCAGGGCTGCTGAGCGGCGGCCACGGGCAGGGCAGGGGCTGTACACAGGGGGGCACTTGCACCGCGGGGTGCAGCGGGACATGTGGGGGGGCACTCTCATCCCGGGGTGCAGCACGGAGAGGGTGTACGGGGGGGAAACACGCACCCCGGCGGGGCTAGTACTGGGGGGGAC
>VZRS01014664.1:0-11896 GCA_013398055.1 Ifrita kowaldi | reverse complement strand
ATCAATCCCAGCTCTCCCAAATTTCACCTGCTCTGCTGAGAACCCTGCTCTGGACGGTTTTTCCCGGTTTTTCCCAGCTTTTCCCAGCTTCTGGGATGATCCCAAGCTGGAGCTGCCGGGCATCACCTGCTCCTCCCGCCTCCCACCGTGAAACCCATCCCGCCCTCCCCTCGGCCCCTCCGACCCCGGCGCGCTCGGCCGTGAAACGTCCCTGGCCCTGGGCCACGTTAATTTTCTCCTTGACAGCCCCCGAACGGCAGCCGGGGCCGGCGGAGAGCGATCATCCCGAGCGTGGAAATGAGCTCCTGGCGGGAGCGCCGCGGGAGCCGCGCGCGGATCGGCCGCGTCGGGAGCAAATCCCGGCCCGAAGGGATTCCAAGGGGAAGGCGAGGAAAGGGCGCGGCCGCCGGGGCCGGGCGGCTGCGGATGGGAACACCCGCGGGAGGGGATTCGATCTCGGCCCTTCCGCGGGGAGATGAGGACACAGAGCTGTCGGAAGGAGCCGAGGCCGGCTGCTCGCGCTGCCGGCACCGGGAGCTAACGCGGACGGACGTCACCGCGGCCCGGGGAGCTCTGCCCTGGATTCACTGAGCTGGATTTCAGTGCTGGAGAAGGAATTCGCCGTCGGAGGCCGTCGCTGCTTTGGCGGGCCTTGCCCTTGGAGGAGCCCCAGCAGCTTCTCCCGCTGAATCCCAGTTTGGATTTGCCGAACCCCAGTTTGGATTTGCTGAACCCCAGTTTGAATTTGCCGAATCCCAGTTTGGATTTGCTGAATCGGGGATGGAGCAGGAGCCCAGGACAATCAGTGGGATAAAATCCCAGAGTCACGGGATGGTTTGGGATGGAAGGGACCTTATGGATCATCCCATTCCAACCCCGACACCTCCTGCTAGCCCAGGGTGCTCCAAGCCCCGTCCAGCCTGGCCTTGGACACTTCCAGGGATGGGACAGCTACAGATTCTCTGGGAATTCTGTGCCAGGGCCTCAGGGGGAACAATTCCTTCCCAGTATCCCATCCATCCCTGCCCTCTGGCAGTGGGAAGCCATTCCCTGTGTCCTGTCCCTCCAGCCCTTGTCCCCAGTCCCTCTCCAGCTCTCCTGGAGCCCCTTGAGGCCCTGGAAGGGGCTCTGAGCTCTCCCTGGATCCCTCCCTTCTCCAGGGAAACATTCCCAGCTCTCCCAGCCTGGCTCCAGCCCTCGGACTCGGCCCAGGACAAGCCGGGTAGGGAGACGGCGACCTCGGAAAATCCCTGAGTGGAGCCAGCGGCGATTCCCGGGCCAGGAGGGGATCCAAGGCCCCACACGAGAGGTCCCATGGGGCCGAAGCAGCGCAGCCCCGAGCCGGGGCCTGGCTCCATCCCAACGTTCCTCACAAAGCGGAGCGGGAGATCTGGGAGCCGGCGAAGCTCGGAGCCGGGCTGGCACACGGATATCGCGCGGTCCGTGCGGCGCGGCCACTCGGGATCGGCCCGCTGAGCTCCAGAGATTCCAGGAACGACAAACCAGCGTCCCCCAAAAAACAAAGGGACCAGATTTGGTCATTTCATGGGGTTTTCAAGGAATTGTAAAGCCCTGGTTTGGATCTCCCTGGACAAAGACGTTCCCAGAATCCGAGGACGGCGTCGGAACCGTCCAGGGGGAACACGAAGGATCCGGAATGTTCGGATTTGGGAGCGCGTCCGGTCAGGAGCTGCTGTCACTCGGGAGAGGCAGGGCCCAGCATTCCCAGGATTTCCCAGTTGGTTCCCACATCTCCCACACCCATCCCCGGTGCTGTTGGAAGGGAACAGCTGGAAGCGTTTGCTCCGGGATTAGGGTCAGATGGGGCTAATTATGGGATGTCAGGCTTCAAAGTCAAGCTAAGGGCCAGAGGAGCCATCAAGGAGAGGACAGGAAAGGTTTCGGGGACAGAGGATTGTCCTTCATCCACCTTCACCCAGAGCCGGAGGTTTCTCTGCTATTCCTCCTCCCCAGCTCGAGGTACAGAGGAAAATCCACAGGAATTTCATGGAAAGGGATGGGGAGGGAAGTTCAGCAGGAAGAAAAATCCCTCCGGGGCCATCCCTCCTGTGACTCCGCAAGTCCTTGGGCAGCCAAAGGCTGGAGGAGGAGATGTTGGTGAGGTTACTCCGGGTTTACTCCTTCCCCGTCAGCGGCAGCGCAATTCCGGCCTCAAAACCAAATCTGATCCAGGCCTGGAGCTGGAATGGTGGGAGAGGGAGGGAAAGCTTGGAGCAAAAGGAGAGGAGCTGCTGAAGAGAGAATTCAAGGGTGAAGAGGGAGGGAAGGANGGAAGGAAGGAAGGAAGCTGGAAGGAAGGAATTCCCCACGTTCCTTACACTTCCAGCACCGTGCGGACACCAGAGGGGCAGTTGGAAAAGGTTTCCTTTGGGTTTTGGGGGGATTTTGAGTCCCCTGAAACCCCAAAACCAACTCCAAAACCAAACCCCGCAAAAGGCAGATCCAACAGAGGCGATTCCAGCTGCTGGCACACGGAAAAACGGCGATTTCGGAGCTGGGGATAATGGAGCGAGGCCTCCGGGGTGTCCCATTCCCCATCCCAGCCGGAACGCCGATCCCGAGCTCCCGGCCCCGCGGCACAAAGGCGCCGCTCGAGCAGAAAATTGCCTTAAACGAGCAAATAAACAAACAGAGCCCCGATCCCGACGGGCACCGCACCCCGAGGGGGCAGCTCCCGCTTCCCGTTAAAAAATCCCGGAATTCTGGGAAAAGGGCCGTGATCCTGGCTCCTGATGGGGAATGTTCATCCTGGGTGGGTCGGGGAAAGGTCTGGATGTGAGGGGGGGTTTTGGGGGAAGGATGGGCCTTGAGATCCAAAGGGGTTCAAAATATCCAGGGATATCAGCATCCATGGATATCGGCATCCAGGGATAACGGAATCCATGGATATCGGCATCCAGGGATAACAGGATCCATGGATATCGGCATCCAGGGATAATGGAATCCATGGATATCGGCATCCAGGGAAAACAACATCCAGGGATATCAGCATCCAGGGATAATGGAATCCAGGGAAAACAACATCCAGGGACATCAGCATCCAGGGATAACGGAATCCATGGATATCAGCATCCAGGGATATCGGCATCCAGGATAACAGAATCCAGGATATCAACATCCAGGGATATCAGCATCCAGGAAAAACAGTATCCATAATAACAGAATCCAGGGATATCAGCGTCCAGGATAATGGAATCCAGGGAAAACCAGTATCCAGGGATATCAACATCCAGGGATAACGGAATCCATGGATATCAGCATCCAGGGAAACTGCATCCACGGATAACGGAATCCATGGATATCAGCATCCAGGAAAAACAGTATCCATAATAACAGAATCCAGGGATATCAGCGTCCAGGGAAAACTGCATCCAGGGATATCAGCATCCAGGGATATCGGCATCCAGGGATAACGGAATCCGTGGATATCAGCATCCAGGATAACAGAATCCAGGACATCAACATCCATGGATATCAGCATCCAGGAAAAACAGTATCCATAATAACAGAATCCAGGGATATCAGCGTCCAGGGAAAACTGCATCCAGGGATATCAGCATCCATGGATAACAGCATCCCAATCCCAATATCCCAATCCCAATCCCTCGCTCCGGGTTTATCTTCGGCTTCTCCCCAATCCCACGGATTCGTTCCTTTTCCGAAGGCCATCGGTGCTGGAGCGGACGAACATCGGGGAGTCCATCCATGAGCTCTCCGCCATTCCCACTCATCCTGGGCCGCTTCTTCCGTCGGGAATAACCCAGGGATGGAAGGAAAACTCCAGGGAGCCTTCCCAGAGCCCGGCAATCCCTGCCATCTCCGCATCCCGATTTCTCCGCCGATTTATTCCTCCCGGGGCGGCCTAAGGGTTGTTCCCAGAGGAACTGAGGCCGCTTGGGGCTGCCCTGGAGCTCTTCCTGGGATTCCTGAGGAGCTTCCAGCTTCTCTCCGTGGGAATTCCGGGTTTTGGGGGGATCGAACGCCGTGGGACGCAGCTGAAATTCCGAGCTCCCCTTTCCTCCCGTGCTGGGAAAAGGGGTGGGAAGAGGATCCCAGTTTCCTCCAGCACAGGAACTGGGGCGTCCCGGCAGCACCAGAGGAGTCACCACTGGAATGAGCCATTCCAGATCCCAGAAAAACCCGGAATTGGGTAAATTTCTCCTCGGGATCACGGGTTCCCGTGGGAATGCCGAGGAGGAAAACGCTGGGATCGGTCTCCCCAACCCGAGCACTCGGCTCCTGATCTGCTCCCAGAGCCAATCTGGGATTACTCCATTCCCAATTCCAGGTTCGGATCCAGGGATTTCACGGCAGGAAGATGAAAACGCCGGAATCTCAGCGCCGAGGGGATGGAAAAGTCTGAGCCTGAAATCCTCCGGAGTCAAAGGGAAAAGCGGCTCTGGAGGGAAGAGATTCCAATGGGAGCAGCTGGAGATTCCAGGAAATGTCAGGATTTCCCTTTCCTTCCCGTTTCCTTTGTCCCTGTGTTGCCCATTCCAAAGGCACAACCGGAATTCCACCCAAATTTCCCTCCCTCTGGATCGAGGAAATCGCGCTTCCAAACCAGCTCCGATCCGAGGCCGTGCTGAACAATCAGCCAGGAAATCCTGGATTCCTCTGGAATTTCGGGTTTCCCAAATCCATCCCCTAAAGGTGAGCAGGACCCTGCCGCCTGCAGGACCTGGAGGAAACATTCCAAGATCCTCTCGTCCAACCCTTTGGAACGCGGATTTCTGCTGATTTTTGATGGAGATGAGCCTGGAACGTCACTCAAATCCCGAACTTATCCTAAAATTCCGGGTCTTTCCTTTTGGAAAAATAATTTTCTGTTGGAAATGTAACTTTGGGATGGGCTCCCAAATAAAAAATTCCATTTCAGACGCCAAAATTCCGTCCTCTGATGGAGAATAAAAAACTCCTGGCTGCGTTTTTATTCCGGATAAAACCCCTGGGAGGACTGGGATTCAGCATCTCCAAGGAAACAGCTGGAAAACCTGGGGATCTTGGAGAAACCGCAGGATTTTGTGCTTGGCACTCCAGGGATAGAAGCGGAATCCGGGCGGAATTCCCAGTTCAGACCGGCACCAAACAGCAGCAGGAATAGGGAAAAACCAGGAGACAGAACCACGGAATTCCGGAATGGTTTCCATGGGAAGGGACCTCGAATCCCATCCCATTCCAACCCCGACACTTCCCACTGTCCCAGGTTGTTCCAAGCTTTCCTTGGACACTTCCAGGGATCCAGGAGCAGCCACGGCTTCCCTGGGAACAACGAGGAATGGGGAATCCCGAAAATCCTCTTGGAGCATCCGGCTCCTCCTGGATGTTGTCGCCATTCCCGCTCTGACCCTTCCCAAGGATCCATGAATATCCCGGGATTTTAGAGCACACGGAAGCAGCTCAGCAGCTTGGATCCAAGCTGTGGATTTCTGCTTTTTGGGGTTTTTTTGGCGGGGCAGCAGAAAACAATGGAATTTTTTTTCCCCAAAAAAAGCTCTGGAATAGAGCTGTTAAATTCCCTAAAATCCTTACGGCACAACACGAGTTTCTCTTCCCATCATTCCCCCCAAAAATAGAATTTATATGGAAGTGTTGAATTCCAGAGGGTGCTGGAGCACTGGAACAGCTCCCCAGGGAATGGCCCCATTCCCAAGGCTCCCAGCACAACAGGGATTGCTGGATCTGGGATTGCTGGATCCCGGATATTCCATGGCTCCAACCACCTGGAAAAGCTTCCTTTAGCTCCCAAAATCCCATAAATTCCCACCCAAAGTTGTCCCAAATATCCGGAGCTGGCGATGCCCTCGGCCGCGACACCCGGAAAAACGGGAAAGGAGCAAAAGCTGCAGCTCCTTCTCTCCCAGCTCCTTCCTCCGGGATAATTCCGGATGCATCCTCCCTGACCCGGGAATGTTCCCAGCAGTGGCTGCGCTGGGGTTATTTTCAGATTAAGATAAAAATATCCTAAAAAAAAAATCCATGGATAAAGGAAAAATACCTGAAATGACGGCGATTTTCCGTGCCCCGTGCTCCTCCCGGGCGATTCTTTCGGCCTCCTCCATCAGCAGCATTCCAAAGCCCTGGAATGGCAGAAATAACGGGGGAAAAAATGGGAATTTCTGTCAGAACAGAAGGCACAAGGCGAGGAGAGAACAGGAACGTGGGCTCCGAAAGATCCGGGTTTTTGGGTTCCGAAAGATCTGGGTTTCTGGCACGGGAATGATCCTGGGATCAGGAATGTTGCTGGAATATTGCAGGTTTGGGAAGGGCTGAGATCGACAATGAATTCCTCAGGGAATATTTTTCCACGTCGTGGAATTCTTCCCTGGCACTTCCAGGGTCTGACGGGTTCTCCGTGGCAGGGATGGGGTTAAATGCACTGATGGCAAATCCCCCTGGAATTTCGAACTGGAAATTCCCAGTGCTGGAAGGAAGGGATGGATGGGATTTTGGGAAGGAATTCCCAGCTGGGCTGGGATTCCCAGAGAATCCCTGGATCCCTGGGAGCGTCCAAGGAAAGGCTGGAAAGCTCCAGAGGATCCCGGAATGCTTTGGGTGGGATCCATGGAGCTCCAATCACATCTCATTCCAACCCCGGCACCTCCCATGATGATCCCAGGATGCTCCAGCCTTTCCTTGGACACTCCCACGGATCCGGGAGCAGCCCCAGATTCCCAGGAATTCTGTTCCAGCAGGAAGAGCCCATCCCACAAGTGGAAGAAACCTGGGCGGCACCAAAGCCAACGTGCCCTTCCCAGAGGGAATTCCTGCGAATTCCAGAGGTGGAATTCCTCCACGGAGCGGGAATTCATTAAGGAAGGAAATCCAAAGGCAAAACCAGCAGCTCCTGCTGGAATGAAGCAGCACCAGGAGCATCCAGGCAGGGAATTTTTAAGGATCTCAGAGCTGCTGGAATCGCTGGAACGTGATCCCACTGGAAAAAATCACAGAAGCAACACAATTCCAGCAAAAAAGAAGCTGGAATTCCATCCTGGATCTACCGTAACTCCGAGCAGCGGAGCGGGATCAGCCATGACATAAAATCCCGAATTTTTTGGGGAGAGAGGGAACAACAAAGGGGCAAAACCAGCGGGAAATTTGGGAATGTTGGGAATACCTGGTGCTGGAATTTGGAGGGATCGCGGCTGCTGACCGGCACCACGCTGCCGTAGACGTGCAATTCCCGGACAATGGAGACGCCGCCCTTGAGCTCCGGCCGGAAAGATTCCGGGGAGCACTTCCGGAGGCGCAGGAGCCCCACCAGGATGTCCTGCTCGGGATCCTCGTAGGACAGGAAGGTCTCCCAGCCCCCGTTGGCCACGTAATCCCTGCGGATTAACTCCACCTGGAATCGGAGACGGGGATGGATCGTGAGGAGGAAAAGGAGGGGAAAAGGGAAAATGTGTGGAGGAGACCGAAGCCGATTCCATGGATCTGTAAATATTCCTCAGAGCAAACGGGAAGAGCTTCCTGAAAGGCAAGTTAATTCCAGGTGGGATCTGGAACTGGCCACGTAATCCCTGCGGATCAGCTCCACCTGGAATCCAGGAGGGGAACGGATGAGGAGGAAAAGGAGGAAAAAAGGGGAAATGTTTGGAGGAGACCGAAGCTGATTCCATGGATCTGTAAATATTCCTCAGAGCAAACGGGAAGAGCTTCCCTAAGGGCAGTTTGATTCCAGGTGGGAATCCAGAATCAAATCCCTCCGGATTAGCTCCAGATGGAATCCGAGAGGGGGACGGATCATGAGGAAAAGGAGGGAAAAAGGGAAAATGTGTGGAGGAGATCGAAGCCGATTCCATGGATCCGTAAAATGGCTCAGAGGAAACGGGAAGAGCTTCCCTAAGGGCAGTTTGATTCCGGATGGGATCTGGAATTGGCCACGTAATCCCTGTGGATTAGCTCCAGCNCAGAGGAAACGGGAAGAGCTTCCCGAAAGCCACGTTAATTCCCACTTCCCGTTTTCCCACTGCTGCAGGGTCAGAGCTGTCACTGCCACCCCTCAGAAATCCCCTCTGATCCCATTCCAGCCCCAGGGCCACTCACGGGTTCATCACGGAATCCCAGATTGGGGTGGGTGGGAAGAGATCCTAAATCCCATCCCATTCCAATAGGGGCATTCCCACTATCCCGGATTGCTCCAAACCCCATCCAAAGTATCCCTGAACACTTCAGGGACAATTCCCTGTCCCTAAACCCTCCCGGAGTGAAATCCCAATAAATGTGTGGCACTTTTTGGGACAAACCACGGGCAAACCCCGCTGCCGATGGAACCTTTACCCTGAACGAGCCCCTCCCAGCCCCAAAAGGAGCTTTATTCCTTGTTATCCCAACGGGATCCCTCTGTTTTCCAGGAACAGCTTCCCACTTCCCAGATTCCGCCGCTCCTACGTCTCCTGGCAGCAACGATTCCATTTTTGAGCCTTTCCAACGCCTCCCTCCGCTCCCGACATTCCGGGAATTCCCAGCCCAAAAAACCATCAAATTATCCATAAAAAAATCTGATTTTTGGTAGGAAAACCCAGCCCGGAGTCGTTAATTAGCGCCGCTGGTTAATTGGGCTGAGCTGTGGCAGGTACTGTCCCTGATCAGGGGGATCTCGTTGCCATCAGCCTCCAGCATGTGGAAAACGCTCCCATTTTCCCGGGATTTCTGCTGCTCCGACTCCATCCCGCTGCTGCTCACCCGTGGCAGCCGAACAAAGGGAATTTTCCGCTTGGAAAAGCCCGGGATGAGCGATTTGCTGACGGCTGCCGTCCCCGGATTTACAATTTAAATCAGATTAGAGCTGCCTCCAACAGAAATTCGGGATGAGATTCCGGGATGTGACCGGCCCGGGAGTCTGGGCAGCCTCAGTTCCTGCAGGAATCTGGGAAGAATGGGATTTTTTGGGATTCTTGTGCGTTTCTAAACAAATGGGGAATATTTCACTCATCTGGCTTCTCATAACGGAGGAGAAAAGGAGAATTCCCTGGAATCTCGGATTGGCAAAGGGAAAAATCTTCCGGCTGCTGAACTCCGGGAATATTCACTCCACCAAACTCGGGAACCAAACTCCTGAGGAATCAGTGGAATCCCAAAGCAGGAGAGGAACTTTAGGAATTGCTGGATCCAACTCTGGATTTGTGGCTCAGTTTGGAAAGCGGAATCAGGAGAGGGGTTTGGAAGTGGCTCCCTGATCCCATTTATTCCCAAACAATTCCTGCTTGGAAAGGCAAAATCCAGAATAGTTTCAGTCCTTCCTTAACGTCAACAAAGGAATAGGAAGGGGATATTCCCAGGAGATGGAAATTCCCAGGAGATGGAAATTTCCAGGAGATGAAAATTCCCAGGATGATCCCTTCCAACCCAAAGCATTCCCAGGATTCTGGGAATTTCCTCAACTGGATGCTTCAAAGTCCAGCACTGAATGTTTCCCTTTCTCTCCCACGAGCCCAGCCAGCTTTTTATGGAATATTTCAGGATTTTGGGAATGGAAACCACCATGTGTGTGCTAAACGAACACATTCCCTACAAAAATATAAATTTAAACTTATTTTGTTCACCCAAAAAACGTGGAAATCCATCCCAAAAAAGCTCCAAATTCCCCATTCTTATCCCCGATGGACACGGGGCGTTACCGGAACTCCCAAATCCGGATTTTAATAGGGAAAAAAAGGGGAAGGCGGATGTTTTATGGAAGCACAAACACCCCAAACCCCGCGTGGTTGGTTGGTTGAGAGCTGATCCATGAATTTCCTCAGGAAAAGCTCCAGGGAATTAAAACCCAGGGAATTTCTCACCTGATAGGGCCTCACTTTGTGGTGGATTTCCTGAATCCCGACCTCCCTCGTCCTCACGTCGCGGCACTGGGAAAAGGGAATGAGAGGAGGGGAAAAGGTGAAGCTCTGAGCACCAGGAATTCCAGGGAATTCCTGGGTTTCAAATTCCGTGGAAAAGCCGCGGGGATGAATTCAAAGGTTCCAAGGTAAAATCCCTGATCCGCTTCGGAGAGAGGTCGGAACGCGGAGTGGAAAGTTGGGAAAAATCAATCCCTGAGTGGATCCCGAGGGAAAATTCCCAACCTGCAGGGCCTGGAGGGAAAGGCAAAATCCAGGGAAAAAAGAACTTTGGCACTGGGAAGGCGGAACTGGGAAAATCCTTGGACAAAAAGGTTCGGGATCTCGGCCACCTTTTCTTGGTTTTCAAGGAAAACCATTCTGGGAATCCCAAAGATCCCAAAGCGAAGCCGATGCTGATCCAACATCCATGGAGCTCCAATCCCATCCCATTCCAACCCTGGCACCTCCCACGATGATCCCAGGCTGCTCCAGCCTTTCCTTGGACATTCCCAGGGATCCGGGAGCAGCCCCAGATTCCCGGGAATTCTGTTCCTCATTCCCTGGATCCCTCCTGCTCCTTCCAGTCCCAATCCCGGCCATTCCCGTTCCTGCTCCGGGGATCCCACGGGATCCTGGAACCATCCCAGCTCCAGCAGCTCCAATTCCATCCCACCCAGCCCGGGATCCTCCGAGCCACCAAAGGAGGAATTCCCAGCCCTGAATCCTTTGGGATTTTTCCCCTAATTCCAGAAATCCAAANCCTTTGGGATTTTCCCCCTAATTCCAGAAATCCAGAGCTCAGCCTTCACTCCTGGATGGAATCCGGGGATTTTTCCCATTTCCCTCCATAAATCGGAGCTGGGAACATCCCAAAAAGGCCCCGTGGTGACCTCGGAATTCCGGCCTTGGCTCTGATTATCCCACATTCCCTAAGGAAGCCCGAAGATCTCCAGCTCTTCCTCATCCAAACCCTTTGGAATTCCGGTGATGCCGGAGCCGAGGCCGGGATGAGCCACGGGATGAGGGGATTCCAAAGGGTGATCCCGGAATGCTTCGGGTGGGATCCATGGAGCTCCAATCCCATCCCATTCCAATCCCACGATGATCCCAGGCTGCTCCAGCCTTTCCTTGGACACTCCCGGGGATCCGGGAGCAGCCCCAGATTCCCTGGACAACCCCAGCAGATCCAACATTCTCAAGAAACCCGGGATCTGCGCCGGGCTTTTCCCGGGAAGTTGAACATCCCCAAAAACGAAGAACTCAGGCACGACTTTCCTTGGAAAAGCTGCGGCCGGGAGGTTTGGGAGGGAGAACCCAGGAGCCAGCGGGGTCAGGCAGACCCAGGGACAACGGGAATTCCACAACATTCCAAGGAAAAGCCGGGAATGTTGCACAACATTCCAAGGAAAAGCCCAGGAACGTTGGCTGCCTGCGGCTCCGCATCCAAACCCTTCCCTCCCTCCTCTCCTCCCTCCAGCCCCGCTCGGGTTTTGTTTCCCCTCTGGAATTTTCCCGAGGCTCCGAGCTCCGCCGGTGGGGCCGGAATTTCTCTCCCAGGGTTTTAATTCCATTTTTTGGCCTCAGATTTGAGTTTTTCTCCCATTTTTCCGCACGGGAAAGAGCAAAGCAGGAGGATTCCAGAGGGATTTTTCTCCCCTTTTCCCTCTGATTTTTGGGATCCACTCCTGCCCCAAAAATTGGGATTTCTCCACCCAAATTCCGGGGGCGTCCAGGAGGAGGGGGAGGAGAGAAAGTGAAATTTCCTTTTCCAAGGATCCTTAAAGGGATTTTTAGGGCAGAATTTGGGGTTTTTGGGGTTTTTTGAAGCCTTTGGCAGATTTCGTTCAGTTCTTACCAAGGCTTCGTTGCTCCTGATTTGGGGAGATTTTTCTTAATTATTAATCTTTAAAAAGTATTATTAAAAATTGTCTTGTATTTTATTCTGAATAAATAGAATAGAAATGATTTCTAAAATATTTTCTTTGAAAATTTTCCTTAATTATTTATTTTTAAAAATTATTCTTAAAAAATTTATTATATTTTATTCTGAATAA
>VZRS01014654.1:0-15881 GCA_013398055.1 Ifrita kowaldi | reverse complement strand
GTTTGGGTTGGAAAAGCTCTCCAGGATCATTGAGTCCAACCCTTACCCAGCACTGCCAAGGCCACCCCGACCATGTCCCCAGTGCCACATCCACAGGGCTTTTAAACCTCTCCAGAGGTGGGAACTCCCCCCTGCCCTGGGCAGCTGTGCCAGGGCTGGACAGCCCTTTCCAGGAGGAATTTCCCCAATATCCACCCTGAGCCTTCCCTGGCCCAGCCTGAGGCCGTTCCCTCTCCTCCTGTCCCTGTTCCCTGGCAGCAGAGCCCGACCCCCCCCGGCTGCCCCCTCCTGTCAGGGAGTTGTGCAGAGCCACAAGGTCCCCCCTGAGCCTCCTTTGCTCCAGGCTGAGCCCCTTTCCCAGCTCCCTCAGCCGCTCCTGGGGCTCCAGCCCCTTCCCCAGCCCTGTTCCCTGCCCTGGACCCGCTCCAGCCCCTCAGGGTCTCATAATGAGGGACCCAAAACTGCCCCAGTTAAACCCCATGAACACCTCCTGGAGCAGCCACAAAGTTTAGATTTTCCCAATCTCAGGGCACGGTGCAAAAGCACCAGCACAGAGGTCAGCAGGAGGTGGTAATTCTTCTCCAGCAGCAACGTGAGCCCAGGAGAAGAAAATGTATAAAACTCCAGATGAAGAAGAAATAGTGCTAAAAAGATCATCCAGCTCTTCCTCCTTGCCTTCTCTTACTTCATAAATCATTTTGTTTATGTAAGGGAGAACAATAAAGCAGGCCAGATTTAGAAAACATTTTTTCCTGTCAACGAGCAGAATGATTGATGCTGTGCAAAACCAGTATCTAAGTAGGAAAAAAAGCTTTCGGGGATGATTTACTGAAACCCACGGAACAATTGGATTTGGATGCTGAAAAATAGCAACTCTTGAGACTAAATTAATTAATGAAATATTTGGGAATGGCCTTGAATAGTTAGAACTAAACAGAAGGAGGGGCAAATGGCAGAAGATTGTCTTCAATTTCAACCTACTCTCCACATTATAAAAGAAATTATTTAAGAATAACAATGTAGCCCGAATATCTCCAGACAGAAGAGGAGCCTTGAACAGTGGGGCCTTGTCAGGAGGCCTTGGTGCTGTATGACAGTGCATGAGCGTGGCTCTGCAATGACAATTCCGTGCTGATGGTGCCAGGGTGTTTCCTCAGCCCCGTGCTCCGTTCTGGGAGCAGACAGGGCCCGGGGGAGCCGTGCCAGGGGCAGGGGGGCAGCAGGGCCTGGCTGGGCCCCGGCTGTCCCAGCGCTTCCCTGCGCTGCCATTCCCAGCATTGGAAGGGTTCTGAAGCTCCGTGGGCAGAGGGCTCCAGGGAATGGGCTGGAGAGGCTGCCAGGGGTGACAGGACAGGGACTGCTGCTCGCTCAGCCAGGGAAGGGGGAGAGGGAATTTTCACTCCCCTGGGATGGGTGGGAATGCTTATTAAACTGGGATATTTGTCCTGGCCACTTCCAGTATCTATAGAAACACGAGCTCCCACCTGGCTGGGAATATTTTGGGAGCTGCCTGGCCCAAGATGATTTTCCTTCTCCGTGCTCAGCTTTGAAGCCTTGGCAACACACGAACACTGCATTTACTCCAATCCTTTCCCACAGCTCTTGCCTGGCTGCAAATACGTTCCACGGGTTAAAACACCAACTGACTGAGAGTTGCCAGCTCGTGTTCGGTGTGACCCAAACCCTTCTGAGATGCACAAGATCAGCAGATCCACACGCTCCCCGCGGGAGCAACGTGGGCTCAGCACAGCACCGCTCACTTTGGGAATTAAACCCCACACATCCTGACCTGGAATTGTCTGCCTGGGGTCTTCAAACCTGTCCTTCTTCGGATCCAGCCCCGGGGGTGGCGGCAGCTCCGTGGAGTCACCCTCAGAACAGGACACGGTGACTTCCGAGGGCTGGGGAGTCACGGGCTGGGGAAGTCAAATGTTGTCAGCTTGGTCTCCCTTTCCTTCTGCTGCCAGCCACCACGCTGGATTATGGAATCACAGATCCACACAATGGTTTGGGTGGGAAAGACCCTCTGAGAGTCTCAAATCCAGCCACCTCCAGCACTGCCAAGGCCACCACTGCCCCACGTCCCCAGTGCCACATCCACACGGCTTTGAAATCCCTCCAGGGATGGGGACTCAGCCCTGCCCTGGGCAGCTGTGCCAGGGCTGGACACACTTTTCATGAAGAAATTTTCTCATGTATCCAGCCTGAGCCTCTCCTGGCACAGCATGAGCCCCTTACGGTCCCTGCCTGAACACCTCCAGACCCATTTGTCCCCCAGCTCACCGGGACTGCAGGGCTTTTATCCCCTCAGTGAGTCTTTCAGAGAAGGATTTTGTGCAGTTTTCCACAAGATTTATACCCAACCTCCATCTCTTCCAGGTAAAGAGAAATCACTTCACTTTTCCCATTGTAGCTGGATGTGGATATTAATCTCCAGGAGTCTCCACACAGAGTCCATCACCTCCAGGTATCAACCTTAATGCAGAGCAGTGATTCAGAAGTGCCTGAAATCAAAACACGCTGAAAATAATCCCGTTTCCCTCTCATCCGTCCCTGCTCTCCCCGCTCAGAGCTGTTTAAAGCGTTCCATGTCCTGCCTCTGAGCAGGATTTTTTGTTTCCTATGGATCTCCAATTTTCAGATTCACTCTCCTGACATCGCTGAGAATGAAGCTTGAAATACTGAGATTTCTTCAAGGCAGGATTTATGTGAGTTTAACTAAGATCCAGAGAATAATATCTACGGTTTCTTGAGGAGAAATGATTTTTAGCTTCAATATTTTGTCTGGCTATGTCTGAAGAACATGAAACACTTCCCAGAAAACCATTCTCATGGATAACTGCCACCCCCAGCAGAAGTCTCTGGGTTTTGCTGGAAAACATTCCTATTTCACCATGTGGAAAATCCATCCGTGGTTGGAGCTGCTCAAATGGAACTGACACCCATCCACTGGGCAAGGGAAATAAAAGCAGCTGATCGTGGAATAAAGGGGATGCAGATGATGTGCATTTTAATGGGAAAATACAGGTAGAGTCCAACAACAGGAATATAATGCATGCAAAGAGAATTAATCAACATTCTGAGACGTGTCCGAAGCAGAGGGTTCAGTCTGGGAATGGGATTTAGGGCTGGATGTTTGCTCCAGAGCTGGTTTAACAGGTGAGATCACAGAACCCCAGAATCGTGGAATGGTTTGGGTTGGGAGGGACCTGAAATCCCATCCAGGGCCACCCCTGCCATGGGCAGGGACACCTCCCACTGTCCCAGGCTGCTCCAACCTGGCCTTGGGCACTGCCAGGGATCCAGGGGCAGCCACAGCTGCTCTGGGCACCCTGTGCCAGGGCCTGCCCACCCTCCCAGGGAACAATTCCTGCCCAAGAAGTTTCCTCTTGTATTTCCCACTCCTGGACCCGAACGCCCTTGGTTTATGATAAATTTCAATGCATTAATTAAAACCAGATTCATTATTCATTTTAACTCCTTTCAACACATCCTGGGACTTTTTTTAATTAATGGCTGAACCGCTGTCCCTGTACAGCTGCAGTTTGCCTGCATCTGAAGCTCCCCCACAGCACAATCACCACCGAGCAGCTGGGTGGAGCAGCTCACACAGAGGAAGCAGATTTGCTGGGCTGTGTTTGAGGGATGGTCGAGGAAGAGGGATTTGCCAGGTTTTAGGGGATTTAGGAGCCTTGGCTGTGCAGGTCTCTGCTGCTCTGTGCATTCCCACACCCACAGTGCTAGAGCTCTTCCCACAGACTCTTCATCATAAACCTCAAAGTTCATTTATCCATTCCCACCAGTGATGCTCGGGACCTCCTGGAAACAACATTTATTTTCATTTTTTAGCAATTTCTCGGCAATATAACATTTCCCACTGCTAACACCACCAGCAGCAACTGTAAATGCTGGTGAGGAGCCGGAGTTCAGCCCTCCCGCTTTAGCACTGGAATTTATTTCCCTGTTCTCAGCCCCGGCTCAGCCCATCCCTGTCCTGCCCAGAATCACAGAGTTAATGGATTAGCAGGGCAGGAACAGCTAATTACTGGAACATCAATATTTTCATGCTTTGGAGGATCAGAGGTCACAGAGAAAGAGATGTGGGTTTAAATCATGGCTTTGATTGTGAGCTCATCCTAAGGAGTAATTATCAGTGTGTGTAAGTGCACGCAGTAACCGCTCATTATGGGCTGGGGGGCAAAACTTCTGTTCCAGCAGGAAACTTCAGCCACGAGCTCTTGGATACTGAGATCAGCTGATCTTTACAGAATCACAGAATCCTAAATGTTGGAAAATTCCCTGAGCCCGTCGAGTCCAACATCCCCAGCACTGCCAAGGCCACCACTGCCCCGTGTCCCCAGGTGCCACCTCCACACAGCTTTGAAATCCCTGCAGGGATGGGGGCTCAGCCCTGCCCTGGGCAGCTGTGTCAGGGCTGGACAACTCCTTCCAGGAAGGAATTTTCCCAATATCCAACCTGAGCCTCCCCTGGCCCAGCCTGAGGCCATTCCCTCTCCCGGGAATCCAGGGGCAGCCACAGCTCCTGTGGAAGATTCCTCTGGAGGAAGCTCTGGTCAGTTGGAAGTGTCTGGCACAAGTCAAGGCATCCATCGATTTCCTCAGTAGATGAATCAGATCCGTGGAGTACAAATTGATCTAAATATTGGAACTTTCCTATGTAAATGTCAAGACTCTACAAACAGCAGTTAATGAAAGCTAAGGTGAGCGCTGGGGGGTTGCCAAGGCATTTTTGGGAAATAAATGGGAATAGCAGGCGCTGCTTGCCAGCGACCTGCCCTGCCAGGAGCTCAGTCTCTCCCGGAGCTGCTGAGGCCCTTGGCTCTGGGGACATGTGCAGACTGTCCCTGGAACACGAGGAGCTGCTGGGGAAGCACAAGGAGCTGGAGGAGCTGAGGGGAAAGAGAGGGGAAACGGGAACAAAGGAAGAACAGGCCAAAAGAAAGAGAGTAATTGCGAGCAGGAACACTCCCATCGGAAATGGAACACGAAGAACTGCACAGGACAAGGTTTTTGTTCTGAACACACTCAGATGAAACCTAAAATTACTCAAATCTTTACATTTTTATCAATGGCCTTAATACACTCTGCCATTTAATTGTATAAAGCCATCCTTTACAAGAGTATCTGTACTTTTTAAAATAAATCGTGCTTTTAATTTAAAAATCCCCTCAATGTCCCATGAAAAGCTACAGATGGAGTTTCCATAGAGAGTTGTTTGAGTCCTTCTCCCATTGAACACATCCTCAGCAGAGCCTTGCTGCACCTGCTGCTTTACATCTCTGAATATTCATGGTCCAGCCCGGAGGGAGCGCTGGGGGGGCTGTCCCAGCACGGGGGCGGCACCTGGGAGGGGTCCCAGGCCCTGGACTCACCCAATCCCACCCAGCCCCAGCTGATCCCGCTGCTCAGGCACACGGGGTTGTGGCCAGCAGGCAGGAATCCCTCCCTGGGAGGGTGGGCAGGCCCTGGCACAGGGTGCCCAGAGCAGCTGTGGCTGCCCCTGGATCCCTGGCAGTGCCCAAGGCCAGGCTGGACATTGGGGCTTGGAGCAGCCTGGGACAGTGGGAGGTGTCCCTGCCCATGGAACAGTGCAATGGGATGGGCTTTGAGCTCCCTCCCAACCCAACCATCCCATAATTCCACGGCATGGGGCAGATCCTTATGAAACCATTCCAACACTTTACGGCCATCCCAAGCAACCCAAGCCACGTTAACGTTTTCCCAAGGAGACACCAGGTCCTCCCACGGAACCACGGTGCTTTCCCACGGTGCTGGAACCCGGGCACAGCGATGCAACCCCAGCAGTTACCAGCTCAAAGCCTCTCGTTTGCAACAAAAGGAATTTCTGTGCCAGGGGAGACGCCAGTGGCACCACCCTGTCCCTGTGGGGCTGCAGCAGCAATCCCGGCCTTGGCTGAGGGCTGTGGGGTCAGCAGAGTCTGCAAGGCACAGCCAATGCCCTGAGCCCCCCACTCTGCTTGGGGAGCTGTTCTCCATCAATTAAAACAACTCAGGACTTAAAGAGGGAGTTTAAAACACCCGCAGGAGCTGGAAGAATGGCTTAAAAAAAGAAACAGAGTCATGGAATTATTGAGGCTGGAAAAGACCTCCAAGGTCATCAAGTCCCATCTCCAAGGTCATCAAGTCCAGCCCTTTATTGAGTACCACTGTGCCCACTAAACATGAGCACAACATGCCACATCCCTGATTCTCTGAACAATGCCAGGGAATGGCCAAGACTGGTCAAAGCTGAGAAGGAACTGCCCAGGAGCTGTGGGAATGGGAGCACGTGGAGGAATCCTCAAAAAATTCAACATTTGGTCACTTTTAGCACTACCAGTGGACTTTGTTCTCCTCAGGGGACTTTAACCCAAAGCGAGGAGAAAGCTCCGTGTTTTACCTCAGGAACGAATCCGATCTCCGGAGCCATCTGGGAGGTTTATTTCGGTCTGGAGCCGTTGCCGCGCAACGAGGAGAGGCCCCGGCTCCTTGGGATGGAGCACAGAGCTCCAGCCACTCATCCATTGTGTGCCTCAGATGAGTTTGGGTGACCTCACACCCACCTGCCCACGTCCTATTCAGTTCCCTAATTTAAACACTCCAACCACCCCATCTTGACCTTCCCGTTCCAGCCCCTTCTCCCATTGAAGGTGGGGAGAGGAACGAGCGCTCACAGTGGGAATTAAACATCAAGAGTCCTCCTGAGCCTGATTTGATTGACATTCCAGCCCCTTCCACACAAATCAAAGGGACCCACAGGGCCTCTGGGAATAACAGTTGGGTTTCTGAAATGCTTGGATCCAACAGACAGAATAAAGACACAATAATTAAAAAATATACCTGACAGCATGCACTGCTAAAAAAATACAATTGGAAGGGAGTAGGGGGAGATGCGTCATTCTCCCTCCTCCGAGGTCTGCAGGCCAAAACCGAGGATTTTGTGCAAAGAACTGAAGAAGGTGTTCAGAGTGGAGGCAGAAATCTGTGGGGTCTGTTGGACCCCCGTGGGTCAGGAGTGAGGCTGGAGAAGAGCGTGGTACAGCAGGAGTGGGGAACAAGCACAAATGACATCAAAATTTATCACAGAATCACAGGATCATGGAATATCCTGAGCTGGAAGGGACCCACATTTCATCCAGTCCAGCCCCTGGGCCTGCACAGACACCCCAACAACCCCACCCTGGGCATCCCTGAGGGATTCAGGGACCCTGGGCAAACCCTGTGCACACGTGTGGTGCCCCTGCTGGGAGGCTGCTCCGACACGAGAATAAATCCCCACGTTGTCATTTATTACAAATTCTAATGAAAATAGAGAGAGGGGGTTTTATTTCTTCCTTCTGAGCATATGTAGAATTTTAACACGAGCATTTTATTAAAAATCAGAGTTATGAATCATTCATGGCCAACAAGTGACTCCCACTCGTTGGCAGAATGACCCGAGCTTGGCTTTTCACTGACAACAAATAAAGCAGCACTTAATGAACCCAGACAGGTTGTTCTGAAGGCACAGAATAAGCCAAATCAGGTGGATTTTTAGGATTCAAAAAAAGTTATATATTTTGTCAGCATCTCACTGGGGTTTTTTTTTTCCCTTTTTTGAATAATGAATGGAGTTGTTTTAAGGCAGTGTTAATGCCGGGAGTGCTGGGTGAGGGATTCAATTGAGAGGCTGTCACAGGGCTCCGTTGTTTCACTGACAAGAGTTGTCATGTCCCTGTGACACCTGATGTGCAGAGCCTGGCTGATAAACGGCTGAAAGATGGAATTGTCACTCTCCATTAGCTGGCACCAGCAATTACCTGGCTGGGCAGCCCCGGAGGGAGAGGGAGGTGGGAGGTGTGGATGCCCCCGAGGGAGCCACGCCAGAGCCCGGCACCGAGGGACTGCTCCCAGGTCTGTGGGAATGGGAGTTCTGGGGATGGTTCCTTTGGCTGTGCTTCAGCAGGGACAGAGGAGGGTGTGAGCACGTGGGAGAGGAAAGAGGGGAGAGAAGAGAACACAGAGGCCAGGCTGGATGGGGCTGGGAGCAACCTGGGCTGTGGAAGGTGTCCCTGCCCACGCCCCTGCCATGGAGCGAGATGAGCTGTAAGGTCCCTTCCATCCCAAACCATTCCGTGATCCCCTGATCCATGGACACCTTCAGCTTTGATGGGGAACAGTGTACCTGCTTGTAGAAAGGAGCCCGAAGTGTCGAGCTGGCACCTCCTGGGAGGTAATTTAAATGGAAAAGTTTCCAGCTGTCAGTGGATTTTCTGTTCCTTAGAAGCCCGGCGGTGGCACTTCCCTCCTCTGCCACCTGCACTGCCGCTGACAGCAGGAGGAACATCTGAAAGCCCCGCGTCCCTGGGGATTGCTTTCAGTGTCCCTTGGATCAGTCCCGTTCCTCAGGGAGGCTCTGGGAACGGCTCTGCCATAACCATGGCAACGTGGAGCGCGCACAGCGCTCCCAGTCCCTGCTGGTAACACAAGCGGAGCTGCAGCGCACGGAGGAACCAGAATCACTCCCCGGGCTTGGGGGGGACCCTGGAGGCTGCCGGGGCTCTGCGGGGACGGGATGCCCTGGACTCTGCTGTGGGGTCAGACAAAGCCGTGGTGAGCTGACCCCACACTGGGACAGAACTGCCGCACCTGGAGACCTCCCAGGATCCCCCTGCAGCCCCTCTGCCTCACGCAGTGTCTGCATCGTCCCCTCGCCACGAGCCCGGGTTAGACTCGGGATCTGACCCAGCCTCAGGGAAAAGTGCGATTGCTACACCTCAGAAAGGTTTTGGGGAAAGCTCTGTCCGGAAGAGGTGCTGAGCTGTCAGCCCCCCAAACCCCCCTGAGCTGGAGACCCAGCACCTGCCCGGGGTGGGCTCTGGCCCTGATCCACTGACCTTCCTTTGGTTGGGAGTCACACGTTGGCTCGAGCATGATGTGAACTGAAACTGCATTTTGAACTCCTCAGAATGAGGACAAACAACGTTTACCAGGAGTTTTCTTCTGCACTAAAGGAAAAAAGAGGTTCAAGAAAGGATTCTGCTCCTCGGTGGCCACTCCTTTCTCTGCAAACAGGGCACTGAAATGACTCTGGGTGATGGTGTTGCTGTAACTGGGGGCCCTGCAGGAGCACAGACTGATTTCATTGCACTCTGCAAAGCTGTAGCAAAACTGCCAGTGAAATCCAGGATATTAAATCACTTTTGCATTGTGGCTGCTAAACAGCCTCGTGTGGGATTCCCAAATTCTCCGGGAGCCAAGGAACCCACAGGGGTCTCCTTGGACATCCAGAGGATCAGGTCACAGGGATGCACCCCTAGGAATGACCCTGCAAACCATGGAGGACCCTCTGGGCTGTTCCCTCCTTGGGGCTGCTCAGTTCCTTAGGCCAAACTCTTCCTCTTTGTTTGTTTGGTTGATTGGTTGTTGTTTTATTTGGTTAAAACACAGTTTGGAGAAGAGGCCAAACATTTCCTGTCAGTGAGATGCAAAAGCAGAGAGCAGCAGTGAACTCCAGCTGTAAGGAGCCACTTCAGCACCCAGAGGAGCCAAACTCTGCCCTCGGAGTTTGGTGCAATTCAGTGCCTTCAACAAGAACATGGCTCAGAGTAATAATATTTGAGTTAAAATTAGTGCAAAAACTTGTCGGTACAGTTTCTTTTGGAATTGTTCCTTACCCTTTAAATGTACAACTGGCACATTCCCATGGACTGGGAGCCATGTGAACAGACTGCAGCACTTGTTTACGGAGGCAGATTGCCAGAGGAAGAGATACTTTGGCAAATACATTTCATTTACAAGAACAAAGTAGAAAATTGTGGTTCAAATCGGCTGCTGTGAAGGGGTTAATTATTTCTGTGCCCAAGTTACACTTTGGTCAATTTCACACCAAATTTCAAGGAGTAAACTTGAAATTTTTAGGAATAACTTGATCTGCAAAGCCTCGCAGGAAGCGCTGTTGGTTCTGCCACGGGCACAAGTGTGGAAAGCCAAAGCTGAGGAAGCAAAGAAACCTCCCCAGGAAGAGCTGGAGCCTCCAGGGAGGGGCACGATGGCAGCAGGAGGTGCTCAGATGCCACGGGGATGGACATTCCTGGAGAGGATGAGCCAGGAATTCCAGGAATTCCTCGTTAGTGGCTGTGAGGAGAGCGGAGCCCGAGCAGCAAAGGTTAATCACATCTTGTTTTCCGTGACAACCACTCCTTAAATGATGAACCTTTTCCAACCTGGCTTTTAAAAATACATATATAAGATCTTCCTTTCACCTGCCTCACCTTTACTCCTACACTTGCCCGTTGAATGCTTTTGCTCCAAGAAATTTGTGTTCAGAATCAGGTTCTTTGAAGCACAGTAATTAATGCTGTCAATGGGGGCATAATTTATCCTGCATCTCCCCTCTGGGGCTCAAACACACCTCTGAAATTTATGAATATTGGCTTATTTATGTCTGTTTTTCTGGAACACATCCCCTCCCTTCAAGGAGCAGGTTTAGAGAACACGATTCCTGCTTTTCCTGCTGGGAGTGCCATTCCTGCGGTGACACGGGAGCACAGAGCCCTGCCAGCACCATTCCCCAACATCCCACACATCCCAAGGCTGGAACCAGTCCCTGCCCACCTGCACTGCCAGGCTGGAATGCTGGAAATGCCTTTTGTGTTTTCCAGAGACACTGGAACACCGGAGGAGGAGGTTTTGCTGTCCTCATGGAATGATCTGCACCAGCAACGTGCTGGAATGGGAACAAATGACAAGATTTTGTGGTTTGTCTCTTGCCTGACAGACTCCTCTGATTCCAGAGGGGAATCCTGCAGTCCTTTCCTGGAAGACATCCCAGAGGAGGGGAACAGAAGGAAAAGTGAAAGGGAAACAGCAGCGAGCAACCACAGAGCAGTTTCTTGGATAAGCACGGAATCACAGACTGGTGTAGCTCGGGAGAGGCCTCACAGCTCGGCGACTTCTCCTGAGCACCAAGGAAAACTTGGCTTCATTTCACACCTGCTTTAAAGGCTGAGTTTAAAAACCTAAACCTGACCTCCTGTGGCTCCAAAAGAGACCCCTAACCCGAGCTGCCAAGGCCAGGAGAATTGAGGGCAAGCACACGTTTGGATGTCCCTGTCAGAGGAGTGAAGTGCATCGTGAGGCTGATTGATCCCTGGGCTGAGCCCCAGCACCGCGGCAGCTGCCTGACAGGAGGGATTCGCTGGAGAAAATCCCATACCTCCATCAAACTGAGACTGCACGAGAGGCTCTGTGAGCCACGGAGTTGGGGGAGAACGTGCTGCTATTGTTTGGGAGTAAAGATTTAATGAGATGTGATCCACTGCCTCATCCCTGCCCATGTGACCGCTGAAATCCCGTGTTTTTCCGGGATCAGGGCTCACAGGGGCTGGGGAGGCTCAGAGCAGAGCACGTGGGCGAGGTGGCAAGGCTCCTCCTTTGAAAGCTGAGGGGGTTTCACACACTGCTTAGGCAGAGCATTCCCCATTCCTGCCTCCCCAATGACACGCAAAAAGAGAGAATATTGGCAGAGCAGAAAATAACGCACTCAGGAGCAAAAAATAGAAGGCTGATGGAAAATGAAAACTCGCACATCCGAGGTAGCTGGGTCTGGGATTCTCCCTTCACTCCTGTCAGCACCTCCAGCAGGAGGAGGGAAATAGCCACGTGTGAGCCACATCCACCTGGGAAACGCCTGGCTCCTGGGGAGCTGTAAGGTCCCTTCCCACGGGTGTGCCACGTGTGTGCCACGTGTGTGCCAGGTGTTAGAGGAAACCAGCCCCACTGAACCAGGGCTCCCTGGAGTCTGTTCTGGGTTAAACCAGCGCCTGTCGTGGCTGTACCCGAGCTCACCCTGACCCCAGGCAGAGCCTAAACCCCTCCTAAGGCCCTTCCAGCCCCGGCTTTAAATGATTTAGTGGACATTTGCCAGCTCTAACTAAAATACATTTGAATATTATTTCAAACGTTTCTGTTGTGATTTAATGTGAGCTCAGCAGGCTTGAATCATTCTTTAATTATTAAATCACCAAATGACAGCCAGGGTCTGACTTCTGCACAGGTCACACGTTGAAGGAAATCACTCCAAAAGCACGACAGCTTGAGTGCCATGGAATCATCACAGAATCCAGGATGGATGGGGTTGGGAGGGACTTTAAATCCCATCCAGTGCCACCCCTGCCATGGCAGGGACACCTCCCACTGTCCCAGGCTGCTCCCAGCCCCAATGTCCAGCCTGGCCTTGGGCACTGCCAGGGATCCAGGGGCAGCCACAGCTGCTCTGGGCACCCTGTGCCAGGGCCTCACCTCCCTCCCAGGGAGCAATTCCTCCCCAATCTCTGATCTAAATCTAAACCTCACGGCTTGCATGAAAAGCTCTACAACCAAACATGGCACGGAACAAACCATGGATGACCAACTGTCCACGGGCATCCCACAACCTTCCAGCAGGCCCTGCTTGGGTTCCACACCGGCCCCCCACCTGGGAGTGTCTCAGGGGGTTTATGGCACCTGCCCTTCCCAACACAGGCATTCCCCATCCCACCATTCCTGGCTATCCGAGGAGCAGGACACGCTGAGACCGGAGCAGCCGAGCCCCCCGTGCCGCTCAGGGCAATCGCAGCAGCTCCAACCAGGGCCCACAACAGCCAGATCTCCCTGCTGGAAGCACTGCACTCCTTTCACTCCCAGAGCTGA
The DNA here is from genome assembly GCA_013398055.1 of Ifrita kowaldi. Classification (NCBI taxonomy): domain Eukaryota; kingdom Metazoa; phylum Chordata; class Aves; order Passeriformes; family Cinclosomatidae; genus Ifrita; species Ifrita kowaldi. The sequence goes on along the minus strand of VZRS01014654.1, from coordinate 3,188 downwards.
AATTATTATTATTACTGTGTCTTGGAAAGCATCAACAATGTATTAAGTGCTTTAAAGTGATGCTTAAAAACCTGGGAGCCCTGAGCTGCTGAGGAAAGAGTGTGGCACGAACACAGCACCCCGGGAAGGGCCGGGAAGGGCTGCAGGCACCGCAGCCTTCCTTTAATTACCTGCTTTTGATCTTCCTGGCCTTTGTACCATTTAGTTTTTCTTCAGGAAACTGATTTTCAGGGCTCGTTGGTAGGAACTGGCTGTCTAGAGCCGGGCCAATTAAACAGTTTTCTGCACATTGATTCATTCTCAACTGCTCGCTTTCATTACAGTAAAATGATGGCTGATGTATTTCTCATTTACCGGGTTATTATCAATTCCTCACCCTCGTCTGAAGGCCAAATGTGCTGTGATAGAAACAGGAATCCAATAAAAGTGTTCACAAGCTATTGGGATACCGGGAGAAGATATTTAAATGGAGCTTTGTGGGAGGAACACGGGAGAAGAGGAGCAGCACAACAGAAATCCGTGAGCAAAGCTGCTCAGTCAGTAAAGGGAATACCCTGGATAGTCATGGAACTGGCACTGGATTGTGTCTGGGCACTCCAGGTCCCCCCTTGTCCACCTGGGCATTGCTTTAGTCATAAATTAAAAGTTTGGGGCTATTTTTCAGTTCCCAGTTGGCTTTTCAGCTTTTAATCAGAGCTGTGGCTGCCCCTGGATCCCTGGCAGTGTCCAAGGCCAGGTTGGACATTGGGGCTTGGAGCAGCCTGGGACAGTGGGAGGTGTCCCTGCCATGGCAGGGGTGGCACTGGATGGGCTTTGAGCTCCTTCCCAACCCAAACTGCTCCGGGACTCCATTAAATTTCCCAAATATGAAATGAGCAGAGTTTAGCACACAGATTTCCTGCAAGATCCCAGCTCGGCCAATAGTTTTTGATACGGAGAAGGACATCGCAGCAGAAGAATCCCTTCCATCACTCCTTAATTCACTCCCTGGGCCCCGATGGTTTTGCCTCCCTGACATTACACTTTGTGACAGACATTCCCGCTTCTATGAAAGACTTTTCCCTAAAGGCACCCGGGAATGAATCAGCTCCCGAGACCTGGGGTTGTTTCCTCCTGGAAGCCTCGGGAGCAGCTGGGTGGTGCCCGTTGGCCAGGAGAAGGCAGGGAACACCGGGAATATCCCGCTGGCCGGAGCCCCGTCCTGCTGCTCCTGCTGCATCCAACAGCTCCGTGTCCTGTGCCAGGCGCGGCCCAAGGACAATCGGTGCTCCTGTCCCAGGGCCAGCCACACACGGTGACAATGATGGCATTCCTTACTGGACCTATCGGTACGTTGGTATTTTAAACATTCCACGGAAAAGCAGGTGTCTTTTTCCATGGAAAACACGCGTTCCTCCAGTGCCACCTGCTGTCCTCACCGAACCAGGACACGGCAGCAGTGAATCCTTCCAGCAGCCCTTCACCGCCTCATTCCAAATTCCAGCCCAGCCCTTCCCTGGCAGCAGGAAAACACAGGTTTGTCCTTCCTGATTATCAGGGACATTCCCGAAGTGGGAATTTGCACGGCCCCCTGTGCAGAGCAGGTGCCCCAGCACTGCTTTGCACTTTTATAAATAAACAGCAACAGCGCCGTCATCTTCCTCATCGCCTGGAGAGCGGAGTGATAAAAACCAGCTCCAGAACCAGATTCCAGATGATTTTTCCACAGGATGTGACTACAAGAAGGTGAGAGGGAATAAAAGCTGCCAGGAAGGTAACATTTGCTATAAATAAACACATTGCATGGACGTGATTCGGGAATGCTGAGCCACCTAAGCACTGCAGATCTTGGCAGATCATTCCCAGTCCAAAAAAAAAAAAAGCAGGGAAAGGGGAATCAAAGGGGGTTNTGGGAATTTGCACGGCCCCCTGTGCAGAGCAGGTGCCCCAGCACTGCTTTGCACTTTTATAAATAAACAGCAACAGCGCCGTCATCTTCCTCATCGCCTGGAGAGCGGAGTGATAAAAACCAGCTCCAGAACCAGATTCCAGATGATTTTTCCACAGGATGTGACTACAAGAAGGTGAGAGGGAATAAAAGCTGCCAGGAAGGTAACATTTGCTATAAATAAACACATTGCATGGACGTGATTCGGGAATGCTGAGCCACCTGAGCACTGCAGATCTTGGCAGATCATTCCCAGTCCAAAAAAAAAAAGCAGGGAAAGGGGAATCAAAGGTGGTTTGAAGGGAGCTGCCAGGAGAGCACTGTGGATGGGCATGGCCGTGGCACCCTGGGAACACACAGGGAAGACAGGACAGAGCCCCACAGCTGTCACAAACCCTCCCACAAACCATGGCATGGGTCATTAATCCAAATTAAGAATATTTACTTTAAAAACGGATTGACTGGAACACTCCAACATTGATCGTTATCCTGACGTGTCCATCAGATACTGGAAAAGGTTCTTCCCCCAGAGGGCACTGCCCAGGCTCCCCAGGGAATGGGCACATTCCCAAAGCTGCCGGAGCTCCAGGAGCGTTTGGGCAGCGCTGCCAGGGATGCCCAGGGTGGGGTTTTGGGACTGTCCTGTGCAGGGCTGGGGTTGGATTGCTGATCCTGTGGGTCCCTCCCAGCTCAGGACATTCCCTGACTGTGTGATTCTGTGCTATCTGGAACACCCTCTGTTCCCATCGGCATTTCCCTGGGACCATCGTGTTGGAAAACCAGCCCCACCCTCGTGTGTTTTCCCCTCTGTGGCGAGGGTTTGCGTGATGATTTTCTGTGATCCCTCAGCAGCTGGGGCATTCCGGGTCTGCCTTCCTGAGGCAGCTGCACAGACACAGAATCACGGAATGGTTTGGGTGGGAAGGGACATTAAATCCCACCCAGTGCCACCCCTGCCATGGCAGGGACACCTTCCACTGTCCCAGGCTGCTCCAAGCGCCGTCCAACCCGGGCTTGGACGCTTCCAGGGATCCAGGGGCAGCCACAGCAGCTCTGGGCACGCTGTGCCGGGGTGTCCCCGGTGTCCCACCCTCCCGGTGTCCCGTCCAGCCCCGTTCCCGTTCCCGTTCCCGTTCCCTTTTCCCAGTCCCGCTCCCGCCCCCGGCTCCCCTCACGGCCCCTCCCTCCGCCAGGGGGCGCTCGCGCCCCGCTCCCGCCTCCCGCGGCCGCGGCTGAGGCGTCCGCGGCGCTGCCTGAGCGG
>VZRS01014649.1:68278-124857 GCA_013398055.1 Ifrita kowaldi | reverse complement strand
TTTTGTTTGTTTCTTTTAAGTTTATTGTGGTTGCTGCTGGGTTCGGGCGTTCCTGGGTTTTTTGTTTGGTTTATTAGTTTGTTTGGGGCTTGGGGGGCGGGGCTTTAAGGCGGTTGTATCAGTTTGGGATCACAGCATCGCTGCTAAGTTGGAAAAGACGTCTGAGGTCACCGAGTCCAACCCGTGACCGAACACCACCACTGAAACCCCAGACCATGGCACTGAGTGCCACGTCCAGTCTTTCCGTGAACACCTCCGGGGATGGTGACTCCGCCACCTCCCCGGGTGGCACATTCCAGTGTCTAATAACACTTTCTAAAGAGTAATTCTTCTTGATGTCCACCCTGAACCTCTCCTGCCGCAGCCTGAGGCTGTGTTCTCATGTCCCATCGCTGGTTGCCTGGGAGAAGAGGCCGATCCCCGCCTGGCTCCAGCCTCCTTTCGGGGAGTTGTAGAGAGTGATAAAGTCTGCCCTGAACCTCCTGTCCTCCAGGGTAAACACTCCCAGCTCCCTCAGCCATCCCCCACAGGACTTGTACTCCACACCCTTCACCAGCTCCATGCAGCTCAATGTCCTTCTGGCAGTGAAGGGCCCAGAACTGAACACAGGATTCCAGGTGTGTCCTCGCCAGTGCTGAGTACAGGGGACAATCCCTGCCCTGGTCCTGCTGGCCACACTATTGCTGATACAGGCCAGGATGCCATCGACCTCCTTGGCCACCTGGGCACACGCTGGCTCATGTTCAGGAGGATGGAGGTAAATCTAGATGTAGTGATGCCTTTGTGTTGTGAAAGCCTGAGCTACACTCCTGCCACAGCTCCAGAATCTCCTAGCTCTCTGGTGAGGGAAGGCTGAGAGGTGGTTTTGCTTGAGCTGTATGGCTCCTCTGTTTGGATGGGCTCTGGAGTGGCTCCTGCATCAAGGAGGGTTTCAGGCCAGTTGAGGGATTCAGGGAAAGGGGTTTGTTTCAAATCACCATTACCACATCTGTATGTTCCAGGGATCCTGAGGTTCCTGCCTATGCCTGCGGTGCTTTGTGCATTTCAGCAGATGACAATTTGAAACAGCATGTTGCCAGGCTGTAACTCTTGTAAACAGTCAGTCTAGTTTAAATACTTTCCATTTTTGTTTTAATATCACTTGCCTTTGACAGTTTGAAGGCTGCTGAGAGGTAGCCCATCATCTTTCTTAGCATACCTTATCTCTTGACTTCTTACACCTGCCTTTGGTGGACGGTAGCCTAGAGGTGCCTGCTTATGCCCACATAGTCCTCTGGGATTTTAGATACCAACAAACAATTCGTCTTAGCTGGTAATGCTGCATCGTCGTGAAGAGCGTACTTGAGTTGAACTGTACTTGAGAGCAAAGGTCATTCATGGAGTTTTTCTAAGTGCTTGTTTGTTTTCTGTCATTTCAACTCTTTTAAAAATACAGAAAGTGAAAACTAACAGAGTAAATAAAAATCACTTGTGAGTCACGTGCAGTGATGGACATTCATGCTATTCTGTTTCATAAGTGGTCGACAATGCTCATCCAAGACGTTCTGTATGTTTTTCTCAGTTTGTATCTAAAATGTGGTGCAAAATGTAAACTGCAACATAAATGTAAAATTGATTGTAAAATATAATTTGATCTTCCCGTCACAGGAGGTCTTCCATCTCCTTCCTCTTGTGTGTTACACTTGCTTCTTGTTACAGTCTACTTTGCAAATCTCTTTCTGTTGCAGGTCTAAGGACTCAACTCTGGGACTTTCCAAAGAAGTGGGAATGAAGGCAGGACTTCTGTCCAGACTCTTGTGCTTTATGCCAAGCAGTGAAAGCAGGGCCATCCCATTTATTCACAGAACAACTTGAGTAAGAATGCTTGCCGGAAGAGATCTCTTCCTCTCTCGCCGCTTTATGCTATATAATGATTTCTAGGAGTAGAGTGATCTTCAGCTTGTCCAAAAGCTTGAACATAAGAGCCAAACAAAATATTTACTGCCATCCAGTCTGGGAATTATTTCCTTATGAGGAGAAGGAACATTGCTGGGCACAGTGGTGTAGTGATGTCACATTTTTATGAGTTGGTTGGGTTTTTTTTATAAAGTGAGTTTTATCCTAGGGGAAGAAACAACCTAACAGAAGAGTTTATTCAATGGCTTAAAATAAATGCAATTTCTTCTGCTGGCTTTGTTGCCTCCTGTGATTGGGAAAACTAAAGGGATAGCTTTCTTTATGGGATGGAAACCAACGATTGATAAGCTCAGTGCTGGCTCACCATGGTAAAGAAATGTAGACAGAGGATTAGTGGCTGTTCAAAAATTTCTCCATGTCGTGGAACTTTTGAAGCAGATACTTAAGCAGCAGTGTGGCTTTCGGTCAGACAGAAAGAGACCAGCAACATGGTCATAGTTCGAATACAGTATGTACTCCACTTGCTTGCCTCACCTTCAGACAAATGCTGTCTCTAAAGGAGTTTAAGTGACAAATAATTTAATGCAAAGAAGGAAGATTGTTGCTTTCTTAAAAACCTGCACTCTTGGGTTGAGCGATTTGTATCTTCTCCCAAGATGGTTTTCTTTTTGGCTTGTGAGTATTTTCTACAACTGTTAGCAGTGCAGACCATGGAGTCCCAAGGAGACAAACAAAGCATGTGCCAATTTGAGTTGAAGCCCATAATCTCTTTCCAAATTTGGAAATTTGACATATTTCTGATTTCTCGCAGATAATTTTTGAATGTGTTTATTTCATCAAGCCCTTGTGTTCAGGGAAGAAGAAATAGCCCTGAATACTATGTCCCTGTACATGAGAGAAAAGAAAGTGATTTTCCTTCTGTAAACTGGCTCAGCCATGGTCTGTGATTTGTCAGCACTGTGGTGGGTCATCCAGTTTAGATAGAACTGGACGTTTCCAAGGAGCAGAACAGGATGTCACTGGCCATTGAAGAATTAGTCCTTTCCCTTTTGAATAAAAATTAAACCTGTGCTCCCAAATATGGGTCTGATCAGGAGCAAGAAAGTATTGTATTTTAGCTGAGAAACTTATGCCCTAATTGCTCATGGCCTCCAGAAGTTTTATGGGACTGTTCTCAAAGAAATTGTATCCTCTTGTTTGAAGTGCTTCGGGATTACACAATGTAGATGTTCTGTAAGGCTCCATTTTTCTTTTCATACTAATTGTGTTATTTTCTTGTCTGAAAATGGAGTATGTTTTGCTATTTTTCTTGTTTCTTGTAATGTATTAGTGTATCTGCCTCCATCTACAAAGAAACTTTTCTGGTCCTGTGAGCCTTTTCTGGTCCACTGGATGTTAATGGATGACATGTATATCTGCTCCAGAGCCTTACCCATGCAAATAGCTTCTGAAGGCTGTGGCTGTTCCAACCAAACATGATTAAAAGTCATAGGAATCAAGATGGAAAAAGCTATTAGGTCAAGTAGTTCCCACACGCACCCCCAGGACCAGTGCAGGTTTGTTTCCAATGGTACATTCTTGGTGCTTTCCAGAAGGGGTCAGTGCAGGTCAATGCTCACTTTGCATCCAACAGCCCTTCCCCCTTCTTGAAAAATTAGGAAACCTGAATCTGGTTACAAGTAGGTTGCAAAACATCTAGAATTTATGTTATAGTCTATAATCTTGTGTTGGGTGGTCGAAAGCAGAAGAAATGTGTTCAAATCCAACAATTGATCATCCAAGATTTTAAATGAGGAAAATTAGTGAGCTCTTCAAAATTACTTGTTAGATATGCTCATACATTAGATGTTACAGGTCCTGAGAACTGTTCTGGGGATGCTTGGCTGTAGTGAGAGGGACACAGATTTACAGGTTTATCCTGTTGGGTTGTCCGTACTTAGAAAGCACACGTTACTGTAATATTTTATAGTTACATAAACAAAAGTCTGGATAATTCAAATTTCTGATTGTAAATGACAAAAGTGACAAAAACTCTCTTAAGTCTAAATAAGGGAAGAGAATAACAATCATCCTGCACCGAAATACAATTTGTTCTACTCTACCACTGAGATACAGGAATGTCCTTGAAGATTGTCCAGTCCTTTAGGGCATGGAGGCTCCTGCAGGGCTCATCACATGTGAATCAGGTGTCTGGTCAAGAGTGGCCACATCTCATCAGCAGGAAAGGCTGGCCCATTCCACACCGCAACAATGTACCCCAAATGCCAGTGTCTGTAAAGAAGTGACAGCTAGCTTCTGAAACTGACTTTAGAGGGTGGAGGAGAATGACATTGGGACAAAAATTAATAATTGGAAGTGTGAAGGGGGATGAAAAGGTGTCTGGAGATGTTAAGAAGGAAATGCTGCAAAGAGAGCAGAGAGATGGCACTCGGATAGAAGAGTGACTCACTTGAATATAACTTGTTTATATTTTTAAGGTTTTCTTATTTTCCCAGTGGATATGGCTATTTTTCAAAGTAAAATAACCAAGGAATAATTTCATTACGTTTCCTTCCAAGATTTCAGGCTAAGTGTAAACAAGAAAAATCCAGTGGGAAAATTAATCCAACTTCCTTTTGCGAGAGTATTTCAGTTCTGTTTCTCCCGCAACCACAGTCCTTATATATTTTCACTGCTACTGTTCTTATACCCAGTGTCTGTGGCATTGCTGACACCAGCTAAAATACTTCAGTGATGGCATTTATTAGGTGGAGAAGACTTTGGGGTCACTCAAAATCACTCCTGATACAGAAATGATAAATTCTGAGCTTTTCAGTGTTTAAAAAATACTGATGGCTTTTGATGCTTTGGGAATGTTCCATATGGGCAAGTCAAAATGATGGAAAACAACTGAACCACTTGTACTGGATTTGATCTCTGGCAACTAATATTTGGGCTGCATGGGAGAATCATAAGGAACAAAAACTCTGTAACAGCACCATGGCAATCAGACCGGCAAACTTCCAAAGCTTTAATTTTTCCAGATGTTAAGTGCCTTGATTTTCCAACCCAGGTGAAGGAGGGACTTCAGAAAAACAGGCAATAAAAACCCGTTAAATTTGTAAGGCTTGGCTGGCATAAAGACCACTGCATTGCTGAGCATTCAGATACCAGTGTGCTGAAACACAAGCGGTGTTAATTTGCATTAAATGAAATCAGAAGCTTTATCTGAGACATAAATCAAGATACATTTTATAAGTTTTAAAATACATTTGTATGTTTTTATAATAAAAATGTTGCTTCTTCAGATGTTTCCAGGCTGCACTGTGACAAATGCTGCGTCTGCCTTCTACAACAGACATGCTTGTAAATGGCCAGGATGAGCAGAAGGAGACCGGAGTCCTCTGGTTCATTCACATTAGGAGAGCCCTGGGGTGGTCTTTCACTGAGGAGTCATGGAAGCCCTGAAGCCAGCTGTCGGTGTCAGTGTTCTGTGCTGTTGGCTGCAGCACGTAGAGCCTTGACTCAGTTTCTCTCTTGTTGCCACCAAAGCCTGAGATTTATTGGAGAGGCCTTGGGACAACATGCTTTGTGAAAGGAGTAGGGGCTGTGTCATAACGATGAACTTTTCAATCCTCTTCTTGCTCATCTTCCCATATTTCACTCCATGAGATTGGAGTGGGGGAAGCCCGTGCTGTGCTCTGATGTTGGACCATGATGGGACGTGATGGGGAGATCTCCAGCAGGGTTTTACTCTTATGGCTCCTCCAGCCAGATGGCTTCAATCTACTGACCAATTCTCTGTGCTTTGTGTGAGGTCTGTATGCAATTTAAATGGAGCCTGTTCTCAGCTAGTTTTGCCTTTTCTTTGCCCCCCTCCCCCACATGCACATACATTCCCAACTGACCCCTTTCATGCTTCTCCTTTTCTTTAGCCATTCGGGGAAATTATGCTGGCACCATATAACAAATATATCAGCTGGATTCGCCTCAAAGTCCTTTACTTTTGGAGACTTTCAGTCATCTAACTCCTCCAAGTATTTCTGAGAAGAGTGCTTACTTAGCCAACTGTGCTGTTGATGTAGTTCTCAGAGTGGTATTTCTTTGTAATGCTGCTGTTTTCCAGCTGGGTAGAAGTTTTTAGAACATGGCACTTCTTGTACACACCTGTATGTGCTACCACTCTGAGTCTCAACAGATTTGTCTAATCCACAGAGAACTGTTATCTGAACTTTGATTTATCTTTGCATTCTGCAAATCTGGAAAGAATGCGTTTGCTTTCTAGGTTTTTTTGGGTTTTGGGTTTTTTTTTTGTTTTTTTTTGTTTTTTTGTTTTTTTTTGTTTGGTTGGTTTTTTTTTAATTTTCCAGTATTATTCAGCATGAAAAGCCTCAAATATTGCAACAAATAAAAGCAGGGAATGCCCTTCTCACTAGCATCAAAATTGCACTGAGTAGTAGACAATAGGAGACAATCTTATTAGACAGTCTTCTAAAGAGAAGACAATAGAGGAGTGATAACAGTGCAAGACAGTAGGACATCTCTGTTTGTTTTGTTTCAGTCATCATCAAGCTTGCTTCCTGGACTGGCATGTTGGAAAAACAGTTAGATGGGCTGGAGTGATGATTAGTGGTCCATTAAAATCAGTTTTACTTCATCCCTAACTGTATGTTCTTTCTGCTTTGCAATCTGTTGCATTGCATTTTTAGTGAATTCTTTACTTTTACTAATCGTCAACCTGGAAGAGACTTTAAAGCTGCTGGAAAACAATAGTGATGTCCTCCTTGCCATCAGGTGAAAACACAATATGATCTTGCGTTTCCCTGTATCTTCCAGGGTGGATGGCTGGATGCCTGACCTGTTTAGAGAGAGATAAGGGAAAAGAGAATTTCCAAAAGAGTACTTTTATGGCACTTTCCAAATCTCCTGGTACATTGAACTGTAGGGTCTACATGGGTCATGTTGTGCAGCTCGAAGAGCTGTTCCACTGATGAGGATTCCCAAAGTGTATTGCAATGTGGTGCTTTTCATTTAATGTCTGTCAGTTTGTTTTTGGGAAAGACATTCTGTGCCTGTTTGTGTGAGTTATAATGACAACCAATTCCCATTTTGACAGCCAATACATGGAAATAAAATCCCCTCCTGGCCCCAAAGACGCTTGTTTCTGGTACTCTGCAGATCTAGTATATAAACAAGGAGTGTGTTTGAGAGTGTGAGTGTGTGTGTGTGTGTGTTTTTCCCCAAACAACAAAACTATTAACTGTAATCTCTCTGAGTGCATCAGAGAAGAATATGAGCTTGGCATGCAACAAGAAAGCTGAGGCAGTGCTCGGCAAAGATGAAAGTGAGATACTGATGGCCATAGTTTAATTGGGTTTTCATAAAACATGCTGTTCTTCATAATTTGGCTAGCACTTGATAGTTTCTTTTTATGAGTCTGGCAAGACAATGAAACTTCAAACCATTTGCTTTGCAACTGGAAAAATTAACCAGAGAGATACTCAGAAGAGCACTAGGACTCTTTGTCTCTTGTATTAAGAAGAAGCAATTCAGCAGCAAGGGAATGAGAGCCTCCTGCAAACATACAAGCACAGTTTAGCAGTAAATCAGCTCAGCTGCAGTCCTTACCACATGATATTCGGTAGTTGCCACTGGGGGGAATTCTGCTCATCTCCAGACAAGATTGTGACTTGAGTTAATGTTTATTTCCGTTTTTACAGATGTGCTGTCCAGTGATGGATGGGGTGTGTTAACCTTCTTCTTTTTCCCACCTGGTCCACACCTGTTTGGGATCTCATTCTCTGTCCTACTGGGCAGTAACTCTTGAACTTTGTTGGATCCTGGATCTCAGGCCAGCTGAGGGTGATGAACAGCTTTGAAACTCTTGGCCAGAGGGCTTTTTGTTTTTAAAGTCAGAGAGGTTGGTAGGTTTTGTTTTGTTCTTGACTGAATATTCATTCTCATGACAAAAACATTTCACAATAAGCTGTTTCCATTTGACAGCTCCTTGGCAGTACATGTGTGAAATAAGTTGGGTTTTTTGTAGTTCAGTTCCTAGTGAGAAAGAATATCCCTTTCTCTAAAAGGCCTTGGACTTTCATTGCAGTCATTGATAGTTTATTCAAAACTATATTGTGACTATTATTGTGGACTAAGTGTTACTCAGAATCTAAACTCACTTGGGAGCGTAGAAGTCGATCCTCCAGCACACTGTGAAGAACCTTGTCTTGCCTGTGCAGCTCCTTTTGAGTTAAGAAGGGGACTTTGGTCTCCAGGGCTGTGGATTCAATAGCATGAAATTGAATACAAAAATTTTAAAACAAAAAACAAATGGTATTGTGTTGAATCCTTTTATAGCATGTTTTTTTCATTTGCACTGCATGAGCTTTAAATATTACTATGTGAGCACTAGCCAAATTTAGGTTGATCAAGGCTAGAGAGGAATTCAGAGAGACCCAGCTAAACTTACTGAAGAGAAGGCTCCATGGCAAATGAAGTTCCCTGCAGAATGCCAGGAGACAGTGCATGATCTGGGGGAAAACTCATTTGTTCAGACATCTTGAATTGCTCTAATTTAATTCTGTTGGTTTAGGAAAAGACTTGAGCAGCACTACTCAGTGCACTTACAGTATTACTGTTTACTTGGTTGGGCAGTGTGTGAATGGTAAGTATGTGGAGAATCACTGTAGTTATTAACAACATAATTGAAAGCCAGAATAAACATGATGCTTCAAGCTTTCAAGCTAATGTCAGTTCAAATTTAGATAGTGGACAGGCTACTAAGTGGATTTTAAACCCTTCCCTGTCTAGTTTGGTAGGTTTTTCAGGAGGTAGAATACTGAACTATGGAGACCTTGGGACTGATACAGCGGAGCAACTCACATGTCCACATCTGCTGGTTTCCATCTGTATGGGCTAAAGAAGGTGGTGAATTGGGACTGAGGTACATGGAAGGAGCTGTGCTGTGAATGAGGGTCAAGAACAGTTGGGATGTTGTGAGCGAAGGCCAAGCGTGCAGCAGAGATGGGTTGTGGGATCCTGGAGCTGAGCTGTGATTAGTTTGTGAGTAGACCAGCATGTCACTGGTCACACTGGGGGCTATAGATCAAGGCTCAAAGACAGCTAATGGGCAGTATGTTGTGGTCCCAGGGCTGGAATAGTAGGAAGAGCTGCAGGTCAGCAGAGCTTGTTGTGGGGACACCAGGGAACGACAGAGAGAGGAGGGGAGGTGCCAGTCAGGAATGAGTGATGTTGGCAGAGCTCAGTATTTGGACTAACTGGTTAGTGCTAAGGTGCTTTCTTCTTCCTTGGATGCCATTATGTGTCAGTTTTTCCAGGTTGATTTTGTTTTTTGCAATTTTCCTTTAAGAATCTGAATCCCCTTGAGCAGCAGGTGATCTTGACTATAATGTAGAGAAATAAGCTTGGGAAAGTTTTGTTAAAAGAGAGTGGGTTATAAAAACAACCTTCTCTGCATGGCTTGAACCTGTCAGCGTGACGCTGCCGACGCTGCAGCTGGAGGGGAACACGACAGGCTCCACAGCCCTGAAACAGAGCAGCCCACACAGCCTGCAAATGTTATGGGCCCAACGTGGGTTTGGGGGAGGTGTGCCTGCTTTGCCAGGTGGGCCATGCGTGGAAGTCAGATAGTTAAGTAGCTGTAAGCCTCTAATTAAAGCAATAATTTTGAATCATGGTTCTGCCAAGAGTTTGAGAGGGGTGAGGAAAGTGCCTGAAAGTCCTGTTGGGCTCATCTCCAAAGTACAGGGTGCTTTTGAGTGTCTGCTTTGGGCCTAATCTTTTGGGCCCTTGCAAGACGAAAGAACTCTTCATCTGTTTTGTAATGGTAGTTCTCTCTGCAAGTAGCTGCAGCATGCAGTTGTGCTGGTGTCCAGGCCTGGGGCAATCAAATAAAGCTAGAAAGAAAGTGGCCAAGGGCTGGGAAGGTTTGTGTCTCTGTGGCATGGGGTGCTGGTCTGCCCAGGATATCTTGGTGTCCGGCTCAGAGGCAGTAGCCCTAGAGCAGGGGTTGCTGCAAACAATTTCATCCAGACAAATTGACTCTGTTTGTTCCTGTTGGCTTTGTTCCTGTCTCCTTTGTGTTCCAGAAAGGGAGAATTTACCCTCTGCAAATGCAAGGCTTACACACAATTTTCCTGGAGCTCAGTCAGTCAGCCAAATCAGCAGGAGCTTTTTGGAAATGACAGGAGCCAACTGAGGTCAGTTTTGATCTGGTGGGAACTTTACTAAACCAGTATTGGTTAGGAGTCACTTTCATTAGACCAAATCAGTAGGAACTGCAGAGAGCTGGCTGAAAAGGTGTCATTCCTGGTGAGGAGCTCTTGGATGAAAATCACCTCCTAGATGAAGGAGTCAAGGCCGTGCTGAGTTATTTGCTGCTAGGAGGGTCTTTGTTCTCGACCAGCTGAACTAGACTAGTCTCAAGTGTTTTTTTTTGACTTTCCTCATTGTCTACTAAGACCCTTTCCAAGCAGGCAGCAATGGCCCTACAGCTGTTGTGTAAGGAGCATCAGAAGTTACTAGGCCCTTTGTGGGTGCCCAGAGGCCAGGCTGGAACCTTCTCTGCTCCCAGCTGCTGTCTCAATCCCACTGTGTGGTCCTCGCTCCGGTTGTGTGGCTTCTCTTGATCTTCAGATACTGCAGGAAACTATTTACTCTCACTGTCCTCAGAGCCATCCATTTGGAGAGGAGGTGTCATAGCCCAGCATGACACACCAATGTAGGTAGTGCTATCCCGTGGAATATTAAGCATGCCATGTCTCCAGCCTTGCAGCAGGATATGGGAGCATGCCCTGGTGCTTGTGGGTTGAGATAGCTCATCCTTTTTCTCCCAGGATTATTTTGTGTTCTGTTTTCTGGGTTGTTACATTCTGATGATGGCACAAATTTTCTTGGAGTGCTTCCAAGCTGTCCTGCTTCTCATGCCTCATCTGATCCATGTTCTTAGGTGACTAGCTGGGGACACAGACCACCTGGCCTCAATTCGCTGCTTTGCTACAGAATTTCTGTATGACCTTGACAAGTCATGGGGTGATTTTTCCAACATGTTTGTCTTGTGAGCTATTAAGGGACACATTTCTAGAAGCAGAAGTCAAACTCCAAGACAATAGCAAGAATAAACTTTTGCATGCTGGCCATTCATGAAGTAGAGAGTACCTACATGTGGTCTGTGTGTTTTTACTCGAGGAATAGTAAGTTAATTACCCTATGATCCGGAGCACAGCAACACTGGCAGAGCCACCTAGGGGGAATATGGCCTGCATGTCTAGAAGCTGGACTAGGCATCATTTACTGCCTCCTTTTCCCGACCTTGGGCCATTTCTTTGTTTATCCAGTGACAAAAACGAGGACAGTATAGGGTTGCATCAGTTTGAAGACACTTACATGAGGGGTTTTGCTGGCACAGTTGTATCAGCAGCCCTCCTTGACTGAATAAGCTTTGCAGTGTGGGACAAGCCTTAGTCTTTTGAGTTCCTCAGGGACTTAACCATAATTGGGACATAATTGTGCCTCTCCTTCCTGTAGGTCTGTATGAAGATTAACACATTAAAATTAAGAGTTGCACAAGCTGTAGCTGAAGGGACCATTGAAAAACTTTGAGAGGTACAGTATCATTCAAGCAAGACTTCATAAAATGTACGGTTCATAAGATGACTTGAAACATATACACTTGATAAGTGGAAGTGAAAACAGGCAGAAGGTGGAAAGGTAGATCAGTTCAAACATTTCCCTAATTATAAATATCCTATGCAATGCTACTAAGACACTTACATTTATATACGAGGAGGGAAAATGTAAAACGGAAGAGCATGAAGGTGATCTGTTTACTTTTAGCTACTCACCTGGCTTTCACAGTGTTTTAGTTGTTGGTGCTCAGCCTTGTCTGTCAAACAGTAAAATTATTGAACTGGAGATTATCAAGGGGCAAGTGTGGATAATGGCACTTTACTGCAAATTTGAAGCCTTTCAGCTAATCTTTATTAGTCTCTGCTGCAGGGCTAGTAGTTCTGAGACTTAGTAAGCAATTAGGTTTTTTTCAGAATAAAATTGTGAAATGGATCCAGCTTTATGCTTGAAAGCTACTGCTGGTGGAAGTTCTGTGACCTGATCCATTCCTCCACAGACTAGACTGTTCTAGGAGCTTTTTCCAGCATGGCCTGTAAAAGCAGTTCTTTCTCTTGGCCTGAAAACTGATGGTCCAATTGACCTACCACTTTTGGCTTCAGGGAAAGGCCCTGATCCCACTGGTTTCAGAAAATGAAAACATTCCTTGTGGCTGCTTCCTAAAGTCATCATTTCACATCAGTGCATACTTGGCCTTTATATTTTCAAAGCTTTTTTTTTTTTTTTTCCCCCTTCCAGATACTTGGGAACAGGAGGTTCAGAATGTTTGGTGATGCAAGAGCAGGGTGATGCCAGGGGCTGTATTGCTGGCAGCATAGAGTAAACTTGATTTATAAGTTGGTGCCAAATGAAGTTCTTAGAAAGCCACAGAAAGACTACCTGGAAAATCAACAAAGGTGTAACATGCAAATGAGTTGCCTTCCTTTTTGTAGCTCTCAAATCCTTCTTCTGCAAGGTGGTTTGGGCATTTTAGGGAGTAGTAAGTGAACCACACCTCTTCTTCCAAATTCTTCTCACTGACCCACCACTAGGCCTTAATTGTGCCAAGGAAAAATCTTTTAAAGTTCAATGTCAACAGACAAGTGTTGTCTGTTCTCTGTAGGGACAACATGTATCTGAGTGATCTAAAAATATCATTCAGTGTTGAGAACTAGAGAATCTGTGTTCTTTGTAGGGACCCGAGTTACACAGAGTAAGTAAAATACAAAAATTATTAATTTTGTCCAATAATTAATTGCTGGTAACATGTGGGGATGGTTTTCCGAAAAGACCAGTTTTCATTGGTTTCCTGAATTGATTTGTCTGTCTGTCCACTTCTCTACCTACTTCTACTGGACATGCATGAGATTATGGTGAAGGATACAGACCTGAATTAGATTTTTGAGTTAAATTCTTTGCATATCAGTTATGCCATGCACAGACAGCTGGGGGAGATCAGGAAGCCAAATGCAACTTTTTTGACATATGGGACAATCACAGAGTGAGTGAGTATGCTATGGGCAGTTGTCTCCTATACTGCTGATGGTTCAACTCCATGGACTCGATCTGATGAAGAATCATATAATAAAACAGAATTCTGTTGAGACTTCTGCCCTGTTAAAGCATCTCTTCCATTGGGAACCTCTCCACTGTCCCTTTACACTCAGAGTCCTGACAACATGCGTTGAGTTATGCAGAATGGCAGGGATGGAAAAAAGACTGATGAGTGGTATGTAGTTTCCAGGCCATTTATCCCAACCCAGAAGTCTTTCCATCCCACCTCGCTCCCTATGTTTTTGTAAATGGCAGGGAGGATCTGGACTGTAGCATACAAGTCATGTTACTTTTTGTTGGTTTTTTTGTTAATATACATTGTACACTGAATTGGGACATAAACTGCAAATGCTCTGTAAAGAGCTTTTTTGCCCTTCAATACAAAGATTTCAGTCTGTGCCCCAGTACAGCTCTGCCTCTCTCTTTTAATGGGAGGCCTCAACACAGGGAAACACATCCTAAGAAAGCAGAACAACAGGGCAGGAATTAGTCGGATGCGGTGGAGAGCGGCTCGATACTAATGGCCAAATAGGCTCTGACAGCCTCACACCAACGGGCCACTCTCTTCTATGGGGAGTTTACGAGGCCTTGGCTTGTGTGGCCACCTCCACTTACGAATTAAAATCAAAACCAGATTGATGCCCCCCTCCCAACAGCAGCTGCCTGGTTTTTTGCATAAATCATGCTCCCCGGCCCCTCTCCAGGGGAGCTCCATAAAATAAATGGATTCATTACATGCGGATTTCCTTTTCCTTCTTCTCTGGAGAAACAAAGAGCCTATTAGACACAATATGGAAATGCACATACGCATGCACACACGTGCAGACAACATGAAAATGTGCACGTGCACATGCAGCCTATAAGCTCCCTCCCATCTCCCTACCCAGGCAGTGCCATAAAATACATGGACAAAACCCCTTCTCCTCTATGTGCACAGCTCTGCTGAACACACAAGTCTGTATTCATTCATGCAGATCTGCAACTTAAATTCTAAACTAACATGAACAGGAAGACCCAGGGCAAGTTGCCTCCTCCCAAAAGGTGAAGGACTGCGAGTAGGCTGAGTGGGGGTTGCTTCCTTTATCCAAAGCCTCCCCCAGTGCCCAGGAGCTGTGTTTTTACCAAGAACGTAAGGGCCCTGTCCTTCGCAGAGCAAGGCTCACAACAGGCTGCACTCATGGGACATCGTAACCACACAAGCTGGGAGGCTGCCAGCTCTCCCTCCAGCTGAAATAGAGGAGGATGCCTTGCGGCTGAGAAAAGGCAGAGGGATGAAGGTAAGGAAATGGCTGGGAGCCCTTCATTCCTCTCATCTCCAGGTGGCGGCAATACTGGCACAAGAAAGAGCTGGAAAACACACCTTTCCTGGAAAGCTGTGCCTGTGTGCAGCAGCCACAGATGCAAATCTCACACACCTGCATGCCGGGGTGAGGGAAGCACTGGAAACCCCTCGCCGAGCAGGTTACACGAAGTCAGGAGATGTGTACATTCACCTTCAAGATACTGCAGTGAGATGTTGGCCCCAGGAGAATGTATGTGGGCATGTTCACACTGTATGCTAAACCTGGGTCAGAGCCTGAGCTTGAGCATTATCTTGCTTCCCATGCAAACTGTGAACACCCTAACCCTCAGGTCCAACTCCATCTTCGGTCAGAAAGCCTTTGGGGTTCCAAAGCCCATCCCTAAAAGGGTGCTGTGCTGTAGAAACAAGAGCCAAATTACAACAGCAGTGGAAAACCGGTCGTAACCTTTACCAGCTTCTGGCTACCTCTGCTAATCTGACAGGGGAGACAGGAATGGAGGGCAGGAGGAAGAGGAGACCTGCTTTTGTTCCCTGGCCAGGGGATGCTATGCCCTGAGATGAGGGAGAGGGACACACAACTCAGCTGGAGGCAGACACGACAGTGACATTTGCTGGGACAAAATTCAGGGCCACACTAAGAACATACTATTAGTGCCTGAGCTGGACTGACTTTTGGTGTTCAAGGGAACATCAATCTCCTTTTTTTTTATCCAGAATCCACACTGCTGTGGAGCACTTTTTAGCCTTTTAGCCTTTTTAGGAAGCAGTGGTGTAAATTTAGCAGGCTGGAGGCAAGAGAGACCCGCTCAAAATCGAGGGCTGGGGAGAGCAATGTTGCCAGCAGAAGGAGTTCAGATACACGCTCCAAGACCTGAATCTCTCAAATCATAAACGTCTCAGTACTGTAAGAAGATACCGGTGTTTTTCTCAGGCCTTCAGTATTGGGCTTTCGGGTTACAGTGAGGCTCCGTTGCTAGCTTTTCCTGGCACCTATGAGGAGTAGGAACTTTTCCTTATATGATGTAAGTTTTCACATAATTGAGTGAGTCTGAGAGCTGGAGCTTTAAGAAAAACAGTGACTTCAGTGGGATGTCTGATGAAATCTAGAAAGTCAGCAGCATGGGGGGAGGCAGACCCTGCAGAGGAGGGCTTCTGAAGAGCTGGTGAGCTGCCCTGCAACTGAGAGAAGCTAGAAAGAACTGAGATATAAGGGAGCTTAAAGCCTTTTACATTGCCTTAAATTCAGTATTCTAAGCCCCAAGGGTTCAGACATTTTAAGCTGAATCACAAAAATTTGTGATAACTGTAAAATTATGAGCCTTTGTAAAAGAATAAATGCAACATGCTATCTCTTTGCCTTGGTTTCTGAGCTTTAGAATTGCCTTTAAATAGCATTTTGTAGTTTTCACCCACAGTGAAGACTACTAGAAAATTCTCTTGTGTAGAAAACATGTTGCACTAATGTCACAATTTTTGGTTTTGCCCACACATGAGTGGACTAGAAACTTGTCTTATATAGATAACATGTTTCTCACCTCATCATCTGTCATCAGGTTCTGGAGCTTTAAGGAAAACTAGGAACAGTATAATCAGATCCACAACCCATCACATTGCACTGGCAATGCTGCTTCAAGTGGCTTCACTTCACTGGTGTCTGCAAGGACTTTTATATGCAAATATGGAGATTGCAATCTTGACCCTGGAAACACTGGAACCTTGAAATGGTCAAACTTTGTGAGCCCCAAAATCCATTTATTCCCAGATCCTGTCACTGATTATCTGATGCTTTCTCTGATGCCTTTGCCAGATGCATGAGGGGAAGGTGCAAGAACATTGCAGCAGGCCGATGTAACATAATCTGTTCAACACGTAACATCACTTTCTGGTTACTCTCTATTACAGATGGGATTGGGACCAGGAGGATAATTTTTAGCATATTTTCAAAAGTGTTGTTAGCTATCATTAGTATGCTTTTTTGTTTCTTCTCATCCATGTCATTGTCCAATCTTTTTGTAACGTTTGCTAAATTCTTGTCTTCCACATCTTCTTGTGTCTGGGATGGCTTAGTCCAGATGAGTGAAGGAAATCAGTTACTTTGATGAAGTTTGGACTGGTCACTTCTTCATCTAATTGAAGATCTGTTCGCCCTTGTGTGTCCAAGGACAGTGGCAACACCCAGCTGCCTTTCTCTCTGTGAGTGTTTTGTACGCTTTTGTTAGGATACCTTCTGGTTGCAAGAATAAATGGTGCTGGGCATTTGTGCCAGTGAATCTCTTTGTTCAAGTCTCCCATGTACTTTACCTGCTTTCTTGTACAGACCCTCAGTGTTTTTCTCTCCCTGCAGGTATTACTCGATAGCTGAGCACTCAGGCTGGACTGAGACAGCCTCTGATGTTTCCTGCTGGGACCTTTTGCATCAGCATCTGCTCCTCCTTAGTCTGTAAGCTCTGAGACAGGGATGAGCTTCTGTGTATGAGTCTGTGCCTGAAAACCATGATTTCCACTGGAGCCTCTCTGTTCTGCTGCAGTGCATGCAGCAATTAGTAACAATTCACACCTAAATAAATCCTGCTGGGCCCACAGGGTTAAGTTGCGAGCTCCTTCTTCGTGACCTGGTGTCCAGGCTTGGTGGTGGGGCTTATCCCTGGAATACAAGGAGGCCAGTGTCTTGGAAGGGATGCAGGATGCTCCTGATTCTTCTTGGGAAAACAGAGGGCACGCTATTCTCTCTAGAAACAATCCTGCCTCTGGTCTCCCTCCTTTGCCCCTTATCTCCGAGGAGACTTGTATGCAAATAGGGTCAAAGGCTCAGAGGTGTGGCACAGGCTGTCTGAATATTCACCAGCAGGCAGTGATTGGGCCGTGCACTTCAGAGCAGCTCATCCTCAGCTCACAAGTGAGCAAGGAGGAAGGGTAGAGGCAGAGGATCAATCCGTGACCCTTCTCTGACGGTCACCCTTCTTTCTTACACTTGGGAGGCACTTGCTGCCGTTTCTGGAACAGATACCTCCCCTGTGAATGGAGAATCCAGCTGGAGATGTGCCTGTGATATCTGACACTTGTAATTCATGGTATGTTGGTTGGTTCTGCAAATTGGATTGGGAGCACAAACATCCCCTCATGACTTGCCAGCCACGTGTGGAATTCAGTAGTCACACTGTGTGTGGGCTCCTTGGAGAGGATAAACCTTTCCAAGCACCAGTGGACTGTGGTGAGGGCAATAGGTGGGAGTGGTGGTGACTGCCCAGTTTGGATCTGAGCAAAAAGGCAGGTGAGGGTTGATAGCTTGCAGATTTGCTCAGGCCCAGGAGCTGGTGAGGATTTGGAGGTGAGGAGCTGAGCAGCTTGCAAAGGAGACAATCCGATGGAAGGAGGAATGAAGGTTTTGTCTGTGCCTGTGTGGGGCTTTTTTGTCTTCCTTCTCATTGCAGTCTGCCTCCAGGATCTGGAACTGCAACTGGCACCACAGAGTTCAGCCTGGGCTTCTTCCTGGAGAATAGGTTGTGGCTTTGATCAACCACAGCCATGTGCCTCCATCCCTGCCTGCTCCGCAAGCATGGAATTCGGCTGTTCGGACAAGTGGCAGCTTGGCTGGAGGGGGACACGGGCCCTGCTGCTGTGACAGCCCTGCCAGAGCCATCACTTGCTCTCAGGGCAAAGAGAAAGATGCTGGCCAGCCCAATTGCCTCTGGTGTGCAGTGGGTGTTCAGCTTCAGTATGTCAGCTGTGCTGTCCAGAGCACTCCATACATTCCCACACTGGAGGAAAGGGCCAAAGTAGCGTTGGAGACATCAGTGTCCTGGTTCTCAAGGGAGAGAGACTTGGAAGGTTTGTAGGGGTGGGACAGAGACAAAAATGACCAAGACAGCTGGAGGGAGCCGTTCTGCTCCTGCCAGCCTCTGTCTTCTATGCCTGGCCTACTGAAGGGAGCAGAAGGCTCCTCTTGTGTGTGTGCCATGTCCCAGCAAATTACCTGTGTGTAGTCACTCCTCCCTCAGCAGCTAGAGCATACAGCAATAAAATCTGTCTGCGTTTCAGACAGTGCTGTTTTCAGGTTCAGCTATTCCCTGTCCCAGCTGGTGATCCCTGGAGAAGAAGGATATAGTAATGATGGGAGGGTAATAAATATTCAGGCTGTTTACAGTCTATGAAGATCTTTCCTGCCCTTCACACCCATCACGTACACTATGCCATGGGTTAGCCAATCTCAGGAATGCACGTTGGAAACCACCCCTGGGTTGTGTTCTTTGGGCTGCAGTGATACTTGGGCACTACTCAAATTGTTGAATGCCTGAAACCTCAGGACTTAGAGCTCTTACTGGCTTCTGGATAGGCCCACTGGCCTAGCCCACATCCAGACACAAAGCCATGTCTATCCTCTGGTTTGCAGACAGGATGTTTTTTTCCCAGTAGTTTGAAGGTAGACTCAGGTCTGGCAGCCTGCACAGCCTATTAAAAACCAGCCTTATAAAATGTGAGCTAGGAAGCAAAATTCAGCGCTGTAAGAAGAAGAGGAGGAAACCACCAATTAGGAACAGCTCCTGAGGAGATGTTTTCTTAGGAGCCAAGAGGCACTCTGCCAACAGGGCTTTTGGAACGGCATGGGCCTGGCTGGGGAGGGCAGA
Organism: Ifrita kowaldi; assembly: GCA_013398055.1. Lineage (NCBI taxonomy): Eukaryota > Metazoa > Chordata > Aves > Passeriformes > Cinclosomatidae > Ifrita > Ifrita kowaldi. Next base: position 105,876 of record VZRS01014649.1, on the reverse strand, counting down.
GACAGGGGTACCTGCCTTGCCCAGAGCTTTACTGCACTCAGGAGGGCCGGTCCTGCAGCCCAGGAGCTACTGCCCCTGAAGCAAAGTAGCAAGGGATTGCACCCTGGCTGGGCAAGGACTAGCACCCAGGAGTGGGGAGGAAGAGCAGGAGGAGCACCGGGAAGGTACAGCCCTCCTTAGCCTGTGGCAACCAGCTAGCAATGAGGAATTCCTTCTGCCAGAAAGCAGCTTTGGCAAGGTGCACCTGGGAACAGCTTTCAAAGCTCTCCTGATAGCCAAGCTTCCCACACAATGACAAACACGTGCCTGACCACAGGGCTGCTGCAGGCAGGCAGAGGCTCTGTGGCCCTGCAGTACGCAGAGAGAGGTCCCCTTGTGAAAAATGAGTGCACAGCTGATGTCCAGCTCCAGAGGTGGCCTCTTACACCACCAGGTATAGGTTGGTAGAGAAAAAGGACACGAGGTCTGAGCTTTGTAGTCAGTGCATCCTTCTAGCAGTTTGGGAAATGCCGGGGGATTATTGTTTATGTCTTGGCTTATGTGGGGCTGTGGTGGCTGTGGGAGTCAGGGCTGTTGTCTGTTGGTGGTATCAGAGCGTGGTTGGCAGTGGGGGCAGCACTCGCAATAAGCAGCGTTGAGACATCGACGGCTGAACAACCAGCATGTGGCTGGTGGACAATGTGCTTTCTGCTGGAGAGAAGTGGGTGTGCAGTGTGGCTTTCATTTGCTCCAGTCTGTCTTGTTCTTCAGCTTTTGTGGAGATGACAGCTGCTTACCAGCTTAGGAACCTGCTTAGGCAATGGGGTCTGGGGGATGATGAGGTAAAATACTTGCATGGGGCCACTGGGTACTGCCTACAGGGACTGTCCGTGACCTGTGAGGAGAAGGCCTCCATTGGGCAGCCTGAAGCGCCTAAAATCCCATCTGCTTTTTGGGGTGCCAGTGGAAGCCTTTTAGGAGATTTAGGCCCTGTTTTCTCAGCAATGAAGTGGCTCATTAACTGGCTTCCCAATAGTTTTTAGCATCTGTGGTCACTGGTCACCATTCACTATCCTGTAGGGCTTCAGCACTTTGCTTCAGCTCTTTAATTACTGGATATATGCTTTGGGAGCAGCTCAGCTGTCCTCACTAATCTGCTGAGTGAAAGGATACATGAGCAGGGTTTCAGGTCAGACCTGCCAGGCACGGGTCACTGCAGTGGCCACCTAGAGCACTGTGGGCAATGTGGCACAAAGTATTTTGAAGATGCTATGTGAGAGCTGCTTAAATATTTGCTTAGATTGAAGCGGGGACTGAGATCTCAGTCTTTAGTGTCCCAGACATTTTTCCCATCCTGCAAGTTTCTGTGTGGAAGTGGTCTCCCTCTTCCCAAGGAGCTGTTTCATGTTGTGCAGGGATTCACCATTCATTCGGTGAGGGATTTGAGTACAGGCCTCATCCTGGCAGAGGAAACACAGCAATGTAATGATTCATTGTCTCTGGTCCATTTGATGCAGACCATGAATCTGGGTCTCCTGCATCCTTCTTGCCTACCTAACCTTGACCCATGTGATCTGTTGGCCCTGATAAATTTCCACAAAGCTGTTGATTTCCAGTAAATTGATATTTTTTTCAATTAAAAATACCAGCAAGAAAACTTGCTGAGAAATGTCAGGTAAGATCCAGTCCAGACATGTCAGTCTTCCACCCAGAAAATACTCTGTACCAGAAATTATCTTGCAGCAGATGAATTTCATGGGGAAAAAATGCACTGCAAAGTTGCCAGTAAGCCTTTTGCCTACTAGTACATGCAAGTGAAATAAAAAACCCCAACAAAATGGATCTTTAGTTAGACACACCAGGTAACAGAAATCAGACTGTGTAATATTTTCTGCCTGACTACCCTTATCTAATATGAACAGCATGGTGAAAAGGGAGACAAGGAGTGGATAGAATTTAGAAATATGTCTTCTGAGTCACTGTGAACAGGAAGTCCTGATGATTCAAGATTTGGCACTTTCCCTTGCGGAACCCAATGGCACATCCTAGTACTAGGAGAAACTAGGGTGTAGGAAGTGCAGTCTTTTGGCTGAGATAACAAACCTGCGATCTTCCTCTTAATCAATAAGGAGTTCAATGGTATTTTTCATAGGAAAGTAAAGCCCTGTTCATAGTATCCTGACATAGTGTAAGTCTTCACCATCTCACTTTCCAAAATGTCCTGAAATCTCTCCTCATTTCAAGCATATCTTGCTCTGTGATAATGTACACATACATCAATTTGTTAGTCTAGTGGAGGAGCTAGTTATCTCGCTCATTAGCACAAGTTATGTTTATCCTCTTTATTGTGTTACTTCTAGCTTTCATTTTTCTCTGGTTTTGAAGTGTTGAGATGCAGAGCCACTCTCATTGGCTATTTGTGGACAACACCATTGTTTGGTGTGTGCATTTTGCTCCAGATAAAGTCAAATCTGTGCTCATTTTAACTTCCTTTTGGAAAGCAACTTTATTGGGAGAAAGCTTCTTGTGGCCTCTGGTCTGCTTAATGGATTCTGTGGACCAGTGTGGGATGTGAAAATGTTAATTTATAATGGCAACCATTATTCTTTCTCTGCTGTTTACTTTTTGAGCAGTGCTCTGGTATTGTGCTTCTCCAGCTGTCTCTCCTCCTCTCTCTTTCTCTTTCTCCTCCTTTCCCTTTCTTCTCTGCCCGTCCCACTTGCCCACTGTCCAGGTACCTTTGGGGGAGCACAGATGTGTCTACATCCAAAATCCTTCTGTGAGTTGTTGGTAGTTTTCCAGCAGTGGTGAAAACTTTACATTTCATAGCCAACTCAACAAAAAGGATGGGCTCTGCATGGATGACTCATTTCATTTCCCTTTGCCTACAGCAGAATCAGCTGAAGAATTTCCAGTTGGTTGCTCCTTTAGCCAAGGTATCTCGCTGTGTGTTGCAATTGCATACGTAGCGGCAGTCACGGATGTTGCACTGGTGAGCTAAAGAGGGCACTTGAGGCTTTTGAGCAGCAAAGATAGACTCCCAAGAAAGAACTAACATGTGGAAACCATGCCAGCCATCTCCAGCTTGCTGGCTGTTCTGGGCCTCATCCCCATTGCCTCTGCCAAGCCCGGCCATAGGAATGATGTCAGTGAGTCGCTCTGTGGGGTTCTGGAGAGCAGTGAAATGCACCCAGTGAAGTCAATGATTATATTTCCCGTCCTGAGGGTTACACAACCATGGGTTGCCCCTGTGCATGTTCTGTTGGATGCAGATCTGGCAGCAGGACCCCTCATCTCCTTGAATACAACTCATTGTATCTGGGAACAGAGCCAAGGGGGAATGAGGGAGACATCAACTGGTGTCAATTCCAGCTGCATGTCTGCTTAGCAACACAGGTTTTTGTAAATACATTGTCTATGGCTTTGCAATCTCTGTTTATTTTTTTGCTGCACGAAGAGGCCCATGTGGGAGCTGAGGCCATCCCTAGGACCACTGACCCACTGTAGCCAAGAAAATGTTGGAAATGCTAAATCTACCAGCCACTGGGCACCAGCAGCCATCTCCCAGGTGCTGCTCCTCATGACTGAACAGCAGAGATTGCCATGGGTCCTGCAGCAAGAAGGGCAGCAAGTCTATGCTCATCTTCCTAAGCAGCCACCCAGTGTCTGGTGCACTCTGGCTGCATCTGCTGTAATGTGTAAATGCCAGATGGAGGAGACTTTAAGATCAGACAAAGATTTGAAGAGAAAAAACCTTTATATTAGAGACAATTTTACTGTACGTTCAGTTTGGGTCAAACACTCTTCTTCCCTCCTTCTAGGATGGAGATACTCGACCTCAGATCCTCCTGGCATCGAGCTGGGCATGAGGTGAGGGCCCTGTGTCCATGACTTGAAGGGGCCATGTGTATGGATGAAGTTAGTCCCACTTTTTGCTTTATCCCTAGGTGCCTCCACAGCCCCTGCTGGGTTCAGTGGCTGGAAACAAATCTCTTCCAAATACTAATGCCAAACAACCAGAGCAGGACTCCAGAGCTTCCCTTCCAGCATTAGAAGATGAATTGACCTAATAGATGAAGCAGGCCCCTGGAAGGCAGGACTGCTGAAATCATGTCCTAGCAGCGGGAGGGGTTGAGGTTAGGTGGCCAGGAGAGGGGATGAGGAGCCAGGATTCATAGGCTGTAGCTTTACCCCCCTTAATGGAGAGTCTTTTTCTGATTGTGGTGGCAGAGAACTTGGGTCAGGACTGATCAGTATTATGGACAAGCCACCCAGAAACTTTGTTTGCCTTCGATTCTTGTCTGGGTTCATTCAACTTTTGTCTGATGCCAGATCCAATCCCACTCCTTTCCCTTTGAAATGGTTTTCTGTTACTGGTGTAAAGGAGAAAAAAATGACTTAATCATCTCGCTGAGTAAACAGTTCCCACTCCATCCTCCGAAAACAAAAGCTGAAGATTGATTTTCCTCAGGACCCACGGCAGCTGAATCAGAAGGCTGGGCTTTTCATGTGTGTGTCTGAGGTGGGCTGACAAGAACAAGTGAGCCAAATGGGGACGGCAGAAATGGCATCAGGAGGTGGCACCTCCGTGCGCTGGGAAAGCACCGTATGCTGGATGTGAACACAGCCGAGGAGGAGGGACACTTCCAGCTCCGGGCCTCCGGACAGTTCAGCTGTTGAGTCAGATGAGTCTGGGGCTTTACAAAACAGCGAGGGGGCAAGGGTGAGCAAACAGCCAAGAGCATGTGTGTGCAAGAAAGACGTTTCACCTCTGGCAGCAGGCCAGAGGAGCGGTTACTGCAGCCCTTGGAGACACGCTTGCACACACGCGTGCTGGCTTGCACACACGCTCTCGCTCGCACACACTACCACTAACAGCACAGGGAGGCTGCTCCCAGAGGCCAGCCCTGCTTCACACTGGTCCCTGCTAATGACCAACATCTGGCGAAATAGCTGGGGTGGAGAGACAGCTGGGGCCGGTGAGCCCTTCCGCTGGCAAGGAGTGAAGGGGAGGGCTGAGGGCTGGGCTGGGGAGAGCTGAGGGCTGGGCTGGGGTGGGCTTCACTTCTCTAAAAGCAGCCTGCAAACACTCACTCCTACTTCCTCTGTGGAGAGCAGAGGTTGAGCAGCTCTCCACTTTCATGTTTTGTGTGTTAAAGAGCTGCTGAAAGACGATCATGTGAAACCCCCAAACCAAAGGTCCCTAGGTGCACCAGACCACAATAACTAGGGCAAGTTTTGCCAGCCCAGCCTGATTTTGCCTGGTTTTTAGCTTTGATGCACAGCATAGGAGCACAGATATCCTCAGTATATCCTGTCAAGAAGAATTTGTTATCCTGATGAAAGGATTTTTCAACAAGTATGTGGGCTGTTTACAGATTGGGTTTTGTCTGACCTTACTGTTGGCAGAACTGGGGGAGGCAGCATCTATCCCATGGCCCTGCAGCAGCCCTCCCCACAAAAAAGCAGTGGTGTTTTGGCCCCCAGGGAGGAGCATTCACTGGTGTGAACTGGTGGGTGGTGGTGATGCTGCTAGAGGGTGTGTGGGTTTGCCCTACTGCTGCCTGAGTTGGTCCTCTGCCTTGTGTGCTCCCCAAGGCCTGACGTTAACTGAGGTGGAGTAGACGATGCGCTGGTAGGGGAATGTGGGAAAACTTTGCATTTTTTAAACTACAGCCATTCTTCATCTACAAGGATTCCCCTGCCAAGCTGGGCGGTCGCCCCCTCCCTGCTCCTTAGCAGCTGCACCCCATCTCACCCCTGGAATTTATCTGCAGGGGCCCAGTCTGCTCACACCTTGCCCAGTCTGGAGAGTCCCAATCCTCCCCACTGGAGCTCCAGGCAGCAGAAACCCTCCCCCGTGTGTCAGTCTGCCTGAGCATGGACTGCAGCTACCCCGAGACAGCACTTAGCAAACATACCAAAAGCTTTCTGGGCATCAGAGGTGATATTATCCAGCTCTGCTGTTATCATTTCCTCCTCCTTGGGAGTACAGGAGGGCTGTCAGAGGTGGGGAGAGAGAGATGGACGGTATGGAAAGGCAAAGGAAAGAGAAAAGTTTTTTTATGAGCGAATTTTGGAGGATCTCATCTCTGCCTGTCCAGCATGGGACTCCTGAGGAATGAGGCCTCATTTCCTGTAGCTGAGCATGCCTGTGCTTCCTGCTGGCTGCACCTGCTGGAAGATGCCCTGCCTGACATGCCACTGAGCTGAGGATCTGGGGAGAATGATGGGGCAGTCAGGGCTGGGAATGGTGTGTGGTGCTAGGCCTTGGGAGCTGAGCCTCACCAGCATCCTTCTGCCTCTCATCATCTCCCCATCATTCACCCTGCCTGTAAGGCACTGGTTGGTAAGGGCTAGAATGAACATTGGAGTATCTTTTGTCCCAGGAATCTCCTCAAACTGGAGGTCTCCCCAGACTGGCATCAGCAAGGCCAGACTATGCCCTTGATCTGTGGCTTCCAGGTTGAGTGTGGGACCACAGAGGAAGGCTGAGGTTAGAGTTTGGCCATGGATCTAATTACTCCCCCAGATATGTGTATGCATGTCACAACATCACCAGACACAGTCCGCACGTCCCCAGTTGCTCACCAGTGAGTCACGACAGACTGGAAAAATACCATCCCACTCTGATGCTGCGACAGATCTGTGAGTGCTCTCTAGTAATACGTGAGTAGTGGATGTGAGCAGCCAGCAGGGACAGTCAGCATCTGACGTTGCTGGCTTCAAGAGTGGGATGTTTACTGTACGGCTGTGTTGAGTTCAACAGGGAATGACTCAGGGCAGACCTTCAAGACATGCTTGAGGCTCTTTTGGGGTGATGCTCATCAAGTTTTGAGGATACTGGCTTGACCTCCTTCCCCTTCCCTTCAAGCCCATCACACAAGCATTGGGCAACCAAAGCCCTAAATCACAGGTATTGAGGAAACAAGGGAAGTCCTGTTTTATCATGAGACATTTCTGCTAAGAGGGAAGGAATTCATCCTGGTGGGTGTTTGGGGAGAAGCACTCTCTGGAGTTTGACCTATCTGGGGCACTATGATGAGCTAGTGAGTGAGCTGGTGATCAGGGAAAAAGCAATTCCTCTCCACCATCCTCCCTCCTTACTGGATACTCCTATGTAGTGGCATCCAGACACAAATTCCTGCTGAGTGGGATTCTCCTTTGAGACAGGACCAGCCAGCTCCTGTCCCAAAGGCTGAGAGGGAGCACCAGCTCCTTGCTCCGAGTTGGAGGAATAGACCATACAGCATACATAGGCTGGCGATTCCTCCCCCCTCAGGAGGCTCTGGTTTCTGCCAGTGCTGCCAGCTGTGCACAGCTGGGTCACAGATGTGCTGCTGTGGGGCACACTCACAACATGCCCAGGTCTTTGCTGGGATCAGGAGAGAGCCCACAGTGATCTGAAGTGCAGGTGAGAAACTGAATATTCCTGGGTTCTGTGGTCTTTTCTTCAAAGGCCCACCTGTGGAAGGAGCCAGTGCTGGCCCAGATGTGGGACCAGCAGGAATGTTCTTTAAGCCTTTACATGTCACCTCTTTGCACTTGCACACTTAAAGGCTTAGGAGTTGGACAGCAAGGAGAAGATGGTCTGGTCTCCTGCTGTGTTGGACTGGGAGGACTGGGGAGGCAGAGCCTCTGCCTGGTGCAGGGATGGATCCCAGCCATGATCAGCTGATGGAAACCCGTTCTATGGCCTGTAGCATTTATATGGAGTAGTTAGGAGGCTGCAGGGTGTTTCTGGGGTATAGTTCTGGGACTAAGGTTGCTGCACCACTGTTCTCTCCCCTTGGCCTTCCCAGGCAGAGGAGACAAGGCAAGACTTCAGTGAAGAGAAAGGGAAGGGAGCTAGGTGGACATCCTGACAAACCCTTGGGTGCACTGAGCTGCCATGAGCAGCAAGGAGTTTGGTGCTGCTCTGTGTCCCCCTGACATGGACCATTCTCACCCTCTGGCTCTGCATCTCTGATCAGCTTGACCACAAGTGCCAGCTGTTTGCCTTCAACTATCATACCCTACCAGCCACTGCTTCTTCCTTGGCACTGATTCCTGTCTCTTTTTGTTTGGATCCATCCACTGCCAAAAGCAAGTCATGGAATAACAGAATTATAGATTCACAGAACGGTTCAGGTTTGAAGGAACCTTAAAGATTATCTAGTTCCAACCCTCCTTCCATGGGCAGGGAGAACTTTCTCAGAGCTCCATCCAGCCTTGCCTTGGACACTTCCAGGGATGGGATGCTGAGTCTGTGTGAGCTGCATTAGACTCCAGTGTGAGTGAGAGCCTCAGTATCAGACCTCCAGCTGGAAAGCACTGCAAGCCAGACCCACACGGTTGGTTTGGCATCTAAACTGCTGTTGAAAATAACTCGCTTGTCTCTGAGGTGAAGCTCTGTGGTATCTTGTCTGCTCAGGTCTGCTGCTGGAGGACAAGACTGGGTCCTGTTTCAGGGAAATGATGGAAGACAAAATAGTATAGGAAAGACATTGAACCTGACACAGAGATCAGAGGAAGTTTAAAAGCACCTGGGTCCAAAGAGTTGGCATCAAACTCAAAAACGCCATGTGAGAGCATAGCAAGAGACATGTTCCTGGGTCAGCTCCTGACCCTGCAGTTTTGGGTGAGGGCTTTCTATGGCTTGACACTCTGCTGAGGTGCTGAGGCTGATGGCTCAAGAGTGAATTTTACTGTAGTCTCAAACAATTTGTCAAGCAACTAGTGTAAAATGTCTCTCTTCCTCAGGATCATGATACCTCGTCTTGTGGGGCTGCAGTCACAGGTTTGAGGGTTTGGTGGCTGTATAAGCCAACAGCAAGACTAAGCCCCCCAGTGATTCCCAAATAGCTGTTGATGGGTATCCAGGGGCTGACCTGACTGGTGTGCTTCGTCCTTTTATATCCAGGTCTGTCCTTAGCATCTGGACTCAGACAATGGTAAGTGAGAAAAGAGGAACCTGGGAAATGTGGGAGGGGTAAAAAAAGGTGGCAGGAGGCAGAGATGGCTTAGCCTGGCATTGGGGTGAACCGATAGCATTATGGGTTATCCCTTAGCAAAAGGGAACAGAAGCTTGCAATGCTGAAATGTCCTCCTCCCGCCGTGGTGCCTCAGGCTCAGAGCCAGAGGATGTGCCAGGACTGTTTCTAGCTTGGTTGTCTGCATCATGGATGAGCGTCCAGGTGCGTGACTGGGTAGGGGTGGATCAGGCTGCTGGGCCAGAGCAGTTGGTTTAATGCTCTCTCCACTGGTTATTAGGTTGTTGCAGAGTCAAGGTGGCGTGTCAGGCTCTGGGAGCTTTGGTGAGACCACTTGTGAGGGCAAGGGGCTGTGTTTAACCCTGCACGTGGCCAGGCGTGCTAGGAGGCTGAAGTCTGTGGAGACTGCCCCATTTCCACCGCCGAAACTGACTGCGGTTTTCTGCCGGCATGAATAGGTCTGTGTCTGCACGGGGAGGGAGGAGGAGGGAGCTGCACGATGCTGTTCCTTACGCCTCCCGAGCGAAGGACGAGACAGGGAGAGATTTCCCCCGCGTCTGTGACGCCGGGCTGGCGAAGCTGCTCTGGGTCACAGGGTGTCTGCACGCTGCTTCCCAAGGCACACAGCAGAGTCAGCCGTGCGCCCGCACGCCTCCATCAGCGCTCGCACGTAAACTGTCCGTCCGGCCACCTTCCTCTGAATCACAGCGCTCGGGTCCTGCTGAGAGCAGGGGGATTTCCCAGCGCCCAGCACAAGGCTTTGCGTGCGGAGAAGCCTCCTTGCAGGCAGCTGGAAATCGTCTCCAAAGGCACATTCCTGGAAAAGCCAGGGCTGAGAATGTCGCTGAGTGGGTGGAAGTCCCTGAGGACTTTGCTGTGTTTTGTGGGTTCTGCCCCTGCAGTAAGCACAGGGGTACAAGTTGCTGGCCTTGCTGCACCCCCTGGTGCGGTGTCTTTTTCTCAAGCACTTCCTTATATTTTCCTCCAGTTCAGGGAATCTCCAAAGCCATCTCCCTCCACAGAATGGACAAGTCCTGACACTGTTACTCGGCTGAGTGGGGGCATAAAAAGGCTGTGGGTTACTGGGGCTGTGACACCCTGACAATGGTCAATGGAACCCCTTTGATGGGGGTTTGCTTGCCTGGTTGCTCTCGGTGTGGGCTGCAGGATGAGCAGAGTGAGTGCAGGACGGCTTTCCTTGCTGTTCCCCCACAAGGATGCTCCTTTCCCGGCCTCGTGCCCACTCCTTCCAGTGCTGGGCACTCTCTCTCTCTGAGTTTCCCAGGGGAGAAACTGCTTTCATATTTCCTGTGCGTCCATAGCATGTAGCTGATGTGGGAGCTGCTGGGGTTCCAGTTAAGACATAGTGGCAGCAGGGATCTGTCTGAATGTGATTCTTTGGGCATTTGAGTGGAGGGTGCCCACCACATCCCCTGAGCTGCTTCTCACTCACTGCCCGTGGGAGGAAGGAATATTTTAGCGTCAGTCAGGCATGGATGCCAAACAAGCAGCTGGCAAAAGTGCAAATATTTTGGCTACCCCAACACATCTGTTTAGAAGCAGCTCAACCCCAATTTTAAACAAAATGGGGAAGAAAATACATTAATTGAAGCCATGTCCTTAGGAACGCAATCCCTTGGCTGGGGCCCAGCAATGGCAGCCTCGTTGGGAGATCATGTGTCACACAGCCGAGACAATCACCCTGGCTCTGTTGTGAGCCCCTTGTGCTGCTTTTGGGCTGCTCACACATGTCCTACAGAAGCCGAGGGAAGCTGTACCTGGCTGTGTGAACGCATGGCACTCTTGCAGGAGTACATACTCTGGCAGCAGCACACCTCCCCACAGCAGCATCCTGCTTCTTGGGAAGGAGTCTATGTCAGGGGTTGACTGCTCCTGTTCTGCTTCATCTTTTGAGGGAAGGATCCAACCCTGGGAGATCCTAAAAAAGATCAGCTGTTTTCCCAGCAGCCCCTGGCTTCGTGTGTGGGACTTGGATTATTAGATTGGCAACAGCTGATCCAAAGTCTGTTGACAAATCCATGAAGAGTCAGTGAAGCTTAGACACTACTCTCCCGATAGCCTCCTTTGGTTGACCTCAGACCTTGTTAATCTCCCAGAGGCAAGCCTGCAAAAATAGGTTAAGATGGGAAATTGGTGTGTGGAATGAAAAAGGGAGATTCCCAAGCTTCTCATCTGCTTCTCTAGTGAGCTCTGCAGCCCTTCCTGAACTCGGTGGTGTTGCAGGTATCTGGGATATTTAGATTGAACTCACAGGTGAGGAATGCCTGCACTGTGGTCAGGGCAATGTGCCCAACCCGACTGATACACTGCTGCCAGGATGGTGGCTGCTATGTTACCCAGTGTCCCACAAGACTGCTGTCCTTCTCCCCATCTCCCTCCTTACAGCAGAGGCAACAAAACCTGCCCAGCTGCCCCCAGTTTGGTATGTGGAGGTCTGTGGGAAGTGCTGAAGGAAGGCCAGCCCCCCCAGCCTACTGCAGCAGGGGGCTCTCCTCCCTCTCTCAGCAGAACAAAACACATGAGCTCAGGGGTTGCTGGGGTTTGGAAAGGAGGCTGGAGAAGCCCAACATACAGAAATAGGGATAGGGAAGGAACCAGCTGCCCCGTAGCCCATGGGATGCCCATATTGCAGCACTCAGCATTGGGTGAGGCCCTGAGGGAGAGGCCCTCGCTTCCCAGCAGGGCTGTACCAAAGACCCATTGGATGCCCCTTAGGTGGCGATGCTTGCTGGTGTCATTGGGTCTGTCCAAATGTCGGCTAGGGCTGACATTCCCATGGGCTCCCTGTCCATGCTGGAATTGGGCATGCTCTGACATGGAGAAAGGCAATGGTTAACAGCTGTGCCATCATGATTCTTACACAACCTCCTCTGTAGTATGCAGCCAGCCTCCAGGATGTAATAAGTACTAATGTCGTCCTGGGCAGAGGCGATGGGGGCAGGGAGCGCCTCAGAGGAAACCCTTGGCTCGTGTCAATCAGCACAACTTTTTATTTCACAGATCACGCTGCAGAGCGCTTCCAAGTATGAACAAACCTAAATGAAGACAGCTGGCAGAGGCTCTTGTCATCTAATTCCTTCCAGATGTGTGGTCATATGCTGCAGTTTCTGACTAATGACATCCCAGAGGAAAGCCCTGGGGATGCAGCAGTGATGGGGCGGGTGAGGGGCATGCCAGGAACCTGTTGGTGGGCCGGCAGCACTGACTCCCCAGGAGCTGCTGTCTGGAGACCCTGGGGAGGGGCCCTCTGCTCTCCTCCTCTTCCAGCTGTGATCAGCAGGGCTCAAATGGGTGGCACAGGGCTGCCTCTGCCATGCTTGGGCACCCAGGTAGCTCTCCACAGGTGGGTAAAGCTACTTAGTCCAAGAGCTGTATCCTGCAGAGATAGCCACTTTATGGCCTGGAAGCCAAAAAACCGCACTTAGTAGAGTTGTGCTGGAGCAAATCAGCGATGTTTTCTGATAATGAATTGAGGTTGAAGCGTTTATGCTGCTTCCCGCTTGCAAGCCCATTCAGATCTCCCTGCAGGATGCCTCTGTCTGCCACAGAGATGTCTGAGAAATCAGTCTGGGTGGGAAGATTTGTAAATCCTGCCACCTCCTTCTGAGATATCTGCCCTGCACGTTTCCATTTTATGATCCTGCACAGCCTGGATTACATTAGAGCTGTGCACATTCTCTGGTGGGTTTAGTTTCCTCACTCCGCTGTGAGGGAGACAGTACTAGTTTGATGACCTGGGGCTTAGGAGATGCCCAGTGGCTTGGAGATGGGTCAGGAACTGGGGGGGACCAGCCCTTCTGACTGCAGGTGGGAGATCATGTCTTCTCAGAGTATTGCCTCCTTCACACAGTCTTTCAGAAACTGCAGCCCACCTGGGGCCAGGCTTGCTGCTTTAGGAAGAGGAGTCATTTTTGGTCTACCCGTGGTCCCTGTTCTCCCCTCTTCCTCTCCACACCTTTGCAATTAACCTCTGAACTCTGGCTAATCCCAGGATTAGCACGTCATGGGCTATTGCTTATGTCTTCCACCACCCCTTCTGTGTCCTGACATCCCTGACAAACTTGCCGGGGGGTCCGGAAAGCCAGGTTGCCCCTGAGAAGGGAGGAGGCTTGTAATGAATGCACGATGTCAGGAGCCTGAAGGGTGGTGAGAGATAATCTGGGGGTCACCTGTGACTGATAATGATCTCCTGGAAGCCTGGTACCAGGGCGGAGTGGCACAAAGTGCTTGAGTGGCTGTGGCAGCCACTTCAGCCTCCCTGCCTTGGCCCCTTCTGCCAGGCAGAGTGGGCTGCAGAGGAAAGGAAAATCCTGGTGGGCTTTCACTGAAGGTGTAAATATCTCCTCTGGCTGCAGGCAGGCTGCAGGCAAAGAAGTCTCTTGTGGCTTTTGGTGCAGCGTCTCCTCCAGGACTTATCTATGCGTGTGTTTTCCCTCTTGAGGGTGTCCTTGGGCAAAGGGAGAACTTGCTCGTGGGGTTTATTCAATATCAGTGCTTGAGATGCGCTCCAGGTCTGTGGGTAGGCTTTCTGCTCCCTTCTCAGCCCTCCTCTGCCTTGCCTATGCCTCCCGGGGGGCACTTCACAGCTCCCAGATGACTGATTTTCAAAGAGAGCCCCAGAGAGATTCACATTTAACCTAACAGAGGCAGTGAAGTGACCTCTGTCACTTCTCCCTCAAGATGAAAACTCCCAGCCATGATGAAGCATTAAGCAGTACAGTCAATTTAGCCATGAGAGCTGCTTTTTACATCCAAGACATCCAGCTGTGTAATGGACCACATGGTGGAAGTAACAGAAGAAGCAAGGGACTCATGCTGGAATTGGCCCAAAGGAAAACAAAGACTGCAGGGGAAAGCCTCATAGATGGTGGTCAGGACATGCTGAAGGGACCCTGGTGCCTGTTTCCCTTACCTGAGGGGTTTGTCTCTGGCTTTGAGTGCCTGTTAACTCCCTTGCCTTAAGTGTCTGTGCTCTCTCCTTCTTGTGTAACTCCATGAGTTTCTCCAGGACCCTGGGCTTGGGGGAGAAGGATGAACCCAGTTGCTGGACCAATTCCTTGCCACACTGGGAGGGTGCTGGGGGCTGAGCCTGGTGGGTGCTGCCTGGAGGGGAGAAAACTCCTGGAAAGGCACCTGGGTTTGCAGCAGTGTGGGCTGCAGGTTTCCTTTCTCACTGGGGCAGAGGAGCAGCACTTTCTCCTGCTTCCACTGTGCCCCAAGGACGGAAGTGGGAGGGGAGCTGCTCCCTGGGGGCCGCCTGGGAACGAAGAGGTCGGCATGAGCTGGCAGTTTGTTTGCACCTCTTGTTACATGCTGGGAGTGGGACTGATGGCAGGTGCAGACATGCTCAAGAGGAAGTGGGCAATAAGCTCATGTCCCTGCTGTACCATATGCTGAGTTTGTATGGGATGTTTGGTTTCCTATAGATCCCATCCAGAGATAGTTGGCACAGGAGATGCAGAGACGTGCTTTGTGATTTTCTTAAGCTGAAGGTTTCCCTGCCTCTTTCTTCCACTTGCAACCAGGTTTGTGTGTGAGGCACCTGAAGTGGCGAGCCGCTGTGCTCTGCCCCGGTACTGGCTGTGTTTGCAGGGAGGTGGGCTGGTGGCTGTTTGTCTCAGGAGTGACTCAGGCTGATGAACCCAATCCGGCCAGGCACAGGAGCACCTCTTTGGAAGGTGCCTTTAGCTGCTGGGACCCAGTCTGGCCCTGCTGCTGGTGAGCTCTCTGCTGGATGTGGAGGGTCAATGTGTAGGGCAACTGGACACAGGAGAGTGGTTTCCAGCTCCAGTGACCACAGCATCACCTCATCTGGGATGTCCCAGTCAAACCCAGTACAACGATGATGGCCCAACTGCAGCCATGCTCTGGCATGCATCAGACTGAGCCATGAAGGCCCAGCCTCCCACAGTCCATGGCAGTGCTCCTTTCTCTAGTGGCTCTGCTCCCTGCTCTGGCTTTTCCTCCTCTGTCCCTCAGTTCCCTCCTCAGCTTCTGCCTCTTACCTGGGCCTCCTTTATTCCTGGAGCAGTATATCATCCTGCCTAGAGATGATCTTCTGCCGTGGGGGCTGCACCTGCATGAAATGGCCATTTTGTCCATGAGCTGCTAGTGAGGGAGCAAGCAGGGTGAATCCACATGAGGACAGGACCATCCCGAGGGCTGATGCTAGAGGTACTGTCCCTACACTGGGGCATGCTGAATTGACTTTTTCTGCCTGGAGGATTTCACTGGCAGGGTGATGTACTCCAGGTGTCATGGAAAACAGAGCATCGCATCACGCTTTGCTGAAACAACACGTATCCTGTGAGAGGCCAACTCTGAGCATCTGAAGGATGAAGCACTGCGGTATGAAGAGATGTGAGGGATATATTGGAGCATTCCTTCTGCTGTGACCTGGGGGGAACCTGCCAGAGTGGGAAGGATAAATCAGTGGAGCCCTTCCCTCAAGTTGGACAAGTTCACTGAGCGGAAAGATGCTGAAAAGACAATAAGGAACTGCTAGAGAGCAGCTGAAGTCAGAGACAGGTGAAGACTAGTAAGTAGTGCAGGAGAGCCATGATATCCAGCACTGAAGCAGGACAGCTGTGGGGAGGAGAGGCATGACACAGATGAAAAGGCTGGACTTTAGGCAGCATTTCTGAGTCCATGGAACCTTATCCCCGGGAAGGGGCTGGCTGCTCCCTTTTTGCATTGGTTTCAGTCACGCTTTGGCTCCCAGCTGGAGAATGGACTAGAAAGAAATCGGTGGTACTTTCCCATCTTCTCACCCTTCCTGGCAGTGGTGGTGAAGGGAGTACCAGGGAGGGAGTTTAGGAAATACAATTACAAGGTGCGAGTATCTCTGAGGACAGCGAGCCCTGCCCTATCTGATTTCTGTGATATCAAGGGGAGTGCACCCCAGGTGTGCACCCTGAGCCTCTGAGCAATGCTTTGTTTGTAAACACTTGCTAAAAAAAACATTACAAATAAAAGACTTCTGAGGTGATTATGGTCTTGCCACGTCACCAGGTGCTGAAAGAGCTCTGGCTGCCCACAGAGCAGGACTTGGGTAAGCCTCAGGCATGCCACTGAGGATTCCCTGGCTTCAGAGAGGAAAACTTCTGGGAAGAAGCACCACCAGCTTCTGTGAAATGCTTTCATTCATTGCTGTCCAGGCGGGAACTGATCCTGGCAAAAAGTGGCAAGGGGATGTGTTTCATTCCCAGCAGGGGCTGGTTTTGATCAGAAATGATCTGGTGCTGGATCTCGGCAGGACTGATAACTGCAACCTGCTGCCCTGAGCACCGCTTGGCCCTGAGGAGGCTCGCTCATGTTTGCATTTGGAAAGGCCTCCCGTGCTCCCAGCAGCTCACAGTTGAATGGCTTCCAAGGCGGCTTACTTTTTTCTCTTTTTATCGCCATTATTATTTTTTAATAAAGTTCCCTGATTAGCTTCTGAGGCTTCGTGGTAAAGTGACCTCAGAATTAATTTCCTCTCCTTGGCTACTCACAGTGGTTTCCAAGCCAGCTTAGCACTGCTGCGAAGTGAGACTAAGCGTGGTGACTCCCAGCAGGCTGAGAGGAAGCCCAGGACACTGAGTCTGTCCTGACACCACAGCACTCCTTGGGAAATACTGCATGGGCCATGGGGTGAGGGAGAGCAACGGCGTAGGGGCAGAGTGTGGTGCGGGGAGTGCAGGTGTGGAATATACACCCAAGTTCATCTCCTTGACTTCATTCTCCTCTGCATCTGCTGTAAGACTTTTCTCCACTCCTCAGAAAGCACTGTTTATTAACATCAGTTGTGTTATTAGTAACAGTAATTAAAGCATCGGCAGTAATACCAATGCACAGTGTTAGTTGCTGTTTGCAGAACTGAGGACAGAAGGAACCAAGTCTGCATAGAGAGAAGACACTGCAGGTGCCATGAGCTCTTCTCTTTTTACCATCTTCTCTGTCTTTTCCCCCTCTACAAAGCCAAGAAAAAGCTTTTCCTGCTCTCCCTTAGGTGCTGGGGCTGCCGAACGCCAGAGGTGTGGGGCCCCACAGGGAAGGCAGGTGGATTGTAGAAGCCCAGGCTGGGTTGCACGTGAGTCCTGGCTTGGCAAACACCACAGTGACAAACAAAGCTGACCTGGGAGAGCACTTCCAGCATATCCCTGGGACAATTTGGTCACTGAAGAAGGACAGGACAAGTTCAAGGCTCATTTGTCCAGAGTCCAAACTGAGTGGGGTGGAAGCAGTGTGTGAGTGGATCAGAGAAGTGGAGAGGCATGAGCAGAAGAAACTTTGGGTTCCTTACTGAGAAGCCTTAGCCAGCCTCCCCCATCAGCCACTGGCAGACAGAGGGGACATCCTGGTTTAGGATGAGCTACAGACAATGAACTGAAGTGACAGGCATGCCCCTGGCCTCGTTGCCCTGTTGGGGCATACAGAGCATGGCCACATTCCCGCTGGCATTTTCCTTCACAGAGTGGTGAGGCAGAGGCACAGACAGGAAGGGAACATACCTTAGCTGGAAAACATCATGTATTAGGGTCGAGTGCTGTGGTGGCTGGGCTTCCCTTGGAGGCACCACAGGGCTCTTATGTTAACAAACTTTAGCGATCAGCAAGCTCTTTGCAAGCCTGCACTGCATCCAAGCTGCTCTGGCCAGCTGTTCTCTACTGGCTGTTAATCCTCACTAATTTGCTTGTCTAGGGCCTGAAGGCTCCTACATACTCCTGATTACTAGGGGTCTGTGTGGAGGATGGAGATGCTTACATCCTTATTCACCTTTTCCCTCTCTTCCTCTTCCTTCCCTACTGGGGTCCTTAGCTCTTTGGCTGTGTCTTTCCCTTACTGCAGCACCTCACCTCCCTGCCCAGCTTTGGTCTTTGGCTGGCCTGAGGGAAGGGGCATCCATTGCTAGCATATATTGCTTTGCTTGCCTTCATCTCCTCAGGACCTTCTGTCCCAAGCTGACGTGCTGAAGATAACATATCTCTCCCTCCCTTTGCCTCACTTGCCTTTCCCCTTTATTGCATGTATTTCTCTCTCTCTCTCCATCCCTGTGATTGAAACTTGGCAGGAAATTCAGATATGCTCAGTCATTAAAGTGACTAAGGAAAGGCCAGATCACAGCCTGAAGCAGCTGAGGGAGTAGAAATGGGCTTTTAGCTGATCCCCATCATTTCCACATCAGCTGGGAATGAGATCCCTCCTCCCTGTGCTAGCAGCAGCCCCTGGCTGACCCCAGGAAACTGGCAGTGCTTGCCTACCCAAATGGGAAGTGGGATCTGCTGGGACAACTTCCTTGACGCTCCCGCCCTTTCTTTTGGGTTGGAAGATGAACAAGTGTGTTGAGTAGTCCCTGGGAGAGGGGATAAATGGGAAGCTGCATCTGGGAGTTCAGGGGCAGATCCCTTGAGCTGTGCTCTGGAACAGCGTGCGGTGTTGGACAGCGGTGCTTGGGTCTGTGTGTGCGTTGCTGCTGTGTTTGCGTGTGCGTGCCTGTTCACGCAGTGGGATGCTGCTGAGGCCAAGCTATGTGTACTCACTGGGTGTGCTTTCCATGGGCAGAGATTTTGTCTTTCCTTGCTGCTCCATCATTCCCCATCTCTGCGCTGCATGGCCAGCTCTGCCCCCCAAAATGACAGGACAGGAGGCAAAACAGGGAGCAACTTCCTGTAGCTAGTGCATGGCCTCAAGAAAGGGAGCACTGTGATCTGCCTGGTAGCTTGGAAAGGAAATAAGGGCAGTGCAATAGTGGAATAAAGGTTGCAGGGAGATGTAGAGAGGCTCTGGTGTGTCACAGCTTTCAGTGTCAGATGAATGAGGCACAGGCTGAAATGCAAAGAGGCCAAACTCCAGGCAGATAAAAGGGGTGCTTGTGCAACCCTTGAAACCAGCAAATAATTAAGTGTGGAGCACATTAAATATTTTTAATGACCAAGAAGAGCGTTGGCCAGTTGCTTTGTAAAGTGCCCCAGGTGGTGCTGTTTAGCCATTGGAGCCGGGATCTGGAGAGGCTTTGGCCAGGGTCAGGTTCTCAGGGCCAAGTGCCCAGCTGTGGCAATGGTAGGTAGCTGGACATATGCAGTCAGGAGAAACCCCAGAGAGAGCAAGGGGTGCTGTGGGGAGCAGAGGTTATGTTTTGCTGAAGCTGATGCTCTGTAACCCTGCTACTGTTTTCCACTGGGGCCGGGAGGCAGGCACCAGGATAGATGAGGCCTCCTGTTTCTGTTTGGTGACAAGCAGGATAACAGTCAGTGATGGCGTCTGGCATGGCAAGAGCGTGGTCTGTGGCAGCTGGCTGGACCATGCCTTCTTCAGCTTCACATTAGTGCAGCTCTGGTGGCATTCTCATGGCATGAAGTCACTGGATCTGGATGTACAACAGCTCTGGGCAAGGCTGGGCTTTGATGTGCTGTGGTTTTGTTCTTGCAGCTTCCCCAAGAGAAGTCTTTCAGGTGACATCCCAGCTTCCCCATGGGACAGAGCATACGCCAGACATCATTAGGTCTAGAGCAGATGTAAGGAGAAACCACAGCTTCTGTGCCAGCTAACACTGCCCTGTCTTGGATTTAGTGGGAGTGAGGTGATGTGAGCAACCTGTCCAGAGCAGGTCTTAGAGAGTTCCTACCTGGATAAGGCAGATCTTGGGAATGACAGGAACTGGCAGTCTTCATAAGTCATCCTGCTCCCTTGTTCTCCAAACACATGGATGCTGGCCAGACCACGAGGTTGGCTCCTCAATACTCATGGTGTAGAAGTGCTTTGTGGGTTCTGTTAGGAGATCTCCAGTGTCCCCCACGTGGGATCTTGGTCAGCCTCAGCTCCCTCATGGAGTTCAGCCTACCACCAGCATGCTTTAAGGGAAGCCAGACCAGAACGCTAGCTGAGATGGCCCTTGGAAGTCAGTCTCCCGAGCGGAAAGGAGCTTTGTGAGTGTTACTGGAAGCTGCTGTGGCTGAGTTACCAGAAATAAACCACTTCGATTTGAGGCCAAGTGCTCTCAGACCACTGCATTTCCCACTCTGGTAGCTGGGCCACCTTCCTAGTGCTTTTGCTTCTCAGCAGAGAGATGTTCTGTAAATGCCACCCACTACTCTTGCTGATTCGGGTGGGTGGCAATGAGGCAGGAAGACAAAGGTGGGTGCCTTGCCGAAGGCTGCTGTTAACGTGGATTTTTTTTTTTCTCTTTTCTGGGAAATGGGTTTTAAAAGAAGTAGCAATAATAGCTCCTTTTCATTCACAGGCAATTGCAGGGCTGGGGGGCAGGAGGCAGCTGGAAAGAGATGCTCTGCCCACAGTCCGGGAGCAGAGGATGTGTCTCTAGGGAGGCACAGATGCCTCAAATGGAGACTTTGCACACATGGGGGTGGCAGGATAAGTGGCCTTTAGCCAACGCATCCCTGCTATTCCCCTGCCTGTCTTTGATTTTAAATGAACTGCAAACATGACGCACAAGCTACGTGTTAACCTGCTCCCCATCAGGAAGCTTGGGGGCTGATGCCTACACAGCCCTCAGCAGATGGGATTCTTTTTCCCATCACCCCAGGAAAAGGGGGCAGGGACCTATCAGCCTTGGGTCCTGGAGGGGGGACTGAGGCAAGGAGGGGTTTGCCTGCTGCATGCAGAGGAGGGAGACCTGAGTCCAGTGCTTTAATCCCAAATTCATGTTTTCTCTTCTGTGGGCATAGCTGGTGAAGAGACAAAAGCTGAGAACAACAGGGATGTGCAAAGACTGTGTGTGGCTCAGGGCAAAAGCTGTGATTGGTACCACCTCTGTGTTAGGATGGAGCATCATTCAGGACTCCTGATAATTTCCCTTGCTGAGTCTTTGAGCTTTGCAGAGAAAAAGAGCCTGCCAGCAGATCCTCTTGGCCAGTGCTGGGAGTTGCCTTCTCCATTAGGGTCCTTCTTCAAGGGCAGGGTTTTTTGGTGGAAGGACTGTGGCAAGAGCCCTCAGTGGCTGAGGCTGGTGCCCTTTTAGCAGCACATTGTCCCTGCTGCACTGCGAACGGCCAGCCCTGCCTGCAGCATGGCCAGTGCACCAAATCCACCAACTTGGCCAATATCCTAAACCCAGATAACACAGCCAATGCCAGGCAGTGCCTGGTTTTCTGCCCTGGAGTCAGGGAGAAGGAATGTGGGTGGCTCTGCGTGCTGAGGCTATCTATGCCAATGGTGGTGGTTAGCCCTTCTCAGTGTTGATTTCCAGCCTCCCTGGGGGTTGGGAACCAGCAGGAACTCTTCCCCATGGTCCCCTGTGGCCTGAGCTTGGATGCATGGGGCAATAATCCTACACTGAGGGAGTGGGTCAGGGTGATGTTGGAGGGTATTACTATGCCCTATTGTGTCTCATGCTTGGTATAACATCTGGTAGCTCACCATACATGTGGTGCTGCCTTACCC
Organism: Ifrita kowaldi; assembly: GCA_013398055.1. Classification (NCBI taxonomy): domain Eukaryota; kingdom Metazoa; phylum Chordata; class Aves; order Passeriformes; family Cinclosomatidae; genus Ifrita; species Ifrita kowaldi. Next base: position 84,523 of record VZRS01014649.1, on the reverse strand, counting down.
CGTCATGTCACCCCGTGGAGCTGGGATTGCAGCCCAAAGTCTGCCAGACCACATTCTCTGGCATGGGACCTGTTCCTTATCACCTCTATCCTGAAGCCCTCAGAGGCCTGTGAGGAGCAGGTTGTGGACTCTGCAAACTGTTCCTGCTCTTTGTTGTCCCCCAGCCTTTTCCTTGTGATATGACTAGCAGTGTCTCCAGTGCATGATCAAAAGCCTGGTGTTGTCCATTGCCTGGAAAGCACAATCCTTGCCATGTGCTGGGGATGTTGGGATGGAGGTGGACTTCTTCCTACAGAGCAAGAGAGTGGCCCAGCAAGGAGGAATTTCCTTACCCTTGATCCAGCAGAAGGCATCAGATGTTTTACCTACAACCCAAAATACCCAGTTATCTCTCAGCAGAGAACGTAGCAACTTGTTGAAGGGGCACTATCCACTTAGAAATGCACTTCTCTCACAAGTTATTTCCATTGCCTTGCTGAGCTGTGAAGTTCCCAAGAGCGGAGGAAAGCGCTCGCGCTCGCCTCCTGGCTGGGTCATGCGGTGCGTGTGTCAGCACTCTGGGTGCAATCAATTTTCCTTTGGTCAGTGAGTTCTTCCGTTGTTTGGGTGGGCCTTGCACAAACGTTGGGGGAGAGCGAAAGCTTTTTTAGAAAGTGGAATATATGATTGTGAAACCACAAGAGTGTCGGAGGGTCTCAGGCGTGGGTAGGACAGCCTAAATGGCTCCTGGATTTCAGGATATTAGTCACCATCACTATCACTTTCCTGGCCTACTGCTCCCTGCTACCCACCTTTTGTCAGCATCCTAATTCTCCATGAATCACGTAGGATTTTGGGAAGACCATTCTTTCCTCACCATCTGTACAATTCATAGTGCCTCATGGCTGCTACTGTGACATAAAAAAATGTTAGTAAAATAACCACAACACACTCATTTTGGAAACATATGAGAATTCAAATTGACAGTTTCCCTCTATACTTAGGAGTAAAACCACAGGTCCTGGAAAAGCTCCAGCTGGTATGAGGCTTAGCACGCATAAGTGTCCAGGAATATTTGAGGTATGATAGAGGGAAAAACTTTCTGTCAGGCTTGTTAATGCAGGGGTAAACAATCTAAGGGTACAATGGGAGATCCTTCCTGTGATGTTTTCAGAGGGTCTTAGATTAGTGTCTCTCAGATAGTGCTGGTGATACCTGAGCAGAGTCCCTTTCATGCCTATACCTCTACAGTCTATCCTACTTTCTCTCCTGGAAGACAAAGTCCTGTTCAGTATCTTTGTTTTTAGACTTGGGAGCTCTGGGATGGCTTGGGAGCTCTCTGATGGGTTAAGCTGAGCCTAAGGAAGGGACTGCATCTACTAATGGCCATCTTCTGTGAGAGGTATGCCATGTCAGTGACTGAAAGGGCTCCTGGGGGAGGGCTGCAGAACATAAATAGGAGAGCAACGTAAAAGTGAGAAAAACGTTGCTGAATTTGTGGTGCCATTGTATGCTGCAGGAGCTCCTGGAAGAGCTCCCTGTCAGAGGCAGGAGCTGTCCCAAACCGCTAAGCACAATATCAAGCCCAGGAGCTGTGTCTCTGGCATGGAAAGGCAACAAGCCCCTCTACACCTGGGCATAATGGAAAAGACACTGGACTGAGCTCGCGTGCCTGTGCATCCCATTAGTTGGGTGGGTGTATCCAGCATCTTACCAGAAGTCTGGGATCAAAGGATCTGGTCTGGCATCCCAGACACCAGCATGCTTCCTAAAAGAAAAATGTTAATTTTTTGTTTATTTAAGATGCCAGGGGAAGGCAGTATCATGTACAGTACAAAAGCAAAGAGGGTTAGTCCTTCATACAGTATTTGGGTAAGCATCAGGATGCAGTGAGTGCTACAAATCTGCGACTCCTGATGATGATTAGTCAGACACAAGGAGTAAAAGTCCCTCAAAGACTCTTAGTTATGAAAGCGGCCTCTGTCTCAGGAAGTCCTGAGCTACAATCAGCCTGGAAGACCACGCAGAGTCAATATCACTGTTGGCCTGCTCTTCTCTTCTTCTCCCTCAGGCATCTATCAGCCAGCACTGGAGACAGAGCACTTGGCTAGATTGATGCTCACTTTGACTCAGCACAGCTGTGCTCATTCCTTATGTGTGGAGCCACAGGGAGGCTGCTGTTGCACGTAGAGTTTTGCCCATGACTCTCCCTGTCACATCAAATCATAAATATTTTGCAGGGGAAAGCTTTACAGAGCCAAAATGTCATTCTCTTCCCTTTTCCCTGTGAAAAAGCGTATTGCCTCACATTCCCAGGCTGTTGATCGGTGCTGTCTCTGGTCATGCCACTGATGCCTTGGGTTTGTGCCTTGTCCGCTGTCCCTGAGGGCATGGAGTTTCATGGGGCTGGGTGAGATCTGGTCCTTTGGGGCAACTGTGTTTAGACCCTATCTCCACACTCAGTGGGAAGTGTGCCAAGAGAGGGGTGACTTGTGGAGGTCAGAAGTGAGAGGACAGATGGCCCTTTGGTATCTTTAGCTAAGCACTGCATGATCTGTGCACTGAAAATTCCCCTGGGAAGAAACTGCACAGAGCCCTGTGGTGGGGAAATGAACAGGAAAGTGAATGCACAGGCTGTGGAAAACTTTCTGGGTGCCGTGAGGGAGTTGGCATTGACACCTGGTGAGGGACGAGGGGACTACTGAAGTGAGGTGCACATTGCTTTGAGATTTGGTGGGAGGCACAGCTGATCCCAGCCCCTGGCACTGCCACGCAAATCCAAGTGGCACAGGAAGATGTCTCCCACCTTGGTGCTGCTTTATGCACCAAGGCTGAGGAGCTTTCCCAGAGAAGTCTGTCAGGGAGATGTGGGGCTTGGTGTGGAGAGACAGGCACAATCCCTTGGTCTGGAATGCTGCCTTGGAAGAGACCCTCCTGAGCAGTGGCTCCTGCCCTGCACATGGTGTGCTGGGTCTGCTTTCTTGCAGAGGGTCCCTCTCTAAGACTCCTGGAGGAACCTCTGCCTGTGGAAAGATCTGCCACGCTCCTCCTGCTCCTTCCCTCCCTTTTGCCTGGTGCCCTCCTTTGGGATCTGTGGCTGACACAGAGGACTTTTTGTTACGCCGTTTTCTTTTTCCCTCTCTGAAGGGCAGAAAAGACCAGGATGGAGACGAGCAGCTCCACTTCTCACCGGAAAAGATGACTGGTTAACAGGGAAGAGAGAGCCAGGCACCAGCAGGTGGGACACAGCCATGGGCCAGGCCCCGAGCAGGAAGCCGAGGCACCCCCTGCCATATTTGCACAGGGCTGAGCGCTGCCCCCGCGCCCCCTGTTCCCAATCCCGTCCCCCTGTGACCCTCTCCCACCAAACAGCCGCCCCCCCGGCCCCGGCAGGGCTCTCCACACAACGGAGGGGCTGTGTGACCTGCCTGCTCCCAACTTGGTTGCTATAGGAAAGGGAAGAAGCTGGAGAGAATGTGTGGGGCCTATTCACGCCCCCAGCCCCGATTCACGGTGCCCCTGAGGTAATGTTTGCCCGGCTCGCCGTGATCTTGCCTGATAAAGGGGCCTCCTAAAAGCCAGGGGGAACACACCAGACCAAAGAGTCTGGGAGAAATATTTGCCTTGAATGCCAGTAAGATGTGGAAATGGGGAGGTTTAGTGGGGAGGGGGGGATGATAAGAAAGGACCCTTTGAAAAAGAGGGAGGTGGGGAAGACTGCATGCACGGCTGGCCCCACAGGCTTGCCGCCTCTGCAGAGTCCAGCCATGCATGGGAATATTGGGGTTCCTCTTCACTGCAGCCAAATGGTCATGTTACACAGGTACCTGTGTATGAACACCTACAGTGATGCTGTGACCTGTGTCTGGGGTGGTTTTCTCCTGACACCAGGGGTCCAAAAGAAGCATCAGCTCTGCAGCAGCAGCGGGGGCTATACGTCTTTCCAAAACTCACCTTTATTTCTTTCTATTCAGCCGTCTCACCCTGAATGTTCTCATGATTCAAATTATTACTATTAGTATTATATTTCTGCTTTTGTGCAGTCAGAATGCCCTTTGGGCCCATCTTTTTGTAGGTTGTAATGGTTTTGTTTCAGAAAAGCCCTTTGGCTGCATGTGAATCCTGGGAAACAAAACCAAAATTCCCATTGCCTAAAAACAAGCAAAAGAAAACTCCAATGATTCTATAAATGTTTCCCTGTGCAGATTAGGAACGGGAATTTTGTTACAGGGCAGGCAGTGATGACCTCTTAAATTTTCGTAGCTGATCTCAGTAAATGTCCTGTTTGTATACTTGATCAAAGCAATGAGATGAGTAAGTCTCTGCTGTCAGAATACTTTGTGATGAAAACTGCGTTCAAAATGCATTTTCAACATTGCTGATGAAGCCCAGAGGTTTCCTCTCTGGGACAGTGTTATCTCCGCTCCAAAAGAGGCGTGAGGAGGGCGGTGGGAACATCTGGACCCTGAGGCCCAGAGAAGCAAACCAGTCTGGGGAAAGGTGCACAGCAAGGGACTGGTCAAACCATTTGTTCAGAGGACTGTGTTTTAAATCAGCTGTAGTTGCTTGGCCAGGAGGCTCAGTATCAGTGGGCATGGCTGGATGGAAAGCTCTTCCCAGTGTGTCACTGGGGTCAAAAGGAAACAAAAACGGGAGTGGGGTGGAAGAGGAAAAAAAAGAAAAAACCAGCAAATATTATAGTGGCATTTTCTCATGGGAAGGGAATATAGTATCCAGCTCTGGTAAAAAAGAGACAGAGGGGGTTGGGGCACTGCTATTGAGAAAGGCTGGGAGCCTGGGAAAAGCACTTCTATGAGAGAAGGAAAAGATGAGGGTGATTTAGGATAAGAAATGTTGTCGTTGGCTTTGACTAGAGGGAGAGCAGGTCTGTTCCTCTATTTAAATGACACCTATCACTGTAAGAAGAAAACAGACTCCAAACAGACCATGAATATGGTTTATAATAACCTCTGCTTATACTGAGAAAAGGGCACCTAGAAATGGGTTTCTCAGCCTTCTTTTTCTCAGCCTTTTCCTATCTCAAGGAATAAGCTCTCACTTGGGAAAAAGAGAGAAGAAAAGAAGCGCCTGTATGTGAGGGAAAAATAAAAGGAACATCAAAATGCTTGACTGATGACTTTGGGAAGAGAGATGGTGTTCAGAGAGGTGACTTCTGGCCCTCTAAGGATAGCACTGGGAGAGAGGCAGAAAGAAGCAACATTGCTTTTATTTGGGATTTACTAACACTTTGGTGATCTTGCCCCCCTTCCCCCCTGGCAGCCTTTCTGCGGATGACAGCCTACCAGCTGGGGAACACTGCCTCTGCAGCACTGGGGATACACAGCACAGAAAACAGGGAACCTGGGACTTGCTGCAAGCTTTCTATTTCATTGCAGTGGGATCTTGCCATTGGGTCGGTTGCTGTTAATCCTGTGTTTGTATTTCGCAGATACACCTCTTGCTCTGTTTTCTGGAATTCCCCTGAAGAGAGCTCTCATGGGTGATGGAGGCTGCATCTCAGAGAGTTTATCTTTCATTTATCTGCAGAAGAAACAAGACTTACAATACTTCTGCCATTGCTTAAGCCTAAAGTCTCCCCTGCCCCCTATTTTAGGTTAATTTCATGTCCATCAAAGGATGTTTTGACTTTCGGATGAAAGTTTTTCTTTAAAGCGTGTGTTGCAAGTGACCTGGTGAGGCTGTGCACAGTTTCTGAGCCCTCTGAGAGCTCCCATGGCTAGTGAGGATTAAAGGAACTAGGTCAGATTTCTAAACTATAGCATACACGATGCTGCTGTTCCAGCTGGACTATCTATAAAAGCTGGAAAAGAAAATCAGAGTCCTGGAAAGGTTTTCTTGGATGTGCACTTCCCAGAACTCCCCTGAAAAGTCATCAAACTGTGCAGGCAGGAGTGCAAAAGCTTCAAAAGGTTTTTCCCTAAATCAACCCAGCCAGCTGAAATCCACAGGAAAGCTTGTGAGAATTCTACTCATGAGATGACAGATAATGCAAGCAAAAAATGGAAGAAAAAGCATTTTTCTACATGATGTCACTCCCAGCATTTTTTAATGTGAAGTAGTGCATAAATAATTGTGTTCCTCCTTCAGCCTTAAGCACAGGTAGGAGGACTTTACCACCCATTGCAGAGCAGTTCTCTCTGGGGTGGGACAGGAAGCTGTCCATGTGTACTGCAGAATGGCTTGGGATGTGCAAGGAAAAATAAGTTTGCAGCCCATTGAAGCTCCCTCAGGGAAACAGAGAGGTGGAACACGGCATGCTGTGGTCCTAGGCAGCAAGTCTCCACTGACCAGGCAGAGGGACTATGCTGTCCATCTCATGAACTTTTTTGATCTCTGACTTCTGTGAAAAGGGTGCTGGCCGCTCAAGCCAGGTTGGAGCCTGGCCAAAACAACATCCTGATTCTGTGGCAAGTGCTCTGGGATCAGACCACACGTGATGAGTACCCCAGATTTGTGCCGCATTGGGAAGAGACTATTGTCATGACCCCTGCTGTGCCCTGGGAAAGTCACTCAGCCATGGCTCACAGGAAGGAGAAAGCTTGTCTTCTCTAGATCCAGGATTTCCTCCTTCCCCCTTCCCCTCTCTCGTGTGCTGCACCACATCTTACCCCACTCCTGGCATGCTGGAGTCAAAAAGCAACATGGAAGCGTTGAGTGGGCTGCCAGCATTGCTGTACCAGCAAGGGTGTGTGGCTGTCTTGTCCCCAGCGAGAGAGATGGCCTTGCTTCTGCCCCGCAGTGCCGCTGCTGCCACATGGCACCGGCCTGCAAAGCTGCCCGCGGGACTGGGCAGCCCTGGCATGGACCGAGCACGGCTGAGCAGGCTCCCCAGTGTGGGAAATTTCTAAAGAAGCAGCTTCCTTTAAACCACATTTTCATTTAACTAGTCTAAATATACTTCAGGTTCAAAACACACACTTAAAAATAACTTACAGAAATATTTATATGGACACTGAAAGGAACTTTCCAGCTTTGGGGATTCAGCCTGAAGCCCACGGCAGAGCCCACAACTGCCTTCCTGCTCAGTCACTCTTCGCTTGTTATTGAGCCTCTTGTTTTGGGAGTGTTTGAGTCTCTTTTTCCTTAAGTTATCTTGCTTCACTCCACCCTGCCTCAGGGACTAAGAGGGTTTTGCTTCAGTGAGGTCAAGGCTGATATTGCAGGATAGTTTTTCTCACAGTCACAATCGTCATAACTCTCTCGATGGTACAAGCTTTGTTTCAGACCTGGAAAATTCAGCTGCCCCTGTGGTGGGGGACATATTTGGGAACTCCCTGTGTCATCACCTTGCCCCTGTCTGTGCTCTTCATTTGTTTGCCTGTCTCAGTTCATGTGTTGCTTGGAGCAGATCTGAGCTTTTGGCAAATGTATGTCAGCATTGCACACTGGGCCTAAAGATGGGATTTGGAATCTTCTAGGTGGTTTTGCAACCCAAGTGTGATTGTAAGGGTAATAACAAAACCTTCTGCCTAGTGGTTTTCCCCATCATTTATTCAGTGCTGTCAATATTTTCTTCAGTGACACTGTTAGTTATCCGGAGGTGTACCGATCAATTCCCCTTGTCTGTGTGGACAATCCCCTTTGCTAAAGAAAGGCTAGGCTCTTACTAAAGCATCACAATTAGGTCAAGTCCACAAGTCCATACTATACATCATATGGAAGAGAAGCAGTGTGATGGGTCGGGACAAAGGTTGTCTGATAAGGATGTGTTGTGTCATTTGTCTGCGTGTCTTGGCTTTTCGAAAGACATCCCCGTAACCCAGGAATGTCTTCTGGGGGTTTTAGATGTCTCAGTTTTTCATTTCACCAGGTTTTATTTTTAGATCATGATACAATGTTTGTTCAGTACATATTGCAGCATTGGTAAGAATCTGTCCCATGTTTATCAGGAACAAACAGCCCAGAGGAAGGTGTGCTCGCTGTGATGAAGAGTATTTGGATTACAAGAGGGGTCAGATGACTGCAAAACCCTGAACCTGTATGAGTGTTCAGTGTTGTTTGGTGCTGCAGGAGGAATTGAGCTTGAAATGTTAAATTACTGAAAAAGTTCTACTGCAAGAAACATTTGTGTTGTTGTAGATGAGGTAACTTGCACAGGAAAAAGCACAAACCAAAATTAGTTCTGCAGTATCTTTTATGGGAATTACTTGTGACACTTTAATGTGTCACTACCAATAAGTCTCTGGTTTTTATTTTCAAAATGAGGTTCAGCACCCTACTGATTTGAAATGATTTTGCCTCTCTCTCTGTCCATATTTCTTTTTATATGTAAAGGCTGGAGAGGGGTTTGTGGGTAAATGTGTTTTAGTGTTTCTCATCAAACTGTAGTCTAAAACTTCATACAAAGCAGTGGGAACAGACTCTAGGTCACCAATTAAATGCAACTAGCTCTGAAATGTCACACAACATCCATTTAAAACAGTCCAAACTCCAGGCTTGGATTAAGATCCAGGCATTCCTAAAAACACAGGATTAAACTGAAAGCTCAGATTTCCTTTAAAACAGAAAGCTTCCGGCTCTCTGCCTGCATAGGCAAGATCAAACCTTTATTCTAAAGAGAAGCAATACAACACCTTCTTCTGGGGTCCCAAAACCCCAAGGGTGCAGTTCAGAGCTGCAGTTTGCCTGGCAGCAAAGATGGGCAGAGGTTTCTGTCCCCTGCGCCAAGATTGACTGTGCCTTCGGTTGTGCTACTGCTGTCATCTGCAAGCTGGATCACAGAGAGGGTTACAAAGGGCACAAAACTTGCTTTAATTTTAGAAGCTTTTTTTTTCTTTAGCCCAAGCCATTTCAGTGAAGGAGCTGTCTCTGTGGTCATGTATGTTGATGTAGTGGCACCACGGGGGGTGAGGGACAAGAGGAAGAACAATTTGCTGTGCAGGATGAGGAACACAAGGGTAGGGCAGGAGCTTCCTAAGCAGCTTTGCTGCTGAGGAAAAATTGTCGTCAATATGCCCCTGAGAAGGCAGAACATGCAGCATTGATCTGGGAAGAAGCAGCCAGGCTTAGGAAAGGTCAGAAACTTTTAAATCAGCTTTGTTTTTGGAGAAAAATGGATCAAGACTCAGACCCTGAGATAGCAGCTCTGAAGGGAGTGAACTGTCCTGCTCACCTCATCAGGGTGTCCTTTCCAAGGCTCATCTATAGGAGACCCAAGCATGTACTTGTCATGGCCTCTCATGGCCTCACAGTCACTCAGAGCATCATTTTCATCCTTCACAAGTGGGTCCCTTTGGTAGCACACCCTAATAATGACCACACTAGCAGCAGGATGAGGAAGGCCTGCAGTGGGAACCTGTGAACCACCAGTCCACATGGAGCAGAACACCACTGCCCCATGGGAGCCTGCTGTCTCAATGTGGCACTCCCTGACCCCACATAGTTTTCTGAAGAGATCACAACTTAAACTTGAGATGTCCAGGGACCACAGAAAGATGTTATCATGAGGATTAGAGGCCAGTTTTCTTTCCAAAAGTGTCAAGGGTGTTGCATTACGTTTACATCAGGAGTGAGAGCAAAGACGTCGCTGGAGGCAGTGATCCCCAGCGACTGCAGTGTGGGGGCTCCGGGGAGCCTTGCAGAAGGGGGACCAGCTCCCACCACGCTCTGGTGGGACAAGGCCAACCAGCACACCAATTTCAGACCAAGCCAGCAGAGGTCACAGTAGGTCCAACAAATTCTCCACGCCCTTGTCCAGCTCAGTCTGCCCTAACAGTTCACCACTGACTGACTGGTATTAAACCCTCATCCTACTCAACAGCCTGAGCAAACCTGACAAAGCCAAGTTTCAGCTGCAGAGTACCTTCCTGGAAGGAGCAAATAGCTGCTGGAGACTTGGGCTGTGGCTTGGTTATAACTCTCGTCCCCAGTGTGTGCTCCTGTTGCAGGTGATTATGTACAATATCTTGGTGTTAAAATCAGTCATGAGGGTGTGGACGTGTTTTCTTCCTGTCATTGCACAGAGGAAAATCACTAGACGTGCCAGCCTGTCAGGCCTCTTTATCTTCTCAGACCTCTCACCTTCATCCTCCCTGTGCCAAATTCATGCCCAGGCTGGAGGATGTTCCTGCTGCCTGAAGGTGATTTGGTCTGCAGGGAAGCTGGGTCCATGTCTTCTTGTGCTATGTTACCACCTTACCAGCAACTACTCTAGGAAAATCTCCTGAGCATCTCCATGCCACAGTCTGGGTGGATCCCTGTTGCACTGGGCTCTTTTGGGGGTCTTCCACAAGAGCTGGGATGATCGCCGTGGAGATACATGTACTGCAGGGGCAGGTAGGTTTGCAGACAACCAGTTCATGTCCCTGCTCAATTACACCTCCACAAGGAAATTGCAGGCATGGCAAATGCAAGACCAAGTTTAGTTCTATATACAGAGACATTGGAGATTTCCTTCCTCCGTTTCTAGCAACAGTATCTTGGGCAGAGAAGAAGCAGAAGTAAAAAAGTATTCTTTTAAAGTGAATATAGGAGCCATGAAGGTCTGTATGCCCTTGCTGATGTCAAGATCTGTACGGGATCAGGCTCTGGTTGGCTGAGGTCTCCCACAGGCTACTGGACCACACGCCAGGGCACCTTTCTTGCTAAAGACTTTCTTGGTACAATGCCTTGGTGTCTTCAGAACCCACCATGGCTATGGCATGTGCCACTTCCCAATGGCCACAAATGCCCACGTTCTGCGATGCAAAGCGTGAGATGGCTGTGGCGGGGTGAGCTGGGCAAGAGAAGCCTGGTAGCTGATTCCTGAAGGTCTCTGCCACTGGAGGGGGACAGAGCACCTCGCTGCAGAGGTAGGTGCCCCTACACCCCTCCCAGAAGAGATCCTCCCATGCTGTAGGGCTTTCATCCAGTTCATCCTGGTGGATGGGCCACTGCTTGCAATGCCGCGCCCTGGAGTGGGTCATCGCGGGATTGCGCTTTTAGCAGAGGAGGGGCGCAGTTTGGCAAGGAGGCAGCATTTCACACAATAGCAGTGAATCCACCGAACATTGCCGAGCCTGCCACCATGGGTGGCCCAGCACATCCAGGGAGGGGTGTTGATCAGGGGCTCTCTGGAGATAAATGCAAACTTCTTTTGAACTTCAAGTATGCTCCCGGTGGTCTGTGATTTCCAACTGCTTTCTTGTCACCTTTGGCCCTTGAAGAGCCGCTCATTATCTTTCCCATTAGTCCATGGCTTGAATTGCTAGAGCGGGGCAGTGCTGGTGCAGTGCCCTATCCTTGACTGATCTGCAGATGCTTTCTGCAGATCCTGGCAGCGATGTCTAGAGCAGCAGCTCTGGCTGGGTTCAGTGCTGGGCTGGGCTAGCCAAGACCACCTGCAAGAGGTGCCACACAGATACACCATGGTGAGGTGAGTCCTGGGCTCTGAAATGGCACAGAGCCTGGCAGAGCTTCCCGTGGAGCAGTGCCTGCGGAGGGTCTCACCAAAAAGACATGGTCTCAGCTTTGGTCAAGAGGAGGCCACCTGTGCAGCTTACGCCTTGCTCACCTCCTGGGCTCTTGTGCTGCTGTTGTGCCAAATACCACAGAGAACTGGGTGGCGACTCCCCCTGCACATTTTGGGAGGGTGTGGTGATCTGGGAGAGGCTTTCCCACACTGGGGTACCCTGAGGAGCAGACACCTCTGTCCTGACCAGCCTGCTGCGGCCGATGAGACCTGATCGATGAATGAAGATGGCATGCTGCCATGAGGCTGCATTGTGCAACAATACGTGATGCAACTGAACTTTACATAACCTGACGCAACACCCAGAGCTGGAGTTTAAAGCTGCAGGTCCTGGGTCATTACTGTATGGTGGATGTACCTCCCTGGTGTATACATGCATGAGGTCACCCAGTGTGTGGACAGTAGCACTGCGCCAGGCAACTCAGCTTTACTCTTGGGTTTGAAATTGCTTCAACCAACCAGCCAACCAACCACGGCTCATTAAGGATGACTAGACCAAGGGCAGAGGCAAGATCCACATGTATTGCAGACAGCAACTGTGGAAATCCATGTAGCTCAGCTTGTGCCCTCCATTCCTATCTGCGACTCATCCAACCCAGAGCATCTTTCCACACTCCTGCCCTTCAGCCCTGGCTAGTCCAGCCCTGGACCCCAGCTCTGCCTGTGTCCTGCAGCCTCCCAATGCCTGTGATAGCACAGTCCTCCTTTGCAGGCCCTCTCCTTCAGATGCTCCTGAACAGCTTCCTCTTTTCATGTGAAATCATGGCTTTGAGCTCCATGCTGTGTTAGACAGGCTGCCTTGGACTATGCAGAGCTGATGCTTAGCCTGGTGCTTTTGGAAAGGTGGCAATATTCCTCTCCTGAGGCAGAACACCAATGCTCTACAGGACATGTAACATAATGTAAGATAATTGCCTTAAAGAAAATTGCCTTAAGCCTGACTTTCACTACTGTCCATACTGAGCTTCAGGCCAAAGTAATTTCTCATCTTTTCTTTGACATTTATCATATTTAAGCTAAAAGAAAACAGAGAGGAGTTGCTGGCCTGTTGTTTTCTGTACAGCAGTGAGAGTTTGCAGCTGTTGTGAGGTCTGTCGTGTGTGTTGTGCGTGAGCAAGGCAGGGGGAGTGGGAGCATGTCAGAGAGGAAGGACAACCCCACCAAATAAGCAGTCATGGTATTTACTTTCCTCTCTGCAACAGGGGGATCCTGCAATGCCCCTCACTGCTGTAGCATCAGACCAGTCTAGGTAGCATAACTGCATTAGCTTCCTTGGGCTTTTCTGTCTCTCCCTCTGCCCTCCCAGCCTGTCCCCTCTGGGGGATGTGGTTCTCATGCAGGCAAGAGAAAGAAACAGAGCCTGGGAAGAGCCCAGTCTGCTTTTTGCATGAGGATCAGGCTAGCGCAACTCCAAATGTCACCTGGCTTTCCCTTCCCCCCTCAAGGGAAGCTAATCCTGGGCATCACCAGCTCTGCCAAGTTTACATGGAAAATACCACTAGCAGGACCAGCAACTCCTTCTGAAACCGGACTGGGAGGGGACAAGCTGGTATCCCCTTTCTGATGTGACTCTGCACCTGTGACTCACTGACATCTCAGTACCTTTCCAACCATGCTGTTGTGCCTGCAGCCAGTGCTTGGGTGCCTGATGAAACTTCTTCCTTTTCAGCGTTTTTTTGCCAGGCCCCAATGATGTAACACCCCAGGTGAATTGCCACAGCCCTGCCAGAATATACTGTGGTGCCAGAAGGAAGGTGTGGAAAATGCCTTTCCACTCCCGGGTGCCTGGATTGTCCCTGTGTTTTGATACACTATCCCTCCCATTCCCTCCTTCCCCTAAGATACATGGGCCCCCTTTCTCTGCTCCTAATTGTCCCCTCCACAACTGATGCACATCAGACATTTTCTTGCCCGGCCATGAGCAGAGACAGTGCCTGCAGAGTAAATGAGCATCATGTGGCACCTCTGCCACTCTCCTGTGGTGCCAGAAGGGATCCTCCATGGCATAGGGAGGAATTACAGGGCATTCACAGTAGTCATCCTGGCAGCTAACTGCTGCATTCACAGTGGCTTACAGGAAGGCTGAGTCCCCATGACTGCTGCATGGTGCTGGTCTCTTTACTTCAGGTTCCCTATCAGCAAAGTGGGAGCCATGAACTGGAAAACAAAGGCACCACATTGTCCCTTACGGAAAAGAGAGAAGAAAGAGGTCAAAGGCCTGAAGCTGTGAGCAGAGACGTGTGTTGGCAATGGGGTGAGCTATTTGTGTGCTGCGGTGAGGCCTCAACACCACTGACCACGTACATACAACAGCCTGGGTGTTTGAACTCCACCCTGTGAGGATTCACTGGTATGAGAGCAGCACCTGACATGGAGATCACCAGGTGCCCAAGATCAGTTCACAGATATTCTGGGAGGATGTGTAATCAAAGCAGTTCTTTACATCCCTAAACTAAAGAGCCTCCAGGAAGCAAATAAATGGTTAAGAAGACAGGCCAAAATGCAGAAGGAGAAAGCAACATTTGCTCCATACTCATGGCCAAGTTGTAGTGGGAGAGACTGCTGTGTATACTCAGTAAGCGCTGATCCGTGACCATGTGGCTCTTTGTATTATGTCTAAGAAGGAAAGATAAACAAGAAATGGTGACCAGATTGGGATTATAATCCTGGAATACAGTGGCTGCTAAAAGGCTAAAGAGGAAACCACAGAATAGTGGCTTCTGTTAAACCAGTGGGTGAAATTCTTGCCTAGATGATGGAAGTTTTCCCAAATCCTCTCTCCATAAAGGCACTTGTGATGGCATTGTGTTTAAGCTCCTGAAAAATGCAATAAAAAAAAAAAGGAAAATTAAACAACCTCTAAATATGGGGGGGCAAGGGGTGGGGGGGTTGTTTAAGGAAATTACTAGTGTATTGCCAGTTTGGAGAGAGTTTAAATACTGTGTCAAGGGAGCAGTTAGTGTGTGGTATGTAAAATGAAGCAATACAAAAACGGTTATTAACTGAGGCTGATTTGGCCTTAAAATGTGCTCTAGGAACTTCTGTGTCAAAGGATACAGCTACTCCAGAAGACAGGGAGTTGCAACAGCATCAAACAGCCTGAAACAAAACTTTTATTGTTCCCCTTTTGGGGGACAGTCTCCCCTTTGGGGTGAAAATCCTTCAGAAGAGTGTGAGTATTGAAAACATTCATGAGAGAAAGCTTTGTTGAAAGAGAAACATGCTTTTAATTCCACTGTGCTCCTGAGAATCCATCCACAGGACAACCTGTGTAGAGGAAGAAAGACAACATGGGTAGGACCCGGGATCCTCTCCTCTCCCTCTACTGAGAGAGGATGTCAATGAGGAGGAAAAATGGGGCTTTCCATTTTGTGGTGGTTCCCTAGTTTCTGTGAACAAGGACAGATATCCTTTGCCTAGGTTTGACTAAGCAAAACTTATCAACCCTGTAGGAGTGCTGGCTGATGGCAAAAAACACCCCTATGAATAATGCACACAAGGTCTCACTCCGGCATAACAGGCCAGCACTAGGATAGTTTCCACACTCATGTTCTGATGGAGGGTCTTGGCCCATCTATTGCAAAATGTTTTTAACTTTCAGAGCAATGCAGGCAAGGATTATTGGAAATGACAACAAGGGGTGTCTGTGGAGGTACTGGTGAGACTGTCAAGAATGGCTGCAGAGCTAATGAGGAAGAAGTGAATTTTCCAGAGTCTCAGCCATATGCCGTGGGTCTTGTAGATGATATTCATAAATCAAAGTAATGCATGAGGCTATCCTCAAGGCACCTCAACTACAAGATATGTCACAATTATCTTCCTTTCTGGGGATAGGCAGTTATTACCAATGGGTATTGCCCAACACATCAACACTATTACACTCCCTGAATAGATCAGTGCACAAACGACAGAAGTAATGTTGATCCACATGATGTGCCAAGGCCCCAGATGAAGCAAACAACTTTGCATTAACAGAAAATGAAACTGCCTGTAAAATTAGCTTGCAGCACTTTGCTGTGGGCCTGAAACACTGATGCTGAAAGCCAGATATCAGGGTAAAATAAAGAGCCACACTTGGGGCTTACTGTCACCGGTCTGCAGCGCTGTGCTCACACCCAGAGAAAAGACCCATGGGTCATCTTGGGAGGTCAGCGGTTTAACCACAGCTTATCTCAAGAGGAAACAATTTACTCTGGTTGCAAATGCCGAACACTGGCTTCAGTGTTAGCAGGAACAGCCTGGTTGGGAAGAAGGAAGGTTTTCTGTGGTGCTTCCTGCTTGGATGGTGTGGTAGAATACCTAGTGACTGGTACCACAAGCATCTGGACAGTGACATGTGTCTTAACACAATGTGAAAGAGAGAACAAGGCAAGTCAACGGAGACATCTGATGAAAGGATGAGGAGATGGGCTTAGCACACAGCCTCTTTGAGCCTTCTTGGCTGGGAAGAGAGTACTGAAATACATGTCCAGGTTGCCTAACGTGTGGCACCAGAGCACTTACTGTAATAAATCTCAGGTCTACTGTACTCCAAGAATTACATGATGGCCCTCTGGGAATGATAGCTATGAAAGCCCTGGCTGGAAATTTGGTTCAGTGGCCAGACACTGATACACAAATAGGAGGAATGGCAAAACGATGTCAAGGGTATTAATAAAGCTAGTTGGGAAATTTTCCATCAGAGTAATTCTCCAATGGAAAACGCTGTTTTCACTAACTCAGCAGTTTCTGTAACAAAATTGAGGATTTCCATTGGGAAAATCAAACTGAAGTATCCTTGGCTCTTTTTTTTTTTT
>VZRS01014649.1:42844-68267 GCA_013398055.1 Ifrita kowaldi | reverse complement strand
TTGGGAAAAAAAAACAAAAGTTTCCTTTGCTTTTTTTTTTTTTTTTTTTTTTTTTTTTTGCAAGAAGAAAATAAAATTGCCAAGGGCATTGTGGGTGGACTAACAGAAATTTTCTTTCTGTGCAGTTCTCAGACACTCAGCCTTCCCCTCAGATCCAGAAATCAGAGATGCAGCTGAGCAGTCAGAGGTGCAAGAAGGCTGGGAGATGGGAAGTCACCCCCCTAGGTTTTTGACAGCTCACCTGCTCCAGAAAGCAAATATATCCCTACCAGATGGACAGCCAGGAGGCCAGAAGTTTTCATTCTGGTTCTTGTAAAGCTTGATTTTTGTGGAACTCTAATAAAGACAGCATTTTTGATTTTTCAGTTTAGTATTTTCCTTAAAAAGAAACTCAGCTACTATTGTTTTCTTTCTTGCTAGAAGGGATTTCTATTTCCCAGCTAACTCCGGGTATCAGCAAACACTACGCTTGCTTATATATTCTCCTTTGTATTCTCAGGAATGGCCAGCTGCTCTAGGAAAGCAAACTTAGAAATGGGCCATTTACGGGACATATGTTTTTGATTGCAGGAAATGCGCCTCATAAATGGCCCGAAGTGCTGCATATGAATGCTACTAATTTAACACAGACCGGGAAAGTGTTAAGATTAGTATTTTCATGGACAGGAATTCTACTTGCGTTGTAAGTGACGAAGGGTCATTTTTTTGATGTTTAAAAAGTTGTGTACTTTTATCTTACAAAATAGTATCAACCCTGCCACATAAGCTCCTTACTGTCCTGCCATAAGAGGAGTATTGGGAAGATTTGTTTTAACATCCAATTCAGTGATCCAAACCAGAAGTCTGGATAAAGTGAACTTACAATAAAAATATATGGATTCTCTTTTGGCCTGAAAAGAACATGTTAATACAGATCTCAACTGCAGTCATCCATGGTCTTGGAACACAGATTTTTCTTGCTTGGACTTGCTAGCACCTGATTTCCAGGGGGGGCGTTTGTTTGAAAAGTGATAGGATCAAATGGCCCCATATAGTCATGCATGAGTCTGCTGCCTTCAGATTGGGAAAAAAAAAATCTGTGCAAGAGGTAACTGTGAAAACTCAGAGAAATTTTAAGCAAATTACTTGGCAAGCTTCTTCTCTGTTTTATCAGGTGGAAATGGCATTGGGAGCCTTGGAAGTAATTAGAAAAATGGAGTGGTCAAATTGTGCCCTCTTATCAGAAATAATAACTGTCAGCTTTATGGAAATGTTTGTCATTATGGATGCTGAAGTAGGTCAGCTGGCAGTTATTCAGGTAGCAACAGTGGGGACATGAAGAACCTTGGAAAGACTGAGACCATTTTTCACATGCTTCCAAGCACTTTTAGACATCTGATTTTCTACATTTAGAAACATCAGTTGGAATCTCCTGGTGCTTCAGTTTCCTGATTGGTAAAGTGGAAATACCTTTTTTTGCAAGGATGTAATGTTTAACTGGTTCTTGTCATGAAGGACATTGGAATTCTCTGGAATTCCCAATGACTGTGTTACGTGTTGCAGTTAAATGTTTGCATTGTGCTCATTCTACCACACTCATGTATTGCTTTTTTTTGAAGTTCTGTTTCCCTCTGGAGCACCTTGGCAATCAGAATTAAAGAAGGACATGTAGAAAAGGCCTAATGACTTGATGCTCCTCTGCAGAGCTTGGTAGCAGGGTCAGCTTCTCCAGCGCTGCTCCTATGTCTTTGGGGCAATGTTTGTCCTGCTTTACGTCATTGTTTCAGAACGCCCAGAACCTCTATCTTTTGTTGTAATTTGGGATCTGCCTCTTTCAGCAGTTGGCCATAGTTGATGGTAATGGCCTTCAAAAAGTATCCCAAAGGAGCATACAGGAGCTTTGCTTTTTCTCGCTGACTTTCAGTTTTCCCCTGTCCTCCTGCAGAGCTCACAGTCTTGGTCCCCTTGGTCTGAGCTGCAGGAAAGCTTTCATCCATCAAGGCCAATCAATCCTTCATCCACCTCTCGCCTCACTGAGCTTTCACCTTTTGCAAGTTTCCCATCAGACCCAGCTGTGGATAGATTAATCACATTTCTATCAGATAAAGATCAGCAGAGGCGTCACAGATGAGGTTGGGCTTGACTTCCTGGTGCAGGGTCAGCTAGTGTATGATCTCACCTCACACTCCAAAACACACCACTCTCCATCAGCTTCCTCGCTTTTGTTAGCAGAAAGCAGTAGGACAGTGCTGGGTTAATGGTTGGACTTGGTGACCTTAAAGGTCTTTTTCAGCCTGAATGATTCTATGATTCTGTGACGTCTGGTGGTGGGTCACAGGCCTGAATAAGTGTAGCTGTTCCCTATCATGCGAGAAGGCCTCAGGGTGTCCAAGGAGGGATCATTTACACAAGCTCAGAGGGCCCTGAGGACATTTGTTACAAGTACCTGTTATACCCAGTGCAATGCAGCCATCCTTGGCAGCAAATCCATGGGAATTTACTTGCATAAATGTAGAGTGATACACTTGTATGTATTTCTGAGTCATGTCCTGTCGGTACTTCCCGCACCAGTTACATCTGTGGATTAGATAAATAGAAAAAAAAGAAAAAGCAGTGAAAAATGGAGTTTCATAGAAATCTCAAGGACCAAGATCTTCAAATAATACAAGTTCAACAAATGGTCTTAATACAATACACATATCAAGTGCATGAACCTCTTGCCCTTCTCCATGGCTCTTCTGCATCTTAACTAGAAAAGCACAGGCACTTTGGGGAGCTCTGGCCCCTTTCCTGGGATGTGCTATAGGGCATTCTCTATCTACAGAAAAAGCAGACTGTCTTACTTTTTGTAAGACAAAAGTCTCTCCCTCTTCCCATTCCTCATGATCTTGATCTTACATGGGGATGGCAGCTGATGCTTAAGACTTAGGACAGCTGCATAATTCATTGGCAGGATTGCTGCATTTATGGAGGGGATCAGATATCAGAATAACGGGGTTCTGGACTGGGGGGATTAAGCTCGCAATATTGAGTTTTGGATGTTCCAGTTGGTGATATTGCCAAAAGGGACATGAAAGGTGATCTCATTTCAGTTTGGTGCAGTGCACTAACTAATCGCAGTGAATATACACAATTCTGCCAAATTAATCCCTATCTCAAGTTGCCCATGTAAATCCACTGACAAACCTTTTTTCCCTTTTGGTTCACTTAGAAAGAATGTTGAAAAGACATTCAAAAGCTTTTTGTTTGTTTTTTTTTCCCCCTGGTGCACAAGTTACTGGCTTCTGCTAGATATAAGATGTTGCAGGGTGTCATGGTTATTTTAGTGGCATACAGAAACACCTCCAAGGCCTGCCTGACACGTCTAATGCATGTGTTCTAGCTGTAAGGAAATGTCAGATTAGGGGTCGACAAAGTATTTCCACCCAAATCAGATTGTCCGGAACAGTTTTTTAACCTCCCGTAATGCGTGGCATAGTCTCCTTCCCTTGGCCAGAAGGAGATGTTCCTGTGAACTGCAGAGGAGAAAAATGACACATTTAATTATGTGAGTGATGGAGAAGGTGGAGGTGAATGTCCTTGATCTCTCTGGATGGGTTTGTAGTTGCAGGGACTGGGACTGATTGCCTTGGTGGTGTTAACCAATCCAATAGTACTGTAGATGACAAATAAGTGCCTCCCTCTTCCCAGCCTGGTGTTTAAAGGATGCCTTGTGCTTTGCTTTTGAAGTTACCTGCACTGTGTGCAAACATGCTGATCCCTCCACTATATAGAAATTCAAATGTAATAGAAGTTCAGTATAGAGCAGCATCCTATTCCCCTCCAGAAGCAAAACCTCTGGGCTTTGCACTTTCTGTCTCATCTGCTCTGGGACACGTTCCCACCCCTGGGGCTGTGACAGGTCAGGGGAAGTGATTAGCTCCCGCATTCTGGGAGGGGACTCTGCACGTGTCAGTCACTGCTAAACCTGCAACATCACGTTGCCCTCGGCAAGGTGAAGGGTTTCCCTTCTGGGAAATGTTTCAGAAAGCAGCAGTATCTCTGTCATGGCAGGCAGAACTCCTCCCTGGCCTCTCACGGCTAAAACAAGCCATTGTCCATGTTCCTATGAATCACACCAAGCACACTCAGAAACACAAAGGTGTTGTGTCATGTGAACTGAGGGGTGCAAGAAAGAAACCAGCGGAGTTTCAGGGACTGGCTGTGGAAGTGGTCAGGAGCAAGATGGCTACTTACGGAGGCCTTGTCTGTGCAGAGGGCTGTGTCGGTGAGAGGACTAGCTACATGGGGCATGCACTGAGGATTTCAGCAGTAATCCTCACCACAGGCCAGCACACTGCAGCATTCCCCTCTGCTCCCTATGGAGGAAGTGGGAAGGATGGTTGGCAGGATCCACACAGCTGCTTCATGCCTCCTCCAGTTTGTCTTTGCACTCCCACTGCTAGCTTTGTGCTGCCCCTTGAAGAAGTGTCTTTATAGCTAAGTCACCCAGTGACCCCTATGCTTGTGCATTAGCTGCTGTTTTTTGTGATGTGGGGCTACTTCTGGGAGCCTTCCCTTGAAGGACCTCCGTGCTCCTTTGTTTTCTGTTTCAGAGAAACCTTGATTATTTGAGCAATGGCTTGCGGCTGGGATGGCTGCTGATATGAATTAGAAAACACTCCCCCTCTGTCTGTGAGGTTCTAGATTGTGCCCCAGCTCACAGCACATTTTGTGGATGGGGCTTATTTACCTTTTAATGCAACAAAAATCCTCACCATCTGGTCCCATCTAGGTTTATACAGCACTTACTTCAAGACTGAAGCTCTTGGTAACTGTGCTAGGTGAGAACACAGCTCATGTAAGGTTTGCCTGGTTCTTAGCATGCCAGCCAAGTCCAAACTAGGATGAAGGCAGAATTTTGCAGTGGTGGGGGCAACCCTTTGCTGGAGCACTCTGTTGTGGGCAACAGCGGCTTCTTTGTTTCTTGATGTCTTTTGACTGAAGCTGAGTGACATTCTGGAAGCTGTGCTTGGCTAGATGCAAATACTTGGGATCAGTAAGGGAAGAACTGAGACTCAGTTTCACAGGTAGCTTTGCATATGAGGTGCCAACCTCTTTTGGCCTGAACACACAAGTCTGGGCTTTGGCCCCCATCTAAATACAACAGAGTGAGGTGCTTTAGAGATAGATGCTCTTCGATGGGGCTGAGAACTGGTGACCATGCAGCAGCTCCTCAGACAGAAGTGATTTGCTCCTGCCAAGGATGAGCATTCATACTGGCAGCTGTGGGGACACGGCCAGCCTGGAGTACAGCTGACCTGCAGTTTGTTGTGTGGCTAAGGGCTCAGGTCCACCCCATCTGCCTGTACCAGTAACCCCACTAAACAGGCTGCTGCCATCAGACTCTTCCTTAAGTGTCTTTTGCAGCCCAGGTCTATAAGGAGATGTGACTCTCTGTGCAGGGATTCCCATACAATACCAGCTCTGACAGCTGGGCAACAGCTGGTTGCAGATGATTGCCAGCATTAATAAAGGAGGCTATGTGATGGATTCCCTTCTGTAGAGGTTACTAAACAAACAGAACTTGAGGAAACCTGGCCTTCTGCAGGAGCAAATGCAGCACAAAACCTCTTCTTGTTCTGACAGGCCAGCAGCGGGTCCTTCTCCACTGTGATTTGCAGATAATCCCATGTACAACAGATTCAGAAACTGATCTGGTGAGAGCAGCTCCTCTCTGCATCCCTCACCAGCCTGCTAGTTGCAAGGAAAATATACATGTTGAAGATGGGGCCTCCTAAATGATTTTGTAGTGCCTTTGGGAGAACATGGGCAAACTGTGGCAAAGCTCCCGTACATGATACACTTGTAGGCAGAGGTATGTGAATGCAGGGGACGGGAAAGATTTCCCAGGCCTCTCAGGATGGTCCCAGATGTATGATAATGTCTTAAAAGGATCGTAGGAGGAGAAACAGGCCACAGTTTCCACTTTTCTGCATCCATGGGCAGTGCAGTCCTCATACGGACTTCCAGTAGGCCCCTGTGCTCGTTAAGAGAATGTTTCTCGTCTCCCTGGGACTGGAGTCTCCTTGAACAAGCAGGTCCCACTGCTATGGGGTCTGAAGGACAGCCTCCCAAAATGCACCAAACACCCTCTCTTGAAAGGCAAGCCCCTTCTTGGCAGCTGTTGAGCCGCCTCCACATGTGCCACTGAAGCTGAGTCTTGTGGGCAAACTTAAGGGTACTGAGTACCAGCAAGGGGGGAGGATCCTCTGTCATCTGCCTTTCAAGCCCCCTTTCTCCACTATTCCTGGTTCCCGTCCTCTTTGCTCTGGGTTTCCCTGATCCCTCACAGCCTGCTGTCCCTCCCCTCACCAGGGCTGTGGAGGCTGGAGGCTGGAGCTGGGCAGGGGGTTAAGAGGCAGATGGGAGTTGGTGGCTTCACTCTGCTGGAGTGAGGGAGGGCAAGTCACTGACCTCCCAGCAGGAGTGACACAGGAAACCTATAATTACATGCTTGTGACAGCAATGCTGGATCTTGTTAATCACGCTGCTGCCATGTCAGAGATGCTGCCTCTTGGGATTAAGGAAAACAAACAAGCTCAAGCAGCACTGGCAGCAGTGGTGACTCTGTCCGGTGATTACCCGGCACCTCTCAGTGCAGTCCCCCCACAGCACTGGCTAGCCCAGCTGTGTGGAGAGTGTGATGGGAGCGGAAGGCTCGGCAAACAAGCTTGTCCCAGTAGAGCCTAATGGATCCCTCATTTGCAGTGGCAGATTGGAGTCCTCTCCCTTTTTCAGCAGCTCTCTAAACACATGACACCTTCACCTCCCCTTGGAAGTGACCCCACTTTTTTCCCTCTGTGTTTTGTAGGAGTAGGCTGAGACACAAAGGAGATTTACGCAAAGCCCTGCAGGGGGTCAGTGGTAAAAGTGGGCTTTAAGTGCAGCAGTGCTGCTTCCACACCCTGTTCCTCGACCCTTGCTCTGCTGCTCCAACACTGCCTCTCAGCCCTTCTCCTCCACTTTGGAGGAAAGCCCTGGTGTTCTGCCCTGCAGTGCTGCCCTGTCCACTATGCTGGCTACTTTACTTTTTATGGTGATTGCTAAATATCTCCACTTTTGCAGTGTGAACTTTGCTTGAGCAGTTTCCTGTCCTCACGATGTGACTCCGCTTCAGATCCCATCCCTACCTACTGGAAAAAGTCTTGGCAAAAACAGTCAGGGAATACAAGGTTTGGGCTAATTGCCTCCTTCTGGATAAAAGTCTCTGCCTGGGGCAGCCCTAATGGCAGTCCCAAGGTGGAGAAGACACTGTTGCCTTACTGAGCTTTACTAGGTTGTGTTGCAGTGGGCAAACCTGTCCCATGTCCTTGTGGGGCCCCCTGTGCCCCAATAGCCAGAGTCCAGGAAAGGCCATTGACACAGGACAGAACTTGCCTCAGGCCAGCATGGGAAAGAGAGAGTTTGGGACCTGGGGATAACCAGGTCCTTGGTGCATCCCCAGAGAACGAGGGGAATGAGCCTCAGACCGGGAGCTCCAGGCTTCAGCCAGCCCCTAATCCAGTGTACAGCTGAGAGGATCAAGAGATAGAAAGGTTGCTCACTGTAAATCCTTTTGAAGTCTGTTCCAACTGTTTTGCTGGGAACTTGCTGGCCTGCATGCCAGAGGGGATGCTAAGCTGGGGAGCCATGAAGAGCAGGAGTGTGTGTCCCCTGTGGGGCCTCGGGCTCTGAAAAACCACCCATTTGCTCCAGGGACCACTGCTGCCTGAGTGCCCCAAACCCAGCAACAAATGATGATGCTGGGCGCATGTGAAAACATCAAGCCTGGTGAAGCCCCTCTGCTGGAGCCCTGCAGGCCCACTGAGAGGGGGCAGGAGGGTCCCCAAGTGCCAGGACAGCCCAGCTGAGGAGACGGCTGGGTGTGGGAACAGCTGGGTGGGCATGGCTCCAGCTCCGACCCTGTGTGGCTGCGGGTTGCAGGATGGCTTGCTGCTGGCTCTGCCTTTACATAAACACACTTTGCTTCTCTTGACTTTTTTCTTAATGAGTTCCTCCTCTCCCGGCTGTTGTTTTTGGCCTCCAGCTGATACTGTGGTTTTCCTTCTCCACACATGATAAAAACACTCCTCATCGACTGCTTCCTCCAGGTGATGGACACCTGTAGCTGGCCTCTTGTCTCCATATGGGTCAGGGTTAGTGGCACCAGGACACAAAGTCATCACCACTCTGCAGGCTTGCTTTCTGGACTCTGCAGTACACGACATGACAACGTGTGGTGCTATGAAAAGGGTCTGCGTAAAGGAGCCAATGCTCCCTGAAGCAGAGAGGGACATCGGGGAGGCAGGAGAGGGAAGTGAGATGGAGGCACTAGGCTTGCTGTGGGGCTGGACCCTTCCTAAGCAGCATGGGCCACAGAGCTGGAGCAGTGCTGCAGCCTCACTGCATTTTCCAGCAAGGCAGAGGTGACCAGAGAGCAGCCACCCTGTGTACTGGCTCTTAAAATTGCCAGCTTGAAGTGCACAACAAATTGATTAAGTAAAAATATCAGTAAAGAAAAGTATTTCTATTTAATAGCCCTTCCCCTCCTTCCCCACTTCCAACTGCTTACCCTTAAAATTACTCTTGGGACAGAACTCTAAGCTTTTCTTTGATACCACCAAGACTAGAAACTGCCTTTCTTTTTTAGACAAGTCCTGAAAATTTTCTTCCCTCAGTGAAAGCAGGGTCTTTAAGGAAAACCCACATTATCACAAAACCTATCCTAATTTGTCTGCCTCTGCCCCCTGACCACTCCTCTCTCCCTGTTGCATGGGGCAGGCTCCTCTTCAGATCTGTCCTCGCCAGCTCATATCTGTCCCTGCTCCTGAGGCCAGTGCTCCCAAATCGTGGCCCAGCACTGTCCGGCTGTTGACCTCCACTAGTGCTGCCCACAGCACCCAGTCTCCCTGGCGCATCTCCCCAGACTGTGTTTTTTATCCTCCCTCTTTTTCCATGAAAATGAAAAACACACAGTCCTGCTCCCTCTTCTCCTTGTGCTTTCCTCTCCTACAGTTCAGCCCCCTTTGCCTTTCATTCAGTGAGTTTCCCATAAGCACAGGTTTTGCAGTCTCAGAGCAGATGCAGCAGAAATGCTTGTGCTTGAAGGAGCAGCATTGATGGCTGCTAAATGGTATTACCCTTGAGGGACTCTCCTGGGATGGGGCAAAGCAGACAGAAGGTATAGCTTCTGTTCCTGAAGGCACAGAGTAATTTTCCTGACTGGGTGACATTATACACCTTGTTTAAAAATAGAGAGAGGAACCTGAATGAACAGGCACAGGGGATGTGAGATAACACAGGTAAAACTCCACCGCGCCAGATGCTGGGCACAGACAAAGGGACAGACAAACCTGTGGTTTCACTAAACCATCTCACCTGATCTGGCACTGCTGGTTACTGACTGATGATGGCAAATTCCAGTCCTGCAAATCCTACCAGGAATCCCTTTCTGCATGTATCAGCAGTGCCCTTTGATCTGCCCGTGGACAGTGGCCAGCGCTCCCGGGCAGCCCCTGCTTCCCCTCATACCTGACAGCCCCCCATGCTGCAGGAGGGCTGTGAGAACCTATTGGTGCAGGGTCTTCTGCAAGAGGATCTTGGGCTTGGCGTTGACCTTGTCCCATTTATCTGAGTTATGTAAGATCTTCCCATATGGGTTGCTGGCTACGTGACACCTAACTATTTAGGCCAGTGTAGTCTGTGACAAATGTGACAGTCGGTTTGCGGGAGGGAAGTGGGTAGGCTGGCTTGTGCTGTCTCAGGCGGGAAGGGAAACAGCTGGACGCCATGCAGCAGGGTCACTCCTCAGCTGACACAAATTTCCCTGTCCCGCTGCTTGTGGGAGATGCCCAGTTTCAGCTGAGCTCAGCAGTTCTGCACCCAGGGCCTCTTTTCAGAACAAGAGCTACACTAATAAATCACCATATTCCTTTTTGACCATCTTGTTCAGGGCAGAAGGGGAGAGAAGATGAGAGGGTAACTCAGACATCAGGTCCTTTGCCTCTCCTTTGTGGGTTCTGAGTTGGGCTGAGATTTCCCTGTGGTCCATTCAGAGACAATGTCGTTCTTGCTGGAGCTTCAGTTTGCATTTAGGCCAAAAGAAACAGTCCAAAAAGCAGGAGCTGGTTCCTGGGCTTTGGGGTACAAATCTCTGGCAGCTTTGGAGGCATGAGCTTGGGATGGAGTTGGCAGCAGATGGGAAACTGTAGCATATGGTTAGCACTGGGCTTGTTGGAAAGAGCAGCACGAGGAGCTTGCAGGCACAGGGAGCTGTAGATCACAGTAGTGCTGCCACTGGTTTGCCTGTAGAAACTGGTATTGGACTTCATCTATGTCCTTCTTGCCTGTCTGCCCCATCAGAGAGGCATTCATCCTCCTTCTGGGCACTGTCATGGAAAAAACATTCCCAGACAAGGCAAGGGCTCTTCTGCTGCCTTTGAGGTTATTGAACATTGAGGGTCTCTGGCTTTCTTGGCTACTGGTGGGCAAACAGTCAGTCTTGCACTCCCCTGACCTGGCCATGCTTCAGTGTCCCTGTTACAGTGCATCTCCAAGTTCAGTGCATGTGGGACCTCTAACCAGATCACACAGAATCACACAGAATTTTTTATGTTGGAAGGGACCTCTGGAGATCATCCAGTCCAACCCCCCCTGCCAAAGCAGGATCACCTAGACCAGGTTGCACAGAAATGAGTCCAGGTGGGTTTTGAATGTCTCCAGAGAGGGAGACCCCACAACCTTCGTGAGCAGCCTGTTCCAGTGCTCTGCCACCTTCAGTGGAAAGAAGTTCTTCCTTGCGTTGATGTGGAACTTCTTGTGTTTTAGTTTATGGCTCCTCATCCTGTCCCTGGGCACCACTGAAAAGAGTCTGGTACCAACCTCTTGGCACCCTCCTTTGAGATATTTATGTGCATTAATGAGATCCCCTCTCAGTCTTCTCTTCTCCAGACTGAACAAGCCCAGCTCCCGCAGTCTCTCCTCATAAGACAAATGCTCCAGACCACCCATCCTCTTTGTGGCTTTCATTGGACCCTCTCCAGTATCTCCTTTTCTTTCTTGTGTGGAGGAGCCCAGAACTGGACACAGCATTCCAGATGTGCCTCACCAGGGCTGAGTAGAGGGGCAGGATCACCTCCCTCAACCTTCTCGCCACACTCTTCCCAATGCACCCCAGGATACCATTGGCCCTCCTGGCCATGAGGGCACTGCTGGCTCATGGACAACTTGTCACCCACCAGGAACCCCAGATCCTTCTCCACAGAGCTGCTCTCCTGTAGGATCTCCCAGTCTGTGCTGGCACTTGGGGTTATTCCTCCCCAGCTGCAGGACCCTGCACTTGCCCTTGTTGAACCACATTAGGTTTCTTTGTGCCCAATTCTTCAGCCTGTTGAGGTCCTGCTCAGTGGCAGCACAGCCTTCCGGTATATCAGCCACTCCCTCAGATGCTGGCCACTGCACAAAGCAGAAGAAGAAGAGCTCACATCACTGTGAGCTGTTGGTGGATGTCCTCCTGCATGGGGTTTTTCTGCAAAGGGAGCATCTTGCGGCACTTGAAGAGTTTCTGTGCCATAACTTTGTATCAGTTTGGAGCTAGGTCTTCAAAGTCACTGTTTCTCTTTACCACCCCTGAGACAACCCTTTACCCTGAGACATCAGTTTTGGTTAAGACAGGGTCGTGTCAGCCTTTTTGTTTTTAAATGGTGAAGTGGTCAGAGGAAGCCTGTAAGAAACAAGAGATGTGAGAAGTTAATTTGTTAACATAACTTGAATTTGCATCAATGTTGCCATTTTTTTATACCTTGAAGCCTTCGCTCTTCAAGGCTGCCGGTCAAACACCTTTCATCAGGATCAAATTCTTGATTTGGAATTTGCCTCTGGACAAAATGAGAACCACTCCCAAATACCACTCGTCCTGATTACACTCTCTGTGGCGGTGACACTGGTATTGAGGCTCTGTACAGGGCCTGTCACCTGTGTTTCCCTGCAAGGGTATGCATGCCTCCTTCCTTGCTTTCCCTCTGGACTGTGGCCCCCATAGAGCAAGAGTCCCTGGAATTTTTTTTGCCTCTTCTGGACTTGCTGCTTGTGGGAGATGAGGAAGGAGTCTCCAAGCATCCCATGATCAGGGCAG
Organism: Ifrita kowaldi; assembly: GCA_013398055.1. NCBI lineage: Eukaryota > Metazoa > Chordata > Aves > Passeriformes > Cinclosomatidae > Ifrita > Ifrita kowaldi. The sequence goes on along the minus strand of VZRS01014649.1, from coordinate 56,134 downwards.
GCTGGGGCTTGCTGGCAGCACTTAGGCAGGATCTCCTCGATCATCCAATTCATCTACGCCACAAGTGTATGCTGTTATTAGGTGATTATGTTTCACTATCTCCATTGTGTAATTATTCATATGCTCATAAACAATGTAAATAGCCTCTAATGAGTTGGTAAGTTAAACATTCAGTAATGACTTTGAATGTCAGGAACTGTCTGCACAGAAAAACAGCTTCTTTAAAGTATTTTCTTTTCTTTTTCTGTGTTGCAAAACCAGCTAACATCTTTGTTCCTTCTTTTTGCTAACACTCTGCAGGCTATTCTGCTCATAAACCACTTGACTCGAGTGGATTTACCCATCAATTAGTCCAGAAAATTTGGCTGCCCTCTTTCACGCTATTGATGATATTTATTTAAAAAAGAACAGAAAGAGAAACAAAAAAACCCCATACAAAACATGTAGCAAGTTTCTCTTCTTTCTCTCATTTTAAAATTTTATTTTAGTGTTGATAGTCATGAATGGATCCTTGGCCCTATTCTTCTTTGGCCTTGCTATTTTTGAAAGTCTTTTTCAGGGCAAATATTTAGGCCAAAGTCTTACTTAGGCAGGAGCTGCTCTGCATGTAACAGCAAGGATTTCAAAAGGACTGTAACAAAAAAAATCCCCAAATCAGTTTGATTTCTGCACCTCCCCCTCCACGCACACACATTTCCTGCACTTTTGAAAACAAATTTCCAGCAGAAAGAGTCATCAATAAAAGCTTGGGAGTATGAAGTCTGAACACTTAAAGGCTCTGTTGCAGATATAGAAACTATAGCTTACCATGCCGGATTTTAATTTTTTATTTTTAAACAAAGCTCATGATTTTTTTTTTATCTGATTTGTGAGTTTGGGTGCCTGGAATTGCCATTACTGTGTTTGAGTTATTCTTCACTACCTTTCTGTAGTGCTTTTTAATCATGGAAGCTTCCTTCTGTGGCTGACATCCCAGACCCCTCTGCCAGCTTCCCTCCAGCACTGCCCGTGTCCTTGACCTCTGGCATTTCCTCTCATAACACTGGAAAAGGAGCATTTGAACACTCCTCAGAGCTTCAGCTTCTAACCATAGCCATGCTACCACTTCTGTGTAAAATAGACTGTGCCATTCTTTTCCAGATACCTTTACGAATTGCTGATATGTGTCCTTGTATTTTTGGACATATTTGTGTATTTCTGGAGTGAGACTGCCATGGTAGATAACCAGAGGAAAGCAGTTCTGTTTGGGAACAACCTTCAAAGCTTTCTAATTAGCTCTCAGTCTATGTTGGGACAAAGCCACAATATTTCAGCTATTCTGGCAGAGAGTGTGTTGTGTCAAATTTCCATTTTTTGTGTGTGAAATGTGATTTTCAGAGTGAAACTTACATTTTTCAGAGCTGAAATATGATGGGCGCATGCTAATGTTTGTACTGAGGGAGAAATGCCCAGATTCAAGTCTCTGCCCAATCTCGTTTTGAGCAAAATATCTATCCCTGATCATGCACAACCAGCTATGGGATGGAGCCTGATCCAAGCTGAGGTGTTCCCTCTGGCACTGGCTGCTGGGAGTCTGCTGCTTCTTTCTGTCCCCACCAAGCAAAAAGTGTATGTCCACAGGGGAGGAACAGCTGTGCCATGTCACACCAAGGGTTCTTGGAGCCCAGCAGCCTGTCTCCAACAGTGGCTGATAACACATGCAAAGAGCATTACTTGAAGGCAAATGTATAGCGATACATCTCCCAAATGTTCCCCAGTGTCCCGCAGTTTGTTATTTGGGTGACTTTCTAAGGCAGACCGAGTATCTTTGTTGCATTTTTTGTTCTTTTTCCACACATTTGTTTTGCTGGTTTTAAACCCTGTGAACTTGTAGTATCCACAGCATCCTGTAGCAAGGACATCCGCAGTGTCCCTGCCTGTTGTGTAAACAGACACATCCTACTGAGTGCTTTGCTTGTTGCTTTCATTTGATGCCCCTTGTACTTGTAATGTTCTTTTACCATTTCCTTGGATGAATTTTCACTGAGGCCTTTCCTGTCGTACTTTTGATTGCAAATAAATACACTGAAGTACATTCTCACCCTAAGGAATGGAAGAATGTGTCTGTCCTCAGCAGGCAGAGGTGTAAATATGTGTCTTTTACGTGCCTTCTAGGCTCTTTCACGAAAGTCTGTGAGCAAGATGCAGCTATAACAGCTTGTTGGGTTTGTTTTGTTTTTTTCCGATGAGTGTGACTAAAAATGTTTGGAGCCTCTATACCTGCTGGGGTAATTCTCTGTTTCTGCACATCATCTTGCTACGTCCTCCGTTTAGGCAGGAGACCCCAGCAAAAGCCTATTCTCAGTAGGTGGCATTTTGCATTAAGACACATTCTGCCAACCAAGCCTCTGCAGATGCAGGCCCTGAGATTGCAATGGATATAATCTAGGACAGCACACAAACACATGCTTAACTTTAATCCACACATGCTTAAGTGCCTTTTGAAAAGAGCTTTGCTCCACATTTGTTGCTGGATATCTGTTAAAGGACCAACAAAATCCAACTGCTGAGTTCCTACTATACATTCCTCTCCTTGGGCAGCAAAGCCAGCATGTATATTGCTTTTGGGTGTCTTCCACATGGCCACTGACACCTAAGGCAAGAGTTGCTGGGATGATAACCAGCTTTATTAGCTGTTTTATATAAGCAACAGGCACCCTGTGTGGTGTCAGGTCTTGCCTGAGCTGCTCCACACTCATCCAGCTGCTGGCCTTCTCCAGCAGGACTTCAGTATCCTCCCAAAATACGCTCCTTGTCAGTCCCAAAAGGCACCCTGTGTTGCCACAGAAAGACAGTTGTAGCTCCCTGTTGGCATGTCACCGCACTGGGACGTGCTCTGGGTGGTGTGTTTTGGCAGCAGGGGACCAGAGCCGTTCCTAGAATGCCAGTGATGCCTTGCTGAGGGTTGCTTGGCCCTACCTGGTGCCGTTTGCGTAACAGAAACTGTCTGTCTGTTATCACATCGGAGATACGAAGCTGTGATTATGAAAGTTGCAGCAATGTGCAGCCTCCACTCTCGGGTGCGTTAGGCACGCGGCATTTGTTCGTGTTCCTGTGCTGGGGGACACACAGAGCTTACGAAATTCTAGTGCACTGCTCCATGAGATACTCTGCCAGGGAGTGTGCTGTGCCTGCTTGTACCTTGTGGCTGGAGCTCTGCAAAGTTGTAATGCAATGCAGACCAGCACATATTGCTGCTTTGAGCTCTTATAAACCTACATAATAAATATAATGCACGGGATATTGTTTTTTATGGCATCCGACACACAGAGACATCCATGCCTGTGTCCCATCATGGCACTGACCTACCCTGCTTCCCTCACTAATGTATTTCTTGTGACTCAGGCAAGTGAGAGGTTATTCACAGCTTAATGCCTACCAGTGTTCCCAGCAGCTTAATTCCCTTGCAGAATTTTCCACTCCTTATGTGAAGCAGTTAAAATGGAAAGGGAGAGATGGCAGCACTGTCTGGGATAGGGAGCCAGCACAGCTCGCTGATTTTGGAGTGTGCTGAGAGGTAAGGAGCCAACCAGAGCTGATTTTTCCCATTGCTTCTTGCTGTGGATGTTTTCCATCTGCTGCTGGGGGTGAGCTGCAGATAAGTGGGACTTTGGCAAAGGATAGGGCAGGAAATGTGTATTGCACACAGGACTTGACTAAGCGAAGGGGTTTGGAGTTGGCAGCCAGGGCCAGCTTGGTGAGATCTTGGCTGAGTTTCTGGTTCCATGTGGACCTGAGGAGTCATGCCTGCAATCAAGTGAGTAACACTCCCAATCGTGTATCTGGTGCACTTCAACCCTGGTCATGTTGTTAAGCAGCCCAAGAGTTTATGATTGATTATTTGTCATCTCAAGTGATGCATTTATGTCTTGCCTACAGATGAACTCTCAGAAGTTTTGTTATTTGCAAATTCCCAGTGCTTCAAAATCAAAGTTAATTTCTTATTTTTTGCACAGGTTGATCACCTCATTTACGGTCTTGTGTGTTGAATATCATGTATCTCATCTCACCTCTTGTTGCTGGCCTTGGAGGATGAGCCTCACATTTGGAAGGAGGTATCTTCTGGAAACAAGGTTTCCCACAAAAAGCTAGCAGTCACCTGCTATTCTTGCAGAGGTTCCCACAGTAAAATCCTTGGCTGGGGCAGTGTGGGGAGGTGAGCATGCAGAGTGTGAGAGCATAGCCAAAGTGAATTCCAACTTCCATTCAAGCAGAAACCTTCAAAGTATTTGGGCCTTTCTAAACAGGAGTATTCAATTCTTCCTTATTAAATCAGCAACACAAGAGAATGCCTTGTGTGTTCTCCATGGGGATTCAGCCTCCTCTTGGCCTATTGTTTAAACTTGTATCAGCAACCTTTCAAAAGAGTGGCTGAAATCCAGTCAGACACAATTAATAGATACTTTGCTTATACTTGACAGACATGCAAGGTAAGAATGAGGATGTTAGCATGCCAGCCATGCGAATGAAAATGTTGTCACGCTAAAGTATTCTTGGCTGGTTCTGGTGGTGTCCTAAACCAAAGGACAAACCACAGCACAAACCCCCAAAAAATGTTCTAATGTTTCATGAATGTTTTGAACACCTCCATCTCACAGTGGCTCCCATGCTCAGCACCACACAAGCCAAGTGGCTGATGTATACATACAATCTTCTTCAGCAGACAAGAGCTGTCAGTTGCTGAGTACTGACATGCAGTGGTCCCTGGAGCGAGCCTTGCCTGGCTGCATGGAAGGTGTTGGGCAGGCCTGGCTGTGTGGCACACCTCACTTATTGCGAGCAGTTTCCCATGTCCCGTGCACATTGCCAGTACCAATGACCAGACCAAACACTTCCAAACATTTTCAAAGTTATTTCTTTAAATATACTTTGTATTGGGTTCTTTATAGATGCGAACATTATATATGTATATGTATTTGCATTTCCTTAGGTATATATTGTGGACTTACATTTGATGCATCTATTACATGTTGATATAATCTTTTTGGATTTCAGTAATGCTTTTGATCCCGTCTCTCAAAGATTCTTTTGGACAAAATGTCCAGCACAACACTGGAAAAACACATCATGCAATGGGTGAGCAACTGGCTCATGGATCAGGCACAAAGGGTTACAGGGAATGGGCTGACATCAGACTGGGCACCTAGCACTAGTGGGGTTCCACAGGGCTCTATCTTAGGCCCCCTGCTCTTCTACGTTTTCAAAAACAACTTGGACACAGGACTGGAAGGGATACTAAGCAAGTTTGCAGATGGTGCAAAACTGGGAGGAGCTGTTGACTCACTTGAAGTCAGAGAGGCCCTGCAGAGAGGCCCTAACAAATCAGAGGGCTGGGCAATCACCAACCACATGAAGTTCAACAAGGGAAAGTGCTGGATTCTGCACCTGGAACGGGGCAACCCTGGATGTAGGGACAGACTGAGGAATGAGATGCTGGAAAGCAGTGCCATGGAAAGGCACCTGGGGGTTCTGGTTGATAGAAAGTTGAACATGAGTCAGCAGTGCCCTGGCAGCCAGGAGGGCCAAGCACATCCTGGGGTGCAGCAGGCACAGCATCGCCAGCCGGGCAATGGAGGGGATTATCCTGCTCTGCTCTGCACTGGGGAGGCCTCACCTTGAATATTCTGTGCAGTTTTGGATGCCACAATATAAGAAAAATTAGGCAATTAGAGGACATCCAAAAGAGGGCAACCAAGATGGTGAAGGACCTTGAGCTGAAGCCATATGAGGAGTGGCTGTGGGCACTTGGTCTGTTCAGCCTGGAGAAGAGAAGACTGAGAGGAGACCCCATTGCAGTTACAACTTCTTTGTGAGGGGAAAAAGAGGGGCAGGCACTAATCTCTGCTCTGTGGTGACCAGTGACAGGACCCAAGGGAATGGCCTGAAGGTGTGTCAGAGGATGTTTAGGTTGGATATTAGGAAAAGGTTCTTCACCCAGAGGGTGGCTGGGCATTGAACAGTCTCCCCAGGGAAGCGGTCACAGCACCAAGCCTGGCAGAGTTCAAGAAGCGTTTCGACAATGAGACACATGGTGTAATTCTTGGGGCTGTTCTGGGCAGGGCCAGGAGTTGGACTCTGATGATCCTTGTGGGTCACTTCCAAACAAGAATATTCTGTTATACTGATGTCCTTGCATATATTTCTCCGGAAATGAAGACTTGCTGAGTCTTTATCTATTATTGTGTGCTATTAGTGTTCTACTGCCCTGTCTGTCAAGTTCATGGCCCTATTCTGGAAATGCTGGTCACTTCTTCACTAATGTCAGCCTCCTTCTTGAAGAGAAAACAGTTTAAACAAAGCAGATGGAAAAACTCTGAGAGAGGGAAAATATGAAAAGGAATTGTTTCTCTAAGATAATGTGGAAGGTCCTAGAAAGAGCTGGGAAAAGGACTTAGATTTCCTGGACCTCAGATCAGAGATTGACAAAGCTGTCTCCCCAGGTAAAGCGCCAAAATCTCCAGAGTCAATCTTCAACTTGGACTTGAAAGGCTGCAATAAAGGCCTTTCAAAACAAGTATTTTGGCAGATAATAATGCTTTATTTTGGGAACATTTTGATCCTCTGGTGGGCTGCCAGCAAAGCAGATGCAAGGTGGAGTTTTTGATTCATTCAGTCATGAGAGACTGAGTAGTTTGGTTCAGTGAGGATGGGCCAGGTTGCTCTGTCTGCATGCTGGGATGACTGGGGTTAGGAGTGCTGGATGAAGGACATACGTTTACTGAAGGTCAGCACAAAGAAAGTCTAGTTTATTTTCAGGATATTTTTAAAGCCCATTTTCCAAAGGAAACAATGCTTCTTTGGTTGTTCATCCTCCCTTTTTCCAGTAGCTTTGTAACGTATCAGTCAGGCTTCAATCACATCTGAAAGAGCAGTAGAAGTTGCAAAAACTGTAACTTTGTGGCTGTCAGAATAGGTGACACGATACAAATCAGTGATTTCTGAAGGAAAGAGAAGGAGAACCCAACTATTAGACATCAGCTCTCCACACCATCACCACATGTGAACATGACATGCCCACTGGCAGGTATCTAGCTCTAGATTATGCACACTGCTGTTGTCCCTTGCATGTTGTGGGGTGAGGATTAATGCAGCGGTTGATGATGTCTGGGGACAAAGGACATGCTCTTTTCCCCAGGAACCCCAGGCTTTGTTAGCCCCGTTGCTCAAAGGGCAAGTTATTTCCTTTATGCGTGGGCAATGCTGAGGAATAGTGAACTTGTCATTTTGCCGTGAGCCTGAGAGTCCCAGCCTCCTGCAGGAGCCAGTTCCAGTACCTAGGGCCAGCTCCAGGATACACTCTGTGTCCCACACATGTTCCTCCCTCCATTGTTTGATGGTGGTCTCATCCTGTCAGGACACCATTGTCAGCTGCGGCCAAAGTGGACACGAACATGAGAGAGACAGCTGGGAAGACAGCAAAAGTCTACCAGGAGAGTAAATGAATGATGGCCTCAACCACACAAATAATAACTGGCTGTTTGAAATACCAACTGGAAGGAAAACAGGTTGGGCAAGCTTCTGAGAGCACTTGGGCCAGCTATACATTGCTTAGGGCATGCTGAGCACACCACACACCGTCATTAAGTAAGCACTGGCCACTGGTGCGGTGGGAGAAGCCCTCAATGCCAGGATGTTCACTCAAAGGCATCCAGGACTTCCAGCCCATCTCACCACAGGAGCTGTCAGGCACCACTAAGTGAGGACACCCAAGGACTTTCTAGGCGAGAGTTACGTGACTGCGTGTCTGAGACACGGGAACGTGTCAGACTGGCCTGGCTACTAGTCCATGAGAGTCTGGGAGTATGGCTATTAATTTTAGGCACTGGGATCAGATCCATGGTTGGAAGCACAAACTCTCTACAATGAAGTGACTGCACCCTGGGGCTGACTTGTGCATGGCCTTTGTGCTCTTCATGTTATCTGATAGTTCAGATAAAAGCCCAATTCCCCTTTAAACTTTTAAGCACTTTATAAATTATCAGAGGGCTTTAATCTCTCTTTTCATGAGATAAGGGGCCTTCTAAGCCCCAAACTCTAATTGAATGGCTTTAGTTGTTTGGTTTTAAGCCCCTCTTTGGAGGAAAGCAGGCCCGTCATCCTGAGAAATGCCTTCCAATGTGATCTCAGCTAGAGTAGGGTTCAGATGGGCTGTTGGGGATGGGCCCAAGCAAAGACTCTGGTTGGTTTGTGCTCACAGAGGAGTGCATGGAAAAGAAATAGAGCAAACAGTGGATATTGATTTATCTACCTCTACACTCCTTTACTTCAGCAGGGCCATGGAAACTTTGCACAAGTCTGCTGGAGAATCAGCTGCTGCTGGCCCTATTGTCCAATCTGCCCAGTGATGTTTGCATCTCTTATAAAATTGATCCATACCTACTAATTCATCTAACTGCTTTTGAACATGGTGATTCTGCCTTGAATATTCACTGTGCTCCAAAGGGACATGAACATCAGACAGGAGAAACTGACCTCAGGAAACCATTTCAGAGTTTGTCTGTGAGAATACCTGCGCCATCCAAAGGATTCTCCTCATGACAAGGGACAGAATGATCCCATGGCACCTGCGCATCCACTTGGAGTAGCTGTATTTCAAGCAGACTTTCACAGAGCTGTTCATGAGCGAGCTGATGCCTGGGAGCCATCTGTGGGAATTATCTGATGAATAGTTTCATAGAACAAACAGCAGAGATTGAAAGAGAGAGGGAGAAGAGAGTTAGAAAAGGAGATGTCTGGAACAGGGCAAGGTGCAGCAGGAAGAAAGTATTCTGCAAGGAATTACGAGGTGGGGACTCAGCAAAGAATACTGTTGTTCCCCAGCCTTTAGGGAAGGCTCTTCTGGTCCCACCTCTTTCGTCCTCAGAAATTGCTCCATGTCTTCTATGCAGTCATCCAGATTTACAGCATCTGCTGTAACAAAACATGGTCACTCTGGTGGAAGCTCCCAGCACTCAGGGAAGGCTGAGGATGAGCGTGGTCCTGCCTGTGTTGGGATAACCATTTGTAACCCCTGCAGAGGAGCTGGACAGCTTGCACGGTGCAAGGCTTGTGTTGCAGGGAGCTCTCAGTTCTACGCCCTTTCTGATGGGGAGACATAGACACAGAATAGCAGCCAACAAAAGACAAAGGGATGAAGTGATGGGTGGTGCTAGCAGTAAGTGAGGCTATCAAGAAGCAGTACATATTGGGGATTTTACATGGCACAGCAAGGCATTGTCACCCTGAATTCAAACTCTGTTTGAACAACGGAGGATAAAAAATCATTAAGATGTCCCAAAGCCATCCCAGTGGCATGCAGAACGTGACACATGTCCTCCAGCATGCTCTGTGTCCTCAGGGAAACCAGTGAAGGACCGAACCACCATGAAAGACTTCACATGCATCACTATCAACATGGCTAGACATAGCTATGGATAAATACTTAGCAGAACAAGGAAGAAGTGTACACAAAAGTCTTGGCTAAAATTAAAGGGTGCAGCTTTTCTATAAGGCAACAATGTATGTTGTTATTATTATCTTATGTGGCATCTGCTACTCCAGCTCACTGTCACGGTCAGAGCAGGAAGAAGGGAGTCAGAACACTTGGGCTCCTCTCGTAACTCTGCGTATGGTTTATTTGTTGTCTATGGGTAATTCACCTCATATTCACTGTCTGTTTTCTACTCTGCAAAAGGAACAAGTAATAATTATTACCAAGTCTCACTGGTCTGTTGGGAGGTGAAACTGATACAAAATCAGGGGTCCTAATATGAAAGGTACTATGCACATTAATGCTGTGGTTTACTCTGCTTTCTGCTTTCTGGACAGCTGATGTGAAAGCTGCTGATGTGACTGCTGATGGAAATCCGGACCTCCAAATGCCCTGAAAGATGTATCAGTAGCCCTTGGTGGAAAGGGCTTCCCTTTAGTCAGTTTGCCTCTCTAGAGCTCTTATTGGAGCAGATATCTGTGAGCTGTCCTCCCCAATCTGCAACATCTAACCAAAAGCATAACACCTGAGAAAGGAGGCTTCAAACTATTCCCCCAGTTCCTCCCCTGGATGAAGGGTAAAAGAATCAGAGGCCCAAGTCTCAGAGTCAGGATCAATACTGCTTAGGACTAGCTCAGAAACTACAGAGATGAAAGAGTAAGAGCCTACATAGCAACAGAGTTTAAAAATATTGTCAAACCTCTCCAGTGAGTAAGTGCTGGAATTAAGGTTTTCTTTGCATGTAGGATTTAACTCCCTGGACATAAGGAGATCAGATACTAAAGCAATACCATCATGTTACATTTTTTCTATTTACATTGTGTTTTTCTGATTTACATTGTTCTTAGGATTGCTGAACATGAATTTGTCTCCTCTAGGGAAGGAAACCAGAGGTGTTTGTGACACGCAATCTTGGTCATGGCAGAAATCAAAAGGAGTGTGAAGGGAATGAAGTTAGGGTAGACCTGGCAAGTATTTTCAGGTAAGGTTAGGAAACTGGGACTGGGTGATTCAGCAAGATCTTACAAGCCAAATGTTTATGTTCTTCAGAGAAAGTAACATTTCCACCAACATGCTGCACCCCACATGCATTGACAGAGAGAGATGCAGATGTTCTGCTGTAGGACCAGTTTGGTTTGATGCTTGGGAGTTCCATGTGGACATACAGCACACTCAGTTGGGGCAGAAACTTTGCAGCATGGAGCCGCCAACTCTGCCAAATCTGTTCTATGTGAGTATCGAGCTCATAACTGGATCAAAATTCAGGGACGTTTTTCTTGGGGACAGCAGAGACATATTCTTGGCAGCTAGGCATTTCTCTTGCCTAATGTCAAGTTCTTGCTTTAAACTGCAAATTCTCAGTTAATGAGTTGTAAATGTTGATTTTTTTAGCATGGACAAAAGAACCTCTTTTCCTTCTGGTACTCTGAAAATGGTTGAAATCCGTAAATGTGCATGGGTCTTTTTTGTTGGGTTGTTTTCTTTTTTTTCTTCTCTTTTTCTTGTAACAGGCTGAGGCAGATGACTGGCCTGGAAAATGTCAGCCCAAGTGGAGAAAGTGGAAAGTTACAAGCAATTGAAACCAGAACTGGGAGAGACGAGTAAAATAGGTACTAGTTCTTATGTTCTCTAGGACAGAGCAGACTAGCCCAGAGCAAGACACAGTCATCACTGCTGGGTCCTGGGGAAAACGTTTGGCTGCTCCCCTTGGTGAAGATCTGTTTTCTCTCACTGTCACGACATTGCCTGCATCCCTCAACACTCATGGCTTTTTGCACAGCCTGTGACTTCAGGACTGCTCTTCCCTGGCAGGCCCTGGTGTGGACCCAGGGTTTCTTTACCATCTCGATGGAGTGCTTTTTCTTTCCACTTCTTTATTGGTGTGAGCCTGGTCCCAGAGTGGCAGGCAGGGTGTTTCCCCCTGGTGCTGCTTAAAGCTGGCAGGCAGCTCTGGGTGATGGGCTGGTTTCTTTTTGCCAATCTCATCTCATTGGGAAGGGCCAGAGATGAGGCCTGAGGGAAGCTGTGATTCATTCTGTCCACAGCTTTTTTAATGAGACCATTCCCATTGTCTATGAGTGCTGGGTAGGAGAGCACATCTGTATTGTAGGCTCTGCTTGGGCCCAGGATGGGAGGGTGTATGTGTGTGTGTCTGCACTCTTGGGCTGGTAAGAGGGCTGTGTGTTACAATCTGGGGTACAGATCGGTGGTACACTCCGGTCTTGCCAGCTCTGAGCACTGAAGTGCAGCAGTGCTTGTGCATGGGATGAAATGCTGCCACCCACCTCGCTGCCGCCAGGAAGTGGGGAGTGGGTGGTGGGGCTGGGGCCTCCCCAGGGATGCTGTCTGGAAGCCATGGAGAGTGCAGAAGACAGGCCATTGCCTCTGTATTTCTGGGCAAGCAGCTCCTGTGGAGCAAGTCATTAAGTAACAGCTATGACTGCTGCTGACTGGTGTCGAAAAGGCTGATATTCATGAGGGAGTGATGAAGAAAGTCAGCAGAGCAGCAGGAAGCAGCTGGCAGGCAGGTGAGCATCTCTGCACAGAGATAAATGAGAAATGCATTGCAGTCGCCTTTCCACGTAAGGCACTCCAGCAACAGGATGGCCAGATGTGCATAAATCCATGAGAGATCAGGCACTGAAATGCCAGTGGTGCCTATGAGGGTGAGATCCCCTCTCTGCATTAGCAATGTGCCACACATACTTCCTGGCACAGCACCAGGCTTTCACCTGCACGGTGCTCTGTCAGCAGCACATCCATGTGCAGCCCTGACTTGGGCAGTGTTAAATCTGACAAGGCAGAAGGGATACAAAGAGGGGCTCTGCTGTTTCCTGTCCGCTTGGGTCTTGCATTCCCAACTCTCTTGTTTCCTCCTTGCTCTCAGTGCATGTGACACCCTGAGCAAGTAATAACACCTGTGTGGCAGTGTCCAGGATGAAACAGACACATGTGCTTCCTTCTGACATATGCAGCAAAACCAGTACAAGGTGAAAAGGGTTTTGAATGAGAAAGCCTGCTCTCATGGATGCTCTCCAGCCTTAGGAAGCACTTTCCTTTGGGAGAGGTGTTTTTATAGTATTGCAAGGTCCAGGGGGTTATTACTAAGTGGGCAAATGAAGAATCAGGAGTTCCAACTCAGCATGCATGTGGGCATCCATGCAGGATAATATGTGTGCTCCCTGGCTGTCTTTTCTGTCTGTACACCTCCTTTGATACCCAGTCCTGTGTTCCCAGCTCTGCACCTCTCTTTGTTGTCAAGTCTTTTCCTTTGGACACTAATGGATATTTTCCCTTCCCCTTCTACCTTCTAATCTCCACCATGCCATATGTACTCTCCAGCAACAAGAAGAAAACTTGTGTCCGTCCTTCCTGATCCTCCTGGTCCCCTGTTGGCACACAGATTCATCACTCCCCCTGCTGCATGCAAGCCCCTGTGTCTCCCACCCCACTCCCACTGAACACCCCCTGCTTTCCTCTCCTAGCCCCATGCCACTTCCCAGGCATGCACACAGCCTTCCCTCCTCAGAGGCAATCAGAAAGTGGGCCAGAAGTCATGGATGTGTTTCAAAACCGCTTGGTAAGTCCTGGATCCTTTGAAGTCTAGCAGGAGCTCCCAAAGAGAGTTAGGTCTTTCTATTCTCATTAGGATTATATGCTTTCAGGCCAAACTTAGCTCACAGTTAGCAAGCTGTCCAGAATGCTTCTCAGAGTCAGGAGTTTGGAAAAAGCAGAGTAAGACTCAAAAAAAAAAAAAAAAAAGAAAGCCGAAACTGAAGAGC
>VZRS01014649.1:6169-42760 GCA_013398055.1 Ifrita kowaldi | reverse complement strand
AAAAAAAAAAAAAGGCAGCCTAGACTGGATAGCCCAGAGGCTCTGCTTCTGACAGCTAATGTTACTGCATAGCTTGGCTCTGGCAGGCTTTGCCAGCTTGCTTACCACAGGCTCCTCTTCTCGTCATGGGAGCCAAACTGGATGGAGGCACTACTATAGCTCCATTCCTTCTGGCCTGGGGTCTTCACAGTTTGCTCTGCCAGTGGTTTTTAGTTGGGCATGCATGTGTAAGTAGCGTCAGGGGATTTTTCTTCCTCCTCTGATCCTTTTGCCTTCTGACACCTTATGCTCTCCATCATGCAAATGTGGTCCTCCCTCTGTTTTTCGGTGGTGAGATCCTTGACCCTGTATGTGCTATTCTAGGTTGCAAAGTTAATTAGTGCATGGCTCTCCTTGTTCTTGGCTTCCACTGACCACTGAGGAAAACTGCAGCCCCTTGATTTCTAGCCTGAGGGGCTTAGTTGGATATTGCTATAAGGGTCAAAATAATAAAATGAGACAAGGAGAACTAGAGAAGAAGATCCCTGCTCCCTGGGGTAATCTTGGAAGAGGTCAACCCAGGTTTGGCTGTCAACTGTAAGCTCTTTTAGTCAGGCTGAGACAGCACACACTGTTCTACGTGCTCATCTGCATCGATCAGCTCCATGATTTCATGTTAGGAGGGGGTTGGACACCTCGGGAGGAGCCTGGCCTTCCTCATCCAACCTGGCCTGCAGCATGGAAAAGTCTCCAGCAACTGTTCCGCTGCCGGCACATGGGAGGTGGTGCAGGCGTGTGTACTTTGGAGAGGGAGAAGCATGGTGCCTCAGGGGCCGAGGAACGTGCCCATGGCACAGGCACCCTCCTCCTCCATGAGCAGCACCAGGAGCGGGCACGTTGTGCACGCAACCGCCAAAGCTGCCGCTGGGCGCAGGGCGGGATCACACCCAAACCTCTTTGTTTTTGCAACACAAAGGTGGAGACAGAGCGTCAGGGAAGGGGAAGTCCTACTTCGTCTTCCCTCCCGGTGAGGCGTCCTGCATCCACACTGCTGCGTGTCTGGGGCTGCCGGCAGCGGCAGCGCTGCTGGCCAGATTTTCAGCACCACTTCTGCTGCCCCTCCGGGGATGGGATTCATTATTGTCCTCAGTGAGAGTCGAGCACTATTAAAAATGCAGGTATTTCAGGCTAAGCTGGCCTTTATTTTGTCAGTCTCACAATGAAATTGAGACATGTAGAGGTAGGTGGTGTTTTTTTGAAAGCACTATTTCTATACTAGGAAGGATACCCACTGAAGGATACACCAGTATGGAAACGTTATTGCTAGCTCATCCCAATCTGCCCAAGCGGCAAGGACAGCAGTCATTTAGGGCTGGGGATGTGCGCTCAGTACTGGGAGCCCATCAGGTTCCCCTGATGTCTTACCCGGCACCAGCACCCAGGGACCAGTGCACGAAGTGCTTGGGAGCGCTGCAATGCAAGAGGGAGGCTTTTTTGAGCGCACCCAGCACGCCTGAGTTTCCCACCTAGCTGAAGGGAGCTGTAGGGGCAGATTGGGGCATGGAGGGGGCAGGTGGTGCAAGGTGCTGGGGGGCTGTGAATAGGAGGCAACAGAGCCTGGATGTCTGGGAGGATGTGGAGAGGGGGCACTCCAAGAAGGTTTGCTCTTGCTGCTGGAGTTGGCAGTGGTTCTGGTCCTAGCCTGTGGAAACGGGCAAAACCCTCCTGGCAAGTGAACTCCGTGCTAAGAGAGGCACGGATGAGCACTTGCAATCAGTCGAGATGTGTGCATGAGAACTGCCAGACAAATGCGAACTTGCCCTCCTCTGCCAGACAGTTACAGTGCATATCATCATGATCCTTTGCAAACAGGGGTGCAGCAGGATCGTGGGCAGAGTGCTCAGATCTAAGGGTTGATGCCAAACTCAGCAGATAAGTATCTGAATGAGGAATCATCCAGATGAGGAACCCTGCAATAGGAGAGTAGAAGAGTAGGAAGGAGACAGCATGCTCTATGGATGCCTGTCCCAAAGAGCTTGCTTCCCTGTCAAGTCTGGGAGCAAAACCTTGGTGTGTTTGACATTGGAACTTTCACCAGTTTTTGACAGCACTACTTGAATATGAGGAAAACATTTTCTGCTCTCTCTGCAAAGGTCATGGAGTGATGCCTCCGGCTGTCAACCCTGTGCTGTCTCTGGCTGGGACCACGCAGGGAAGTGTGAGTGGCTGAGAGCAGCTGGGCTGGGGAAACAGAGGAACCCAGGTTTGCTCCTGGGTCTCGGTACAGTGCAGAAGACAAGTCTTCTCCCCTTCCCACCCCCGCCTCCTTTCTGTGATGAGCAGAGCAGTGGGAAAGAGCTTAAAGCCTGTGTCAGCCCTGCCTTGATCTCCATGTGCACTCTACATCTCTTGTGACTTTGTCAACACAGCCGGCCAGACGCTGTCTCTGGCGACAGGGCTGCCTCCCAGGCAGCTGGGCAGAACAGAGTGGAGGTGAGAAATTCCCTCTGGGTGAGATAAGCAGGACTCTCCCTCGAGTCCCTTTCTCTGCTTGTCCCCCCCTGCAGCTGCTAGTGAATGACAGGGAAGACCTCTAGGGACAAGAGTGGGGATGCTGATGAAAGAAGAAAGGAAGGAAGGAAGGAAGGAAGGAAGGAAGGAAGGAAGGAAGGAAGGAAGTTAAAGAGCAGCTGAACCTCCTTCTCTCACTGTGGTGGTTACTTTCGACCTGAGGCAGTAGATTGGGGCTGATGAGGGAATTTAGCACCTAAGTAGTCAGAGAGCTTTGACCCTGAGCACCAAGGCATGAAAGCACTTCAGCACCTTGCTTTAGGCATTCACTGTGCGAACTCTCTTTGCCCTGGTCCTACAGTGCCTGGTTTCTTTCTACTGCAAAGCTTGCCATGTGGTCAAATCGGGACAGGGAATGAGATGGGGTCTCTGGAAACAGCTTTCCACAGTAGATACATGCTGGCATGATGGTGAGGCTGCATTTGAGGCCATTCCTTGAGAGTCTTGCTCCTTTCATGGAGCAATTGCTGCATACAGTCCACTGCTCCTGTAAGCGATCCAAGTCCTCGTTGTGACAACACGATGGAGGCGCCAGTCGGGGAGTGTGGGGTTGAGCTCCAGCACTTTCAACATTTGCAGTACTGGTTTCAGTGCCTGGAAATGCTGGTCAGGAGGGCATGCAAGGAATTTCGACAGTACGGCCTTTTAACAGCCTGAAGGAAGGAAAATGTGGACTGCTGGGAGCAGGGGAGCAGAACATCATACGGCAGCTCTCTGGGTGGGTCGAAATCTGCACTGCTCCACTTTGTCACCTGGCCTGGCCTTCAGTGAGCCAGTGTGACCCAGCAGCATCCCATGAGCACCAGCAATGAGACGTGAGCGGGAGGTCTCCCCAGCTGGAGCAGGCAGGGTCTGGGAGCCCGGGGGGAGAGATCATTCCTCGTTACCCCTGTGAGATGTTACCTGCGTCACAAAGGACGTCAGCTCCAAAACTGCTGATAGGAGCAGGGATATTTCTGCATGGAGGAGTGTGCAGAGGGGAGATCTGGAAGAATATACAAACTCAGCAACCCTCCTACCCCCAGCTCTCCACCTGGAACTCTGGGCCTGTCCACAGAGATCAGGGAGCTGGCTTTACAGCACTCATTAAGTGGAGATGGTAGAAACACAGTGGAAAAAGGAGGGAATGGTGTGGGACTGTACCCTTCCAGAATGGTGGGAGAGTGGGTAAACTGCTTGGAGACAAGTCCACACAGAGGCAAAGCCCTTCTGTGTAGCTGGGACTGCTGGTTTGACCTTTGAGGACCTCACCTATCTCTGAGACTTCCTGGCAGCTTCTGAAATGGTTGCACCTTTCCTAGAGGAGGGCAGGAGGGGGACAGTATTTGTCACACTCAGTGTGAACAGTGCTGGTGACAATAGTAAAACCATACTTAAGCATGGTCTCAGTCCCATTTTAACTGCCTCCACGGCCACATCTTATGTGGACTAGCTGTGCAGTTAAAGACTTCTCTCCTACCAGCTAATCGATCTTCACTGGACCCTTGGGCAATGCCTCATAGGTGTTGTTTTAAATATGCAAACGCAAGCGATCCCTATTGCATGCTGCCTGAGGTCACTGAAATTGCAGCAAGGACGTCTTTGTGTGCTGCGTCCCCTCAGGGAAATTGGCCGGATTGAGATTGCCCATAATGAAAAGTGCCATCTTTCTAACTCCATCAAAGGGGAATGAGCCTGATGTTCAAGGCTTTGGTTTAGGTGTCGCTGCTTCTATTTTGCAGGCAACCACGAAGGTTTCTGAGTGCTTTCTAATGAGGTCAGTTCCTTCAGGGGTGAAAGGAGACTGGGTGCCTTCCAAGCCAAGATGCTAATGGGAGCAAGCATATGGCGTATGCGTGTAAATTATAACCCAGCTACGTGCTAACATGCCAGCACCTTCCTGGCCCTGTTTTCTGGAGTCTCCCTGCTGCCCCAGGGGTGAAGAGCTCCATTCATCCTGTAGGCCACCCAGCTCTCCAACAGAGAAACTCTGAATTTTTAAGTGATGGATTTAAAGCTATCGAAAGGAAGCAGGATTAGCAGGGTGAGAGACCTTTCAACCACTTATCTGTGCCTGCCCTCGACGCTGTGAATCACTGGTGCTCCCCAGGCACTTCCCTCTGTGCCCCGTACAGGGAGTCCTGTCCTGCTCCACAGGCACCATCACTGATCTTACCTCCCCTCACCAGTCCTGGCTTCTGCTTCCCAGCCACCAACTGTGGCAGGACAGGAGTGAGCCACAACACACACGGTTTTCCTCTCTACTCCACGCTGGTGTTGGAGGATGCCCTCCCTCAGCCTGGATTTCCCCCCTCCCCTGCTGCCTGAGAGCCCTACAGCTGGAGACTGTCATTTCTGCCCTAGAGGTCAGCACGCTGGGGGAGTAGGGGGTGCAGGAGCCCAGCACACAGAGGGCAAGTTTCCCTCCCAAAGCCTCCCTCCTCTGGTCCCTTGGCCCTGGCCCCAAATTGCTCCAGACCCTGCTGGCTGCTGGCAGTCCTGCTGAGGAGCTCTGTCATCCCCAACCCTTCCCTGCCTGAACTCTGCCCCTGCACCTCTTTGTCCTGCACCCCATGTTGATCCCAACTCTTTGGCCTCTTGCAAAGCCCAGCAAGGTGTCATCTCTGCCACATGGTGCCACATTTTTTGGAGCCTGAGCCAAGAATCAGGCCTGCAGCAGGAGAGACACTCAGCTGTGCCTCTTCTCCCATCACAGCATTGCTGGAGGGTGCAGATGCACATTTGGAAAGTGATGGCACTGCTTGGGTGCTGAGGGAAAGGGTTTTGCAGCCAGAATGGCCCCCAGCAAGACAGGTCCTCTGGGACTCAGTGTGACTCCCATGGCCAAGGCTGGGAAGGGGTGCCCTGGCACTGGTGCACACTATCAGCCTGTGGCTGTTTCGCTCCCCAAGTGTAAAGCTCCCAGCTTGTTTATTTTTCATTAAGCCTCTTCATTAAGGCTGTTTCTCATGTGACAAAGGGGAGAGGGGATGGGGGTGCAAGGAGGGGGAAGTGACAGCCTGCCCAGGTTAAGGCACCAGGTCTGCTGAGGGGCAGGCTGAGCTGGGCACTCAGGCTGCAGTCCCCAGTGCTGTCAGGAGCCAGGGCTGGGAGTGGGGAGGAAGAGGAGACCCGTGTGCCAGGCCTGCTGCCCCAGAGGAGCGGGGTGGGCACTGCTGGCCAGCCCATGTGCCTGCAGGGTCTGGAGGCTCCCAGTGGAGCAGGACCTGCCCCAGTGAGGCCCTTATCTGCGCTGGTGGCCCTGCTTACATCCCTCCTGTAGTGCCCACCATGCTGAGGGGTGCTGATAAGGGCCTGGGGGAGAGCAGGGGCTGGGAGAGGCCTGATTTATGGCCCCTCAGCCCCGTGGTGGCTCCAGTCACTGTGGCTCCTGCCAGCCCAGCCAGCCCCATGTCTGTGGGGACAGGGCTTTCCTGGGAGAGGGTGTTTGCACTGCGGGGGGTGCCTGCACCCTTGACAAGGGTCACATTGCTTTTTAATTTCTTGCTGGAAGCGCATCTGGAAAGTGTAGTCAATTACTGGATGGAAGACTCCCTCACAAGGCCATGGTATTTACGAGTTCCCCCAGCCCGGGGGGGTGCTGACCGCAATTAGAGGAGATGAGGGAGTGAAAGTTGCCTGTGGTGAACTCCAGGACAGTGGAGCTGGAGAACAACTCGTCGGCCACTGCCATAGGGGCAGCAGCTCCTGGGGTGATCTGGGAGTGGGTGACAGACCTGACGGCTGGAGGAGGAAAGGCGGTAGCAGAGAGTTTGCTCTTGGGAGGAGATGAGGAGGATGGAGCAGGATGAGAACAGCACATGGGACTGGTGGGACAGAGATGGACTGGAGGTAATGTGGAGAAGTGTGGTGTTTAGACCATGATGAAGATGTGGGGTGCATGAGGAGGATTGTGCACATGTATCCTGACTCCTTTGTTGTGCCCGAGACCCCGGTGTGTAATCTGATATAACAGATGTAAGGCCTGAAGATTTGTGTCCACGTGTAACCCTCTTGGGCCCCACAGAGGGGCTTCTAAACATGCTTCAGTGTCATACACATCCTTTAAATGCTGTGTGCTGATGAGGCAGCATTAAGGGGTCATTAGCCTTGTCCGTTCCCAACAATTTTTTGCCTGCATAACCCCATTAATTAAGGTAAGGAAAAGTCATCCTGTCCCTCCCATCAATACAGTAATGCTGGCAAGAATCTTAAGATAATGTGCTGCTCTGCTGGCAGAAAATTCATCCAAAATAAGCCACCCTGGCGTATGCAGACTTTTTGCCAGTTGAAGCTGAGTCTCCGTTGGGAGTGTTTTCCTTGCTGGTAATGAGAATGAGGTGCTCTGTGTGGTAGCAGGTGAAAAAGCTTGTTGTCAGCAACCTGTGAGTCAAGTGGTACAAAAGGACCAACTGGAGGCCTACTTCATTTGTCCCCTTGTCCCCACAGGTGCTGTCTCCTCAGTGATCTTTTTCCTGAAGTGGCTCCAACCATGCTGAGATTAGAGTTGGTTCTTGCTAGCCTTGTCCCACGCCTTGTGCACTGCATTAGCTGCCAGGGCGGTTGCAGTGCTTGAAGACATGCACCCATCCATGGAGCCAGCAGGCTTGTCCTCACCAGCGTGTCGGCGTGAGAGTAGGTACATGCGTACAGTAATTGAAGAGATCAAGGCTGAGTGCATCCAACAGACCGACAAAGCCAATTACCCCTCAGGAATTTCTGCTCCTCAGGCTCGGATGGTGATTACAAAACCTTTGCCATTAAAAATTAGCCAAGAGAGAAACTTGTTGCCAGAGTCCGGCAGGAATTTCCCATGCCCATCTGATACACAGAGTGACCACAAAATGTGCAGCCGCCAAACCATGGATATCACCTTTTCACAGGCCTGACATTCCCCTCTACTTGAGGAGGTGGGTAGCATGACACACAGATGCATGGATATCCACAGGAATAGAGCACGTGTCCACATTTGTTGGCACACAGAGCAAATAAACTGTAAAGCTGCAGTAATAGGAGGTTGTGAAACCAGCAGTGATTGCGCTGACAGCTTCCATTTCTGGCTGTGTGCTCTGGGCCCAGCTGCGGGGTCTCAGGGTGGAGGTGGAGGAGGGATGAGTGGCTGCAATACAGGCGGGGGGAAGGGGTCCTGCTGCTGAGATCCTGTGTCCTGGACACTGGCAGGAAAACCATGTCCTGCCCTCACTTTGTGCGGTTGGCAATGAGACCACTGGGTGTATGGGATGAAGGGAAAGAGAGGGAAGGCTACAACTGGACCAGTACTACAAGCCTGACTGCCCTATTCCTCTTTTGGATTCATCCTGCCTCCCTGGCCTCTCTGCTTAGCGTGGGTGTTCACTGCAGAGTTAATGAGATTATAACTCCAGTGTTGCTGGTAACTTGTGTCTTATCCACACCCACATCCCTATAAATCCAAGATGCTTTTTGACTCGAGCTGGCTGGCCAGCCAAGGAGATAGGCTGAAGTGCAACCCCAAGGCTGCTGACATAACTGCTCTGCCATGCGGGTGCAGTTACCCTGTCTCCCGTGCTGCCAAGTCCTCCAGAGGCTCTCTTCCCTCCTCTGGGTCAGACAGACATCTCTCCTCCCAGTCCTCTGGGAAAGAGTTTGTAGAGCCATGCCATTTCCTGCACAGCACATGGGGCTGTGGGATAAGCCCCCAAAAGCATGGAGAGAAGCCAGTAAGGCACAGCTGCTCTTCTGCAAAGTCAGCTAATGGAAAGGGAGGCTGGACAGTAAACTACATGAGTTAACTCCATCATGCGGGTGAACACTTGCTGGCATAAACCCCGCGCATCCTAAAGATTGGCTCTTGCAGTAGAAGAACTGGGGAAAATCTCACAATATGCTGCCAGTCCTACTATTTTTCATTTCTTCTCCCCTCTAGGGTTTGGTAGTGGAGCTAGGAAATTTTTTATAGCACTCTATTTTTTGTTTGTAGGAATTCTCTCCTATGCAAAAAAATAATACCAGGCTGGAGTAAATTGACATCTCACTTAGGCCCTAAGTACTCCACATGTATTCAAAGGGAACTAAGATACCAGATTAGGCTGGTGTTAGCCCTTTGCACCACATGACTGTCACTCTAGTATATTCCTCTGCCTTTTATTCTCTTTATACTACCTCAGTTTTGGTAGGATATTGTCCCTAAAAACCTCTTAGCAATTGCTCTGTGAAAGCTTCCTGGGAATTCACTACTCCTCATAACTCTGCAACCACAGGTCACTCTTACCACTCTGGCATGCTGCTGTTTCTGTTTCCTGATCTGTGAAGAAGGAAGGAGGAGGGACATAATCAGGTCACTTGGCCTTTGATTCTGCTGTCTAGGGGAATTAGTGAGAATGATGAAGCTTTCTGGAAGTTTCACGCCTCTTCTCTTCCAGATCTTTTAAGCCTCACTATAAGTCACTCCCCAAATCTGAATTTGCTGGTAAAACTCTGGCCCTGGTCCTGTAAAGAGCAGTTTATGAGTGCACAGCTGAATTAATCTAACCACATCTGGAGGCAGACGAGGGGACAGCACCTGTGAGAAACACAGAGTAGAATCAGGGCTTGTTTTTGTAACCCTACTTGACAGCAGCATCTGCAATTAGAAACCCCTTCTTCTCATTGTATTGTTTCCTCTTGTAGCTGAAGATGAATGATGGATGATAAAGCACCTTTACAAGACAGGAACTTCATACTCCAGCTCCAGAAGAAATAATCCAGTTACTTGGTTTCCTATGCTCCGCTTCTTGTTTTTCATGTGCTCCATGTATATGCCTTGCAGCCCTTCTGCCTACTAATTCCTATTAGGAGTTTGAAGTGATTTGTTACGCTTTTTGTTTCTGCCTGCCAGTGAAGAGCCCACACACACCACTTCCTTTGTGTTCCAGTCAGTCCTCAGTAAATTCACTGCCTAAACTCACTAAAGTTCTCCTGCACCTCATAGTGTAACTTTTAACGCCTGCATTTGCAGTCTCCTCAGTGTGCTGCTGTTGCAAATATGTCACAGAGCAGGCTGGAAGCAGGAGGTGCTGGTTCAATTTAACAGAACAATTCTTTCATCCTACTTCTGTTAAACGATCTTTTGTCCCTGATGTCTGAGCACTCTGAGAGACCTTGTCCTGGGACTGCCTTATTTAATGGAATCGCTGCTTGACTCTGGCTTGATTTAGAGAAAGTCTGTGCAGCTCTGGCACATAAGAGCAGCATCAGATCTTGGTCTGTTCCTGTCCCTCTTCCCATCCCTGTTCCAGCTTGGGCTTTGGAGGCTGTGGTCCCGTGTCCTACTGTGCTAGAAAGGGCCTGTCCTTTGAACACCACCTCATGAAGCCATCTGCTGCTGACCACTACTCCCTTTCCTTGATGCAGAGGAAGCATGTAGGGCTGAAGTCCTCCTTGGTCAGCCTCATGAACTCAGTTCAGTGTGTGCTATATGAGCCCACCTGCTCCAAGTCTCACTGGTGCTTTACAGGATCACACAATTTGGGCTTCAGGAGCTGCACTGTGGGTGCACCTTCACTCTACACTGGAAGAAGCACAGATATCTCCTTGTAATAGCCTTTGTTTCAAGGCTCTGGGGAGATCTTAAGAGCCTGTCCCTTTCCTTTGTCAGCTGTAGCTTCCTTTGCATGTCACTGGAACACACACAGTGTGTGGAAGAGGTAATGACAGTGGAAGGAGAAAGTACTTGCAGTGTAAACAGTAAACATACTTTCACCTTGCACAGATACCAGAAGAGAGCCCCACAAATGGCCCTGCAAGGAAAAGGATCTCCTCCCAGCCTGGTGTGTCTGCTAGGGCAAGGTTGCAGACATGGCCTGCACAGACACTGTGTTTTCTGCAGGGCAATCTGATGCTGTGAGGAGCACTGTCTCTGTGGCTGCACTTGTTTACTGCAGTGTGATGTGGCTTTTGGAATTGCAGACAGAAATGTCCAAAGATTTTATACTTGGCAGACGTTTCGCAGAGCTGTGGCTTGTAAAACTCAGATTGGCCTGTCTTTTCTTCCAAATATTCAAGAAAAATACTTGGAAATAGCATTTCGCAGAAAAAATTGATTTCTGACTTTTCAGATTAATTTAGAGAGAAAACAGAGGTCCTGGAATTTCCCACAAAGCAGTATTTCTGTTTTTCCGCCAGCTTGACTCAGCAAGAATATTTCCCACAGGAATTTAACCATGAGCATTCATACTAGCTAGACAGTTTGTTTGAATCTCTGAAGATGGTGAAAGCAAGAAAAAAAGTATGTCATAAATCCTCATGTAGTTTCTGCTTCATGCCTTCATGTGAGCAGAGATCATCTCAACTTTCTCTCTGTTCTCCCCTATAGGTTTCCTGGGAACACCCTATGTAAATGGGTACCAAAGCAAAGGTCTGTGGAGGGTCTGAAGGGCCAAAGCTGACGGAGATGTGCTCTGTGAATTGTTCCTTGTAGACAGCTTCCCCCTTTGTTTCTCTTTATGAATGAGCTCAGTTTTTACAACACAGCCTCTTGGTTGCAATTACACAGAAATTTCAACCTTTTTTATTTTTATTAAGACTGGATAACTGACCTTCAGAAATGTTTTTTCAGGTGTCATTTTTACTTGTGGGTTTGCCAGTGGGGAAGGATGGGGTGGAAACAGTGGAGGCTTGAGGCAGACTGGGGGCAGGAGGCAGGGAAGTGTTCCAGAAATGGCAGAATCACTGGCTTGAGAAGCCTCATCCCAAGACTATATTGAGATCCAGAGGAACAACTGGAAATGGTCTGGCCTGTCCTCACCCAGATAGCATGTAAGGACTGGAGTAATGGAGATTTTACCATAGTTCTGTCTTTGTGTGGCTTCTTCTATCAAAGCTGCATTAGAAAAAAACCCCACCTAATAAATATCTTACCTTCTCTTTACAAAAAAACAATTAAAAAATCCCAAAATCTTGGAGATCTTCCTGCTACTGCTAACAGAGATCTGATGAATGCAAGTGTAGCTCTTAAACTGCTGAAGTCTGTGGCCTGGGGGCAGCATGAGGTTAGATGAGATGTTCTGGCTGGCCCTCTATGGCCTTAAGGGGCTGTGAACCTCAGCTAAAACAATGTTACCCTGAATTGAATTCAAAGTCTATGAATCGAGAATTCAAGCCTGAGCCTAGTTTGGGGGAAAGGAACAAATTCCTGGTATTTGATGACAGTGCAAGAAGTTATTAGGAAGTTTTATTGTGTATGCATAGCAAAAGCCAAATAACTGACTGTGTTCATGTCCAAAACATTTATTTTCTTTATGGAGTGATAACAGAACGTGAAGAGCGAAAAGTAGTTCTAAATCTGCCTTCATCTCAGTGTTAGTGCAGGAGGACTGGTAATTTTGAAAGCTTGCTGGAAACCTGAGCTTTCATTGGTACTGTCAAGGTAGCTGCTGCCTTTCCCACGGTTTCATAAGGGATGTGTCCCCTAAATTTGTCTCTGGGCCTAAGCCTGCACTTAGAACCACCGGTCCACTTGGCTTTCCTCACCATGATGTGGTTTCAGTGACTGTGTGACCATGTGTGTGCTGACCTGCAGGTGCTCTGCACCTTAGCATGTCCAAAGAAGGGCAGTGAAGCTGGTGAAGGGTCTAGAAAACAAATCCTGTGAGGAGCAGTTGATGGAACTGGGGTTGTTTTGTCTGGAGAAAAGGAGGCTCAGGGAGGACCTCGTTGTTTGCTACAACTACCTGAAAGAAGGCTGCAGTGAGGTGGGGTTGATCTCCTCTACCATGTCTCGAGTGAAAGGATGAAAGGAAATGGCCTTATGTTGTCCCAGGAAAGTTTCAGATTTGATATTAGAAAAAAAATTCACTGAAAGAGCAGTTAAGCATTGAAATAGGTTGCCCGGGGAGGTGGTGTAGTCAGCATCCCTGGAAGTGTTCAGGATGTTGTGCTTGGGGATGTGGTTTAGGGGTGATAATGGCAGTGCTGGGTTGATGGCTGAACCAGATGATCTTGAGGGTATCTTCCAGCCTTAATGATCCTGTGATTTGGTGATCCTGTGATATGGGTGGGGATGGCTGTATAAAGCATGACTTGGGGAGCTTGCTGGGGTTCAGACCACTTCCTGGCAGGTTCTCCCTTGAGCTGTGCAGGTGCAAAAAGAATTCATCCAGGTGACCGCAAACAAGTGCTTTAGGCGATGGATGTGAGAAACAGTAAATCCTCAATGGCTGCTCACACAATGAAGTCTCTCAGATAGCAGAGAGCTAATCACAGCAGTCTTACACTTTTTGTAGGCTAATAGCACAGTCAATGATTGCCAGGAGCTTCATAGATTTTTGGTAGAATTTGTTGTTTTATAAGGATGAAAGAACAAAATACATGAAGATAGCAAGGTATATTGCGATCTGTCTTTTTACAAGCACTGAAGTTGTCTTTTATATTACATTTTCAAATTTCAGGGCCAAAGTATGAGTTATTTCTTTTCTTGCTTGCAAGATGACAAAAAACCCACTGTGACTTTTTAGAAAATTACTTCTGCATAGTAATGTCTCATTTTTCTTTCGAAGTCTCAGGCAATACCAAGTTGACAGCAGTAGTTCTGCTGACTGGCACAGGGAACATCAAGATCACTTTGCTGAACTGTTTAGAGCTGTTCAGCGACAGATCCATTTCTACCTTGAAGCTGAACCCTTTGTTAGAGTTCTAAGATGGAAGTGAGGTTTTGCAAAGGACTCTTTAGTTCTTTAGAAAGTTATTTAGGTTCTTTCCTGCTGCTCTGAAAGCGTATTTTTGTTTTCACCCATGCTTTGTGAAATTCTGCATGCTTTTGCTGCCTAAGTAGAAAGTTATAACTGTGAGTGGTTAGATTCGATTCAAGTCTTCTCTATGCTCAGGTGTAATTAACATGCCAACCTCAAGAAGCTGGCAAATGGCCAGCATGCTCCACAGCACTGCTAACATCTGCCACTCTGGCTTGTCAGGAATCAGAGATGCTTCTGCCTCCGGAAGCAAAAGGACTTTACTGATGTCAGGACTCTGCATGGTCCAGGAGGCAGAAAAGAATCATCATTCCGCTCAAAAACATCATTTGGTGGTGTCTGCTTGACTTACTTCCTACTCAGTCTCTGCTGTTCTGCTGTCCTAGTGGGGCAAAGCAGAAAGGGCAGAAATGTTTCTCTTGTGTCTGAATTCGCAGAACATTTAAAATTTGGGTGAGTGCCTAGATGGGATGGGCTCAGGATGATCCCATTCTGCATTACGATTCCAGGCAGGGCAGGGTATGCGCTCACACTGTGTGCTGGAATATGTGCAGTCACTGCTCAGAGGACTGCGATAACGTGGTACAGATTGCCTGCTCTACTCGTGTCTTTTCTCCTTTGGTGCCCATCACCACAATGTCTGAGCAACTTATCTGGTAAAGCAGAGGAGTGGGTAACAAAGGGTCTCCTGGTTATTAGAGTGGTGCTGAAAGGTGCCTGCATTAGCATCCTTTTATCCTCACCTAGGGCCCAGACACGCCTATCTTGAAGCTCCAGAGGGAAATATATCCTTTGCCACGCTTTGCACGTTCCCTACGTTGACCGGTCCCTGCTTGGGTTCCTTCAGAGAGCAATGATGAATGAGAGGGATGTGCAGGCCCTGGTGCCTCCAAGGCTCCTCCAAGGTACGTAGGACTGCTTCCTAGTTTCACAGAAGACACCTCTGGGACCACAAGCAAGTGTCCTGCTCCTCAGGAAGCTGAATATTGCTCTCTAGTACCCTCTAGGGTTCAGAAGACACAGAACCTGGGAACTAATGGATATGAGATGGAGTCCATAGGAACAGAACCACAGGTTGGGCAAGAGCACGAAGGAGACACACCGGTCACCTCACAAGTACTCTAATCCAAAGGGCTCTGAAGCACAGTTTTCCGCAGGGGTGTAACTTGCCATTGTGTTGCAGGCCAGCCCGAGGCCCTCACATCACCTCTGTCCCACCTGCAGGGCTGACCCAAGCAGCAGATGGAAGGGAG
This sequence comes from Ifrita kowaldi, assembly GCA_013398055.1. Classification (NCBI taxonomy): domain Eukaryota; kingdom Metazoa; phylum Chordata; class Aves; order Passeriformes; family Cinclosomatidae; genus Ifrita; species Ifrita kowaldi. The sequence continues at coordinate 28,272 of VZRS01014649.1, read as the reverse complement.
TGACTCACCACCCCACAGCCAAGTCACTGAATCAGAGCCTTTAGAGGCCGAGGCGTGGTAAGGATACTTGGGTTAAATCCCGACACTAAAACAATGAGCCTGAGGGGTCCTTATTGTCCGTGACAGTGCAGACAATAATATTTTTGTTACCAGAGCAATTGCTAGTGGGATGTGGAGACAGCAAGCCCTCTACATACCACAAAGCACAAGAAAATATTGCTCAAAAGTTGTGTCATGTTTTGGATTGCTACTCTTGATTTATTGCTTCTCCCTGCCTCTGGGGATGTGGTGCTGAGGCAATCCAGGAGTAGGGATGCTGCATTTTTGGAGCACAGTCAGGGCTGGACCGTCAGCATTATTTGTAAACACAGCTTAGGTCTCCTCACCAGGAATAAAAGCCACTTATCCTACAAACACAGCTTGTTCAACTGCAGGCCCCTTACACTGCTGCTTTGCTTTTCCCCTATTTCCTAAGAAGAAGATAAGCTTAATCATTTTCATATTTTAATCATAAGGTAGCTATCTTTTTAGTCACTTTTTCACTTTTCTTGTGTTTGGACTTGAAGCCATGAGGTCAACTCTAGGCTTCTCTACATTAATTTCTTCCAAGAAAAAGCAGGCTGGAGGTGTTTCCAGGAAAAATCAGCCCCAGCTCAGGGCAATACAACAGATCTCTTTGAGCTGTCTCCTTTCCTTTACAGAGTCTCCAGGAGAAATATATGCCTCTGGTCTTGGGGGAGGATCTTCTGGGAAAGGGGCTTTAGGTGAGGGGAAGAATGGGGCAATGGTGAGGAGGAAAGTGGCAGGAAGTTTTGCTGCAGGCCAGCAGGGAGGGACAGCACTGTGTGGGCTGAGCTCAGCCCCTGCCAGAAGGACACCCCAAATGCTACCAGCAGGACCTACTTGGATGCAGCCTTTAAGGGAGTTAGAAAAAATGTCCTTGAAAAAATGGGGTTGCTGGGGCATCTTTTCAGCGAGGCTAAGAGAGGGAAATGGCGGGACTTAATAAGCCTCCTATCCTGGGGAAAGAAAGACAGAGGAGGGTTATAGCTTATCCTAGAGATATCCCCATGGTTCAGAGCAGCCAAGGGAGACATCCAGCTAGATTTCAGTTGTGTGAGGGCCAGCTTGAAGGGAAGAAGGAAGTTGCAGTGGGACACAGCAATGTGAAAACTCAATGAAAGTTGGGGTGCAACACGTGGTGGAGCCTGTCCTGACATGAGCAGGAGCAGACCGCTGGCTTCCCTGCCATGTCCCTCAGTGAACAGCTTGCCAAGGTGTGAAAGACCCTGCCTTGCCGCAGGAGGCAGAGCTGGGCCTGAGCCTCGAAACTGTAGAAATTATCTGTGTAACAAGAGGGAAGCAACATCGAGAAAGAAAGAGCTTGAAACCATGGAAACGGGTCTCCCCCCTCCTTCATTTCACTCCCATCTGTATTTCCCAGAATAGACACTGAACTCTGGTTTCTTTTGATGAGACAGACTTGGGTCAGTGAAGTTGAGAGTGAAATGGCCATTGCCAGGCTAGGTGAAGCAAAAAATCGAAATGCTCTCTTCCTCACTTCTCCTCCTGAAGCGGCCTCTTCATCTAGAGGCAAATTAACAGTCCCTCTGTCAGGTCACAAAGTCAGAGGCTGGGATTAGTGTGAAGGGCTTCTAGGCAAACAGCCTAACTTTCCTCATCTCCTCCTTATCTTGTTTGGTGCCAGTGATTCATTCTCTCAACTGCAGATCTATTGGCCTTTTGAGCAAAATCCTGACATTTTAGCTTGGCTCCAGAATTTCCCTCAAGATTTTGTTTTTAAGTGCATACAGACCACGCTGCCCATATTGCAGATCCAGTAAGATTTCAGCAGCCACTCCACCCACTGCTGTTCGCACGCATGAGGAAAAATCTGTGCCCTGAACTTTTAAGTCTGGTAGGGCTGGGGAATGTAAGGATGAATGGTGTGAGATGGCTGGAGAGTCTTCCAGGGTACATTGAGGTATGGAGAGTAACTGATGAGGGAAAGGGCAGCTGAAACCAAGGACAAGGGACAGAGGGAAATGGAAGATGAGGAAAGTCTGATTATGCATATGTGGAGACAGATTACGCATCTGGAGATTACTGAGGCCCTCTTTGATTCAGTCTTCAGAACTCGTGGGTTCATCCATAACTACTGCAAAGGATTGGTTACGCTCGTGTAATGTTTGAAGAAGAGGGCAGCACTGATGGGCATCTTGCTTGAAACTGTACAAGGGGAACACGGTACTCCTGGGAAGGCCCACGTGGAGGGGTTATGACGACTATGCAGTGACAATACATCGTCCTTTAGCTCTGCTTGGCTTACACTAGCCAACAACCCAGCAAAAAATTGTTCCACCACAGCTTCTGTCCCTCACAAAAAAAAATAAACCATCCATTCAGAACGGCCTGTTTGTCCTGATGCACCAAGATAGGTATGCTACTAACGAGACAGACACATAATCCATAAGAAAAGCTTTGTACTCGTTCATCTCCATCTGCAAATATGAGATGTAGAGAATAGGAATCTCCTTCTGAAGTGGTGAAAGGGTAAAATCAAAGACCAGTGAAACAACCTGAAGATGAAACTGGGGATATAGTGAGAGATGTCTCCACAAACAAGAAGGGAATATTCCTTCCGGAGATCATTGAATAGACATATAGGGATATATGCTCTGGGATGTACCAGGCTGCAGACAAATACCTAGAGGGCATAATTTCTAGCTAAAAGAGGTTCCGAACTGAGTCAAGCAGTTTTCACTGTGAGCAAGGGAGGAGAAGGGTCTCTTGCTTACCTCAAGGACTCTGGCACTCAAGAGAGGTAATGAGAACAAGGAGAGCTCCTGCATACGAAGACAAGCCATACTTCTTAAAACAGCGCCGAACACACTCTGTTCTTGGCAGTGCTTGAGCTTCAGCTGTGTTGAGATCAGGCTCAGCTGCACCCCTTTGCAGTAATTGCTAGTACAGATATGCAGCATACGCAGCGCTGGGACTCCATGAGGAACACGGCCGCTTAGATGGATGCTCAGATTGCAGAACGCCACACTGAGCCCTCCCGTCGCCTCCAGGAAGTTTAGTGTACAAAGCGTTTTCAAAAGCTTTCATCATGATAGACACTACAGGGGGTTGAGGAAGAAGCCTGTGGTCACACTAACCTGTGCAAGCTGGGGATCTGTGGAAAATATTATTTCTGGTGTATGGAAAGGAAGCCTTCCTTTTTGCAGTGGTATTTCCGGCATGGTTACAACCCCAGAAGCAGTGGAGAGCTCCTGGCTGGAATGTTGTGGGCATCTTGATACTGGAGAGAGCAATAAAACTGGCTAAAAAGCTCTGTTTTATGTAAGAGCAAGCACATGCTACAGGTGCCCTGCCAAGTGAAAATACAACTGGGTTTATGGCCTTGTTTGTTTGTTGACATTGTGTAATCAGGACAAGAAAGAAAAATGGGAAGAGGGAAAGGTTTGCTCTTTCTCAGAAAGAAACAATAAAGTTTTTGCATTGGCATTTTCCTTGATTTTGATGTATGTTTCAGAACCTACAGATGTCTCCTGTCTAAATTTACAGAGTGGTTGTTAACAAAGATACTATTATTTTCCTATTTTTATTAGGTGTCAATATTAACAAAAAGAAATTAGTCTTTTGGCTTAAAAGTCAACACGCTTTTCTCTTTCTTATGATGTAAGAAGTGCCAATAGTTCTCACACCATGTCTTGATTTTCAGGTTATAGGAGTCTGAGAATGAAAATGAAAAGAAATCACTCATTTTAAAATGCTGTGAAAACATTGTTAAATATCTACCTCTTAAAGTCAATAAATTCAAACAGCTTTTCTTTGGAGGCCAAGTTGAAAACATCCTTAAAATACAATGCCGTAATTCAGAAATTTAGCAGAAAAATCACATTTAGAGGCAATCAGAGACTTCGAGCAATTGTTTTTCCTTGGTTTTGATTCCCATTATCCTTTTCTTTTTTCTTCATATCCTTTCTGCTCTGGTTTTTAATTCCTGGTGGAGGTCAGACATTTGAGGCATCCAATTCTGATTGCTGTGGAAATAGCGATGAGGCAAAAGTGACAGCAGTGACATCATGGGAGAAACAGATGGTGAGAGCTGATGAACTTCTAAGAAACAAAGACACTTCTGCCAATAAGTGTTCCTAGAGAACAAGAAAAACAAAACTGAGAAAAACAATCCTAGTTCGTAACGCAAAGAGAGAGTGAAGGGAAATTACTCCTTCACAGTAGACTGTGCGAAAGGAAGAACTAGGACTGTGGATAGATTTTTGAACTCCACTAGGCCTTTGACACAAATTAAATTGAAACACTGTTGAATACTTGTAGAGCAGAACATCATTCAGGGTGCAAAATCCCCCTGACACTTCCAAATTATTAGGAAGGTCATTTGGAGCATGAAACTCACAAAAACCTTCCTCTTTGCTCAGGCATTTTTGGAAAATGTCCTTTTGAGCAACACAACTCCCCACAACAAACCAGGCATTGCAGTTATGAAGTGATATTGGTGTCTTTAATAGTCTTGTTGAGATGCTGACATTGTGTGAATGTAGGTAAATTTGGAAAGGAATATGGGTAAAGTGACAGCCAGCCCTGCTAATAAAGAAAGGGAAAAAACAGGAATATGCACCAGTGCTTGTCTATTTTGTTGTATTAAAAACATGAAGAAATGCTTGGTTTGGAGAGGAGGGTGTCAAGGCTTTTGAACTTCATTCTACCACCTATCATAATATTGGCATTACAATTACTCTGGTATCTAAATATGAGAATATTTTGGGATGACAAACTTGATTAAAAGCCTGCTGTCTGGGGTTTCTGGTCTGCATCATCAGTGCAGGTAGTAATTGCAATGTCTGCTCTTGGGGGAGTCTGAGTGTGGCCTCCTCTCACGAGATGGACAAAATGAGGTCTCACTGGTGACAAGGTGTACGCTGTGCTAATGAAGGCAACTGAGTTGATACACCTTTTTGATACAAATTTAGAGACAATGAAGTATTTTTCATCACACCACTCTGGGGACTTACAAGCTGGCATTATGGAAGACTGCATCTGCTCAGTGATGCCAGACAAGCAGCTCTTCCCTTGAATGAAGTTTGCTGTAAAGTCATTCTTACTCTTGCTAAGACAAGGCAATTTGGTTCCACGGGTGGCAGCAGAAATACTCAAACTGAAGTTGCTGGGTTTGAGGCTGAGGCTTAAGGCTGGCTGTCTTCAGGCATGTGAGCAGATACCTCAAAAAAGGACTGAAGGGTCGTGATTCCTTCATAGAAAATACTTTTCCTTCTTTGCTGTTGCTATTTGATCACATCATGGAAAACACGTCGATATTACTTCATGCACTACAAAGACCCAAAGCCCAGCGACTATTGAAGTGCCTTTCTATTAGGCACTTTGAGGATCATACACTTTCATCTCCCTTAACTTTTGATGTTTATGTTTGAGCTTCTGCTCCAGGCAATCTTTACAGCCAATGGAGAGAGATAGGCACTTCCAGGACTTGGTTCATCTGAGCGCTTTTCAACATCTACCTTAAAATGAGATTACCCGTGTCCCAGAATGCCTGTTTCTCTCTGCTGACTGTTAAAGTATGTCTAGACGTCTAGCTCTGATGTAAATGCCAACATCTGGACAGGTTTATCCCACCAGCAAGATGTCCCTGGTAAAATCCAGAGCAACTACTTTGTTTTCTTGAAAGGACAAACACACAAATGAGGGGTGAGTGCAGAGAAGAGTGAGGCTGAAGGGAAATACAGGCAGAAAATGATAAAGTGATCAAATTTCCTCACCACTTCAAGGCCAGTAAGGATCAGAATCGATGCAGAGGCCTGGCTCATCCCCTTATCTATGGATTTGGTGGGAAGAATTTATAGATTTCAGAGGGAGGAGACAGGAGGATCTGAATGTTTTGATACGGTTTGTAGGAATAAGCTAACAAGTACTGGCCCTGTATGTAAATGAAGTTATCCTATTAGCCTGAACTCTATGATAGTGCTTGGGCTTTAAAACATGAGCGATTATATGCAAATGATCTAAACATTTTGGGGAAAAAACAAAGAGAAAAAAAACCAAAAAAAAATTATAAAGGAAAAAAATTAAAAGAAAATAAAATGCTTCAGTGTTCGAGAGGAACACAGAGCCACTGTGGCTTAGGTCATCCAGTGACAACTGTTCTGTTTTTCCACAATAGGAGCAAAAATCCTAGGTGGTGTGTCACCAAAAAAGACTGCTTTTTTTTGTCAGATCCTCCAGAACAAAGGAGCCTACAGATATCTATTTTCTCACATACTTGAGAATACTTGACGATTTTTAAATGTCTTTCTTTTCTACCCCTACTCTTCCATGAAACCAATAGACACTGAATTCTATCTCTTTAAATTTGGTCCCTCAGATACTGCAGCTTTAGAGTTGCTGAACTTGACCAAGACAGCACAACACATTATTTGGTGTTCACTCATATACATAAATGCATTTTTCTTGTTCTTTTCTTAAAATTTCTTTCTTGAACATTAAAAATTGCATCTGTTCTTAAATTTTCAGTGTCCTGTTGCTGCTTGTAAAGACAATTACTATTTTGTATGAGCAACGCCCTCTGTGTGACCACAGTATATATTTATTACTGAGTTTTCTGCTGTAATAGAGTCAGTTAAAATTCATTTAGTGCAAGGAGTAAAATACCAGTGTGACTGGTGGAAAATAAACCAGCAACAAATGTCCTACATAGGTGTATTCATATATGACTTGTTATAAAATACAGCATAAAATATGAGAGGAAGAATGTTGCTATAATTAAAAACAAAGGACTGGAAGCAAGAATATCTGGTTTCTGCTTTTGGCTGTGTCACAGACGCTCTGTGTGGCTATGGAAGGATCACTTCTTTCTCCTGTGGGTTTCCCCATCTGGAAAATTGTCTAATGATACCTTCCAGAAAGGTGCTTGAGTAGCATGACTCATTAATATTTGTAAATATCCAGGGATCAAAGGGCCTGTAGATATACAATGTAACATATTATTATGCTGCTGTTCTCTGCCAATTTCCCTTCTCTGTAAGGATGAGCTCTTCGAATTTATTGCTTTTGACCCAGGAAAATGGCCCCATGGGAATCTGTGTTTTTATTGACTCCAGATGAAGTTTTCTCATGTTTACAAATAAAGCGATAACTTACTGACCTCCAATGCCCACCGTGCAAGCCTTCCCTTGGATCTGGTTCCCAATTCTCCCAGTGCATGGCAATCAGCAAAATGCCACATTTCTGGTGAGCATAACCAGTTTTGTCTCTCACAGCTGGATGGCTCCTGTGGGGATAGCAGAGAGGGGAATGCCCTGGGTGGGAGTTTCGAGAGTAAGAAACACAAGGCAGGCACAGGCAGCTCAGCTCTGACATAAGGAGAGGTCATGGGTACAGATATTTTGCAGACCATGATACAATGCTGTTCTAGTAACGATTGGTCCTGTTTTCCCTGTTCTGGGATGCAGAGAGTTTACAGGTCTTCTTAGGAGGAAAATCACTTCTGCAGCTGCTCTGCTGAACCAGAAGAGCCAGAAAGCAGCTCTTGCAAATTATTTTCTCTAACTGAAGAGAATATATCACCAAACCAAAAGGGTCTTGGAAAAGCTTGAAAATAACACCAGAGTTATTAACTTCCAGCTATTGGAGTGTGAGAAAGAGTCTGTGCTGAAGTCCACTGGTAGATAACGTTTCCAGAGAGTGATTCTGCATATTTGCAGTGAAAATGTTTCATCAGCCCTTAAAACACAGAATTTACTTCAAAAGTCATTTATTGTTATTTTGTTCTTCAGGGACATCTGAAAAAGTTTTCACTCTGGTAGAATGAATGGGTAGCTTTTACTTCCTGGAATACTTATATCTTTTGGAGGCGGATGGAAGCTGTGTTTTGCTTAAAATAAAGTGTGTGAGCATTTCAGATATAACTACATTTCTCCAAATGCACTGTATGACCCACTAGAGAAGAAAAAAGTGCGATGGCCTAAAGCCAACATTGGCTAAATTAGGGACAGAGGTTTTACCCAGGGGAAAACTGCTTTAGTTTTGGACAATTTTTAAAAAAATATATATTTTTCAAAAATGTTAGCTTCATGGGAACAAGAGGTTGCAGGAGAGGCCAGGGCTGGCCACTTTGAGCAGGAAATTATTAACGATTCTTATCTTCTGGAATTTGAGTAGATTTGGTTGGTGATCTTTATAGAACAATATTTATCTTTCCCTGGTGGACTTTCTCTTTGTCTCCACCAGCTATCACAATTATAACCTGGCGTTCTGCATGAGTGGTCTTGCAACTGTGGGCCAAGGGACCCAGGAGCAAAGACAATAGAATTATGGTTATGGTTGGCAAATTGTGAAGACTTTTTGTTTAAATGTTGGATGGTAATTACAGGAGATTGGGGTTTGTGATTACTAATGGACCTTCAGTCCCCTCTCCCATGTGAGTCTTTGCCTGTACAGAGTTGCAAGTAATTGCATGGAGTGAGATTTTTTTTTTATATGCTGTAACATGAGTTAAGATTTCAGCATGTTTTTTTCCTTCCCCCTGGTCTGTGTTTATGAAGGAGAGGAGAAATACTAATGTTCTTTGGAGATCGTCTGATGTTCAAAACCTTCTCATTCAAATTCACGTCTTCCTCAATCTCTCAACTGCCTTAGGCAAAACTTTTCATTTTCTTTTCTTCCTACACCACCTTATCTGTCCTTCCTTGCTCATAAATAACCTAGAATCTATATGTTTGTATGCCTATTTTTTCTTACACTATCTTGAGCTATTACTACTGCATATGCAATAGTAAACAATAACACAAACTGATAGTGTTTTTTACTCTTTGTATATAAATGTACCTAGTCCCAGTTGCTGGGAAAAGTTGCTCTTCACTTCCCTGCTTGAAAACTGGTAGTGTTTTGTGAGTTAACAGTGTGAGAAATGTCCTATCACAGAGGAGTGCTGGATTCCTTACCAGATAGGCCAGAGATATATGGAAAATTTAACCTGTTGCTGGTGAGGCTGTTCTGTCCCTTTTACAGCATGGCCTGTGCTCCCTTGCTGCTTTATTCAGAGTGGTTTGTGGTGATGTGGAGTCCACAGACCATGTCACACACTGTTGTGTTGGTAGGCATATCAGGGTCTTTTTGTGCAGAAGCCTGAGATGCATTTTTCCTCATGAACCAAATTCTGAAAGAGAGAGTAGGCTGGTGTAAAGGGGGAACTCCAGCAAGAGTTACAGTCTTATTTTGGCAAAAAAATATCGCCAGAGAGATGGAGGTATCCCATGGGTTTCTTGAGCCTCAGCTTTCTACAACTGGAGTATAATCTTGCTTTTCATCTTTGGAGTTTAGCAGCCTTGCAGCAAAGTCTTCTACACACAAAGAAAATGCTCAGCTTCAGTGTGCTCAGGGCCAGGCCTTCTAATGGCCTGATTGGATCTGGGGAACACAAGAAATATGAGGTGCAAGGCCAGTTGCATTTCACTCTGGACTTTTTCTGTCTTCTTGCAGCTAGAATACATTCCCTGGAAAGCCCAGCTAGCATGCCCCTCCATTAGGTGCATGTTAATTATTACCAGCTATCTCAGAAACGGAAATCTTCACTCATTTTTCTCCTTAATCCCTATCTTCAGCAGAAAAGTCTCATCTTCAGAGGGTGGCTGTCAGGAGGGGACAGGCCATTCCTATGAGTCCTCTATCTGGCTTCTTAGGAATAACAACAACAACAATACTAATAAGTTAATTTTTAGTGATCTCTTTCTGCTGGGGTTATGCCAATCCTGTCAGAGGGCACAGGTAATGGGATTGCACTTCCAGCTGAGTCATGCAAGGCATTAATGACATTCCTGTTCACACACCTGCCCAATGGCCTTCCTTCGGTGCCGTTGAGTCTTTCCTACAGTGGCATTTGCAGGCAGAGATTTCCTTGGCTCCGGTGCCTGTGTTTACAGGGGCATTTTTAAATTTTAGCATCAGCTGAAAAGAGGCACTCCTCATTGTTCCCCTCATCCAGGCTGAAACTCATGCCCTGTCGAAACACGTGGGTGAGGGATATTTAACCCCGCATACCTCCAAGGCATCGGAGCAGATGCCATTGTGATCTTTTGCAGTGTTTTACCCTCAGAATCTGGAGTAGGCAGAAAGCGGATGGAGTCAGAGATGGGGCAGGCTGCTGCGAGCGCCCAGCCCGCTGCGACCAGCAGGGGGGAGTGTGGGCAGCACGAAAAGCCAGGCGCTCCGCTCTTCGGGGAAAACCTGGCCAGCCCACCAAAAATGCTGCACGGGTGTGAATGCCGGTGCATGAGACGGGACTCTGCCCTGGGTCCCTTCCCCGCTCTCCCATAAACCTGGAGCATGACGTGGGCAAGTTGATCGTCACGGGAGTCGCTTTACCTGCTCAGAAGTTGCCTTGAGCCGCCCCCAAAGTGCCCATGAGTCAAGTCTGAAGCAGTTACACAGCTGCTCGCTGTAGCGGAAGAGAGAGACACGGGCATCTTCCCAGGCGTCTGTGGGATCTTCTTCCAGGGACATCTCTTGGGATTGAACAGTAGGAGAAGGGTTGGAGGAATGTGGAGACGTGGGGACACCAGGACAGGAACGGAGCGGTGGGGAGCCAGGAGTGGCCTGTGAGAGCTTGAACCTTGTGGAAAGCAAGAGGGAAGGCGATGAAGCAGACTGCTGCTTCTGGCTACAACAATGAAGAAGGAAAAGAAGCTGTCAGGAAGGGAATCGCTACCAGATGCAGAGGAACAGCACTGACTGGCCAGCAGGTAGGTGTGAATCCCTACCGCAATCAGAGCAAGCAACAAATAGAACCACAGAATACAACTTCTATAATGGATTCAGAAGCACAGGTCAGAAGAGACTGTGGTGACCATCTCATCTGATTTGTATAACACCTGACAAAGAAACTTCCTGAGTTTGTCCCTGTTTCAATTAAAGAGAAACATGCTCTTTTCCAGAAAGATTTCCAGTTTTCAAAAAATCCACTGGAGCTTCTTGCAATTTTCCTCAGTTGTATTTTTGCCTCATTTCTAATGTCCAAGATTGCCTTGCATCCTCTCCTCCCATTGGCTCTTTCAATATTTGTAACTGCTAAACCAAGGAGAACCTTGTTGTTGCATTCCTGTCTCCAGTATAAGACTCTTATACGCCGTTACCAAATCACACATGACCTTCTCTTTCATCCAAAACCAGGCTACATCATGGCAACCCTTCTCCACAGCATCTTTTTCAGTGCTGCAGTCATCCTCTGGCTCTTCTCAGCACCCTCCCAGCTCCTCCCTGCCCATGCAGTTATCCCAGCAGCAGTCTTCTTGGTGCTAAAGGCTGGCATAATGCAACCTCTCTTTTCCTGTTTAATAGTTCCTGCTTTGCAGCCCAGGACCTTGTTACCCTTGACACTGTATTTCACTCTGGCAGATACTTCCATGACCTCCAAGTCCTCTCCAGATTTCTTGCTTGCTTGGATAGAAATCCCCTCCGGGTAGGAGGACTGCTTTCTGCTATAGCTGAGTCATGTATTTCTGCATTAAAATACATCATGTTTGCATGAGCCCATGCAATTTGTATTGTTCTGCAGCAAAGACATCCTCTTCATCACTCAATAGCTCCATCTTAACACCATCTTCAGACTTCAGTTGGAATCGTTTTGTACGCCTTTCTGAGTTGGGTTTGAATGAGCTGGGCCAAAAGCACCACCTATCAGTGACTCTTTACTTTCAGTATCACTTCCCAAGACCTACTAGTTATCCAGCTTTTAATCCTTTTAATAAGATCCATGCATATTTTTTGTCATTCTATGGCATGAACTAAAATGTCCTGAAGAAGTCAAATAAATTACATCAAACCTTTTACCTCTGTCAAGCAAACTTGTAATCTCACTGATAAAAGCTGTCATTATACCAAGCTGATCCATTTTCTTTGTATTTAGACTCACTGATGCAAATTATACTATCCCCTTGAATTAGTCCTTCCTAATTGAAAAGCTCAGGTATGGAGGCTTCACCAGCTCTCTGGGTATCTTGCTGCAGTGCCACCCAACATTCCTGTTTTACTCATGGTAATATTGGTACAGTGCCACCTTATTTCTAGGCATATGAAACCTGTTTTCTCAAACTTATCAAAGCCCCTCAGAATCTTTTCCTAGCAGCTCTTTTTAGCACTTTACGGTCAGGGTTTTTGCGTGTGTTCAATCTAAATCACTGCCTTCAGGTTTCTTACGCTTCTGTTACATTTGAAAAAAACTCCATAGTCCCTTTTGGGAAGAAAATATGTGTCATCACTGTCCAAACTCTACAACAGTCATATTTGTTGGCTGCAGCTGTTCCCTGTATCATTATAAGATAATTATTTCACCAGTAGTACCAAAAAGTAATTGTCTAGAACTAGTTTTTGATATCCTTTGGTTTTACTCTGCTTAAAAAAGCTGAGTAAAGCAGTAAGCTGTCTTACTGCCCTTAAATCTCCTGTTCACGGATATCTTCGTGTGCTTTTGCTCCCCATATCAATTTTATACAGTTGCAATCAATTAAATTACATTAATTATTGCTACTAGTTTCTCTCTTCCCTCATAACTACATATACATAAATCCATACAGAGACCAACATCTACATATTTAAATACTGCTTTATTTTCCCTCCAAACTACCATTCTTTCTCAATTATGATACTTCAGCACCAATAAAAATATTCAGTTTCCTAACTATTCCATTTTTTCTATTTGTGGTTCTCTCCTGTCTCATTTAGCTCAAAGCTGAACTGTTTTCTGCTTTGAAAACTGGCCTTTTTAAACCTTCAGGTTTGTATATGAGCAGTTTGGACTTTATTCTGTTTGCCTGTAACAAATCACATTGAGTCACGCTCGTTTCACTCTTAACTAATCAATAACTAATTTTCAGTTCTGTAGTTAGTAGTCTTGTTCTAGTGCAGAATACAAATAGGGAATGAATTTCTTCCAGAGGAAAGTGTTTTGGAAGGTCCATCCTGACCCTTTCTACCCCACTCTGCCTCTGTTCTGCCCACAGAGGTGTGTGCATCTCTTGTGGGTTCACCTTCCACGTTAGCCTAGGCACAACCAGTGCTGGTCAGAGCAAAATATGTACCAGTATTCTGGGATACAGCTGACTGTTTTGGTCTTAATCCTGCAGTGCTTTGGAGTTGGACATGCTTTGGTGCCTTCAGGACCAGAGCAGCCAGCAATAAATCACCCTGGATAGTTTTTTCCCATTCACCAGCAGGTGACTGTCCCTAAAGTGTCTACAATGACAGAGCACAGTCCATCTTCTGAAAGAAGGCACAGAGATGCTGTGCTGGCTGGCTCCAGCTGTGTGCTTGGGTGCCTCCATCTAACTGTTGTCCATCAGTGTGCAGGGACATCCATGTGGCCCACATCCTGAATCTTGTCTGGTTTCTGCTACCTGGCCATGTCTGGTGAGGAGATCACTCCAGCACTGGGAGCCTGCCTTAGTGATGACCCCATCAGAGGCCTTTGTCCTCCCACATGTCCACATACAGAGGTGGGATGCCAGGACAGCAGTACCAGCATGATTCTCTCGGTCCTCCCCTTGCCAGAATGAGCCCTGGACCTGGGAGAACAGGTAGGTGACCCAGTAGTTGCTCTCTGAAGTACACATGCACATTGTTGGAGAAAAAAGCAGCCAGCTCAGGCAACCTCAGCAGCTGCTTAATGAATTTTGACTCGTACTAATTTGCCAGACTTTTGACTGGATGAAATTGGCGCTGGCTGATGCAGTTCTTTCACTTACACTTCTCAGTCTGGAACAAAATGAAAGGCAAGTGTTTTTGACTGAAACCTGGCATGAGCCCCCAGCCACCAGCCTCAGCTCTCTGTCACACAGGATGCTGTCCAGCAGCAAGGCCAGTCTGCACATGGTCTGCACCTGAGTCAAGAATGTGTGTTATTAAAGAAGGCAACTCCCTTCATTCTTCAAGGTGGTAGCCCTTGGGCTTCTCAATGTCTCTTATTGCATCAAAGGTGCTGTTACATAGTGAACTGAAAGGTTGTCCTCTTCCCATGGAATCCTCCAGGCATCATCCCTTGGGTGCAGAGCTACAGACCTTCTACCATCACCTCCTCTACCAAGGCTCTGCATCATCTCATCATGCACTCTGCCCAGCCCAGTCTTGTGTGCTCAGACCTCTCTTCAGCCCCAGAAAGGGCAGGAGCAATGGTACATGCACCGCGGGTATGTTCAACAGTGAAAGAACTGAAGTACAGGACAAGTAAGTTATTTCTTTTCTAGAATTCACCTCTTCCCTTCAAGGACTTTAAAGCCACCTTCCTTTCAAACAGAAAAGGCCAGCTAAATCACAGGCACAAATGGTGCTTCAGCAGAGCTTTGCAGCTGGAGCCATCCACCATTGCAGGGTCCCTCTGCTGAGTACCACAAAAGATCGAAGCAAACTCCCCAAGTGAAATGCAGTGAAATGTGTCAATGTGCAAAGAGGAGAGTGAGCAGATGTGTCAGAGACAGGACTGCTGGTCTCCAGAGCCAGGCTAGCTAGCTAGGCATGGTGCTTCATGAAACCCACTTATTCTTGCATTGAATTTCCTGCCTGGCTTCGTTTGCTTAATTATTTGTTTTCACAGATAGCACTGGTTTGTGCAATCATTTTCTTTGAAAACGGAATTCAGCTCGTGTTATTTCACCTAACTGGGCTAGTGTTGAGTAAAGCAAAAGTTGTTTTGCTGACAGCCCTGGGCCCCAGCCAGTGACATGTACCTGGGATGTTGCCTCAGAGAACAGTTGTCCTGTCCCAGTGTCAGGTATGTCCTGAGGCCCCAGCACAGCACTGTGCATGGCACTGGGAGATGTAAAAATGAAACTCCCCAAAACTAATGGCACACAACTCTAGCTGTAGCATAAAGATATTTTGGATGGGCAGGAGGGGCTTTTTGCCATCCAAGCTTCAGGGTCATGAGCATTAACAGGTAAAGTGACTTAAACATTTATTTAGTTCAGGGTAGAGAGGGGGTTTTGGGGCTTTTGCAACTTTTGGATGTGTAAATGAGAAAGGAAGATGGAAAGAAATGGCACACCACTGTTTTTAAAGGATGGGGGAAACTTTATTCTAGCTGGCCCACTTCTCTTGTATGTGCAAGCTGGTTGGCTCTGGACATGGGCTATCCACATATAAATGCATTTCTATAAGAGCTGTTTTATGAGTAACTTTCAGGGAAAACAAACTGTTAGGTACCTCACAGCAACTGGTTTTGGAGCAAGGGCTATGGATTTTCCTTTGCTAGGAAGGTGGGCTATGGATTTTCCTTTGCTCTTTCATGACTGCTGCTGCCTCACAATGTAACGACAAGAGAGTACTGCCCTGTGCAGGTGTGGGGCACTGGCCTGACGGTCCTGTGCTGTCCTGCAACACAAGCACAGATGGATGCTTGTCCACCCACAACTTAGCTCCTGTGAAATGTCCAGGAAGTGGATGGGTAAACCTGCACTGTGTTTTCGGCTACCAGGATAGAGACAATGTGTTAGATTCACCGGTGATTTACAAACTCACATCTCTTCCTCTGTCCATTGGCCTTTGAAAGAGTTAATATTGTATATTTGGAAATACAGATAATACTGAAAAGCAACTTCTCTATCAAACTATAGATGTCAAAAGCTAAGCTCTTTGACCTATAGTTTAGTTCCAGAAAAAACACTTCTTTTCAGATGAGCAGAAAATAAGCTGGAAATTATGAAACTGATCATATGTTTGAACTTAATTTTGTTGATGGATGGCATTTGCACAAGTAGCTGCCTCTATGGTTTTTGTTTCAAATCATCTGGGCTTTTAATATTGACCTTTCTGTGAATTGGTGACATCAGAAAACCTCTTACCCAATTCAGATTTTGCCAACCTTCTTCAAAAGTAGTTCTATTTATGAATATCGTATTTGTAAGAAAGGAGGCCTTTCTGACATCTCAGGCATTCTAAGCCTTGGCTACATTTTGTCCTACTGGTGTAAGTGAGGTTTTCCCAGAACTGACACTAGTAAACTACTGTCTCAAGTGGAAGCTGTTTTGGACCAAAGTTCCTTCCTCCAAGATTTGGCCTCAGAACTCAGTTTTGAAATGCTAAGAGGAAAAAAGAATTTGGGAAATTATAATTAGCAAGGAGGAGGGTGATGAGTTTGGCCAAGGATGAGGAAGGTTCTCTCTCAGCTTCTCTTCTCAAGAAATGCTGTACACCCTGCATTTCACTTCCAGAGCTGAGAAGTGCTCCCCCCAGGAGACTGAGAGCTGGAGAATTTAGGAACCTTCTAACAGACTATTTGCCCTTATTTTGATCTTTAATTAGTTGGGGTATTGCCGAACCTTTTTTGGGGTGTGAGGGTGGGGTTCTGGGCAGGCAGCCACCAAGGTGTGTGGGCATCTATGGAGAAGGAATTTAAGAAAACTCCACTACTTTGACCAACTCAATGTGTTTTCATGAAATTTCTCACTGAACTGTATTCAATATGCTCTACTTAAGATCCTCACAAAACTGAAATACAATCTTGTGTAAACTGCAATTGAAAAGAGTTATAAAATTTCCATTTATCCAAAACAATTTTTAGGGTCTGTTATTTTAAAAAAATTGCATGTTTTTGTAATGTAGAGCCAGACACTAATATACCTCTGAGATGGAAGCCTTGCAATTGTATATATGGTTTGTGGTTTGCACATCAGATAATAATCTAGCATAAGTATGAAAATATTTAACTGGCATCCAGCTGCAGATTTGATTGGAGCATCCTTGGTTGGGGTTTATAGCCCACAAAATTGAGTGGGCAGGATTTCCTGAAGAGATCAGTCCCAAGTCATTCGTGGAGGTGAAACTGGGCTGATCATAAGTTACTTGTGGAAAAGGGGGTGGGAGGAGGAAATGGTGCAGGGAGGTCTACAGTCACCTGTGGAGAAGTGGTGTTTGGGGATGGGGAGATTCCCTACCTCAGACCCTAATTACTGGGGAAGAGGCACAGGTATTGTTTTGGTACATATACATTTCACATCCCTCTGGTACCCTGGGATGGGGTACCACAAATGGCAGCCAGCAGCTGCTCCCTGGCTTTTCACTCTAGGGAAGTTACACCTCCCACACCCCCTCCTTCCACCCCACCTCCCATCTTCCATTGTAGAGGGGCTTTTGGGTCTCACCAAGCAGATGAGAAGAGGTTGGGCCAGCACTTGTTGGCACCAAGCCTGTGTGGCAGGCCTTCTGTGGCACACTTCCTGAAGGGAGGCAGGAAGGGCATCTCCTCCCTTTGAAGGAGAAGGAGGCTTCTGGATTTCTGCTGCAGCTTCTTCCTTCTAGGGGAGCACTGGTGAGTGAGTGGCCAGAGAAAAGACACGGTCTGTGGCAAGGTGTGCTTGTGATCCTGTCCCCGTGCCCCCAGCATTTATTCTGACTGTCAGATCCGTGGGCAGGAGGGAGTTTTTCCTGGTTCAGATAGACACCATTGGTTGGGGTTTGCTACCTTTCTCTTTGGCACTCGTTGTGTGGGGCACCGCTGCAAACCACAGCCTGCCACTGCCAGGATTTTGGAGAGAGTCTCGCCCTCTTCTCTTTCTGTGGTGAGTTATGTTTGTGGTATTTGGCCTTTGCTACAGAGCACTTTGCTCTGAAGTGTGGTGAGAGGTGCTGGGGGGACCTTGAGGCCCATGGAATGCAGAATAGATGCCTTTTGGGTTCCTCTGGACTGAAGTCCCGTTTGCTTGTCTTTGCAGAGGACTGCATATGCAGAGGACTGTCCAGCTTCTGTGTCTCTGTTATTGTACTCATTTGGTGCCTCATTGAGGTAATTCTGACTTGATTGTTGAATAGATTTATTTATTTATTGTTCAAGTCAATATTGCTAAATGCCCCTTGATTTGCAGGGGAGGGATAAGCATACTTGAGTTTAATTTTATTTTTGTTTGGTAGTTACCAAAATGTCGAAATCTGAGATCAAGCCATATCTCCTTCAGCAAGCAACATGTGTCCAGCACCTGGGACAAACATCAAGTGATCAACCTCAGACAATAGAACAGTTTTCCTGAAATTAGCCTTTGGTTCTTAGACCCATAGCCATGAATAACACCCACTCCTTATGCTCAGAATGTAAAATATGAGCTCCAGAACAAATGATAATAAATGAGCCCAAATGAATTCTCCCCTCCAGGAAATGATTTAATAAGTAAGGCTGCCCCATCAGATACTTCTCCAGGGAATGTGATGTAAGTGTAAGGTGAAGTACTATCACAACAACCGTGTGTGTATATTCCTACCAGATCTATTAGCCAGGGAAATATAAGTCAGGGTCAAGATGTCTGTACCCTTAGGCTGACATTACATATAGTTTTGGCAGGAAGAGCTGTTTTGAGTTTCTTGATCTCTCTGTAGATGTTAAAACAATCCTGCTGATGGTTGAGGACCTGTCCTGTTACCTCTACTCACTTGGTCACTGCCTCTGCTGCTTCCTGCAAAAGGATGATACAAAGATCCAGGAAAACAGACAAATAGTAAGGAAACAGAAGCAACTCATCATGACATGATGTGATTATTGACTATGGGAAAGTATCCAGGGTACAAAATCAACGCAGAAGGACAGAATGAGCGACGGTGCTGCGCATTCATGAGCATTTTTCTCCCTTTCCAGAAGGTGAAGATCTTTGGGAAACTCCTGAGTGACAGAGGTAAGTGAAACTGCCAGTGGGTGGTGCATGGGCATCTCTAATGCTTGCAGATCCGAGCAGAGCGCTGCCCTTACCCGTCACATGTATTCTATTTACATCACAGCAGAGGGAGCGTCGGCAAAGCATCTCAGAGGAGCAACCTTTTGTTATACCTACAGCTGCTCCCTTCCCTGTTAGTGCAACCGACACAAAAATAATCACAATAATAAGACTCATGCAGTTAATTGTTTCACCATTTTGCGACCACTGCAGCCAACTTGGCCGTAGCTTGGTTACTGCATCCTGTGTCCCCATAATTTCTTAGAGGGAAAGAAACACCTGAAATACCTCAGGATGTTCGGGATCGGTTCACCTGGCTGCTTCTCTCAACAGTTCACTCCATTCTGGTCTTTTGTCCATATCTGCTAGAAGGCTGCAGCAAGATGTTGATTTTTCTCGTGCTGTCTTCCATGCTCAGCGCTGAGGAACTATATTTGAAATCAGTGAGTGAGCTGTGTGTTAAGAAATAGCTCTGGCACTAAAATGCTTGAAATTACTCTTTGTTTCTCTGACTTCTCTCCTAATTTGGATTATCCCCCCAGACTTGCCCACGAGATGAAATACTAAGAAAATATTGTTTTGTTTAATTTGTTTTTTGATGTCCACATTTCTCACATTTCCTGTTCCAGTTTCAAAGTGGGTCTGAGCTCCTCCACTAACATCGCTCCGGCTGTTATTTTGGGGATCTGAGAGAGGGGATTAAAAATAAACAAAGTGCGGTTAATGCGTTTCTTGCCACAGGTTCTCTTAGGCAAGTTGGTAAAAAGCTACTGACATTCATTTCTTTTCAGGTTAAATAGAGGGATTAGGTGAAGGGTATTACTAACACAGGTCAAGGTATTAAAATATGGATGCCTAAATTTAGGCTCCTAATTTTGTATTTTGAGCCCCTAAATAAGGCTTGGTCTTGTGCCCTTTGAAGTCAATGCCAAAGCTTCCACTGAGTTCAATCTGAATGATGAATTCCTAAATTATGTTCAGGTTCTTAAAAGTTCTCAGCGTCTCACAGCTCCAAATAAGTCATCACCCTGCTTCTTTGCAAATCACGCGTCTTCCCTAAGTTCCTAAACATTGGGCTCGTGCTTTTAGGTATTCCATATTTAAAATCCTGCCTGTTGATGCTGTTTTTCTTCCTGTCTCAGGGGCCATGGACATGGGAACAATAACAAGGCCAATAAAGAAGCATAGCCAGGACACAGATTGATTTGCTTTTTTGGTGAGCAATGCTTAGCACGAACACTGCAGATTCTATAGCAATGTCAGTATTTATTACTGTGTAAAGTTAACATGGAAGGCACATGAATGTCCTTGCTGGTGCCAGAATTCAGCAAGTACATGACCATTTGCACAAACTTCACATACACTGCTCTCCTGGTAACAGGATGTTGGCAGGTGGGAAGATCACAGGATCCAGATGAAACATAAAACGAGATGAGCAATCCCGTAGTGGTAATTTTAGAAGCTGGGTTCTGTACATTATTTACAGTACATTGTAGCTTTATGGGGATAAGGCTGCCCCTTGCCACTCGTGGATTTAATCTTTTCTGTGAGGTTTCTGTGGGGGACTTTCTTCAGAGCAGCAGCTGCAGGGATTTTGTCCATCCAGAGGAGTGTTAGAATTGGAAGTTATTTGCAGTACAGCTACCTTCATTCATAGAATGCTCATCTACCAGGAGGGGCAAAGGCATCCAAGACCTTCCACCAAATAAAAGGATCAAGTGAGTTAATCTGCTTGTTGCTGGTCTGAAGGGCAGAGGCCTGGCTTAAAGACAGAGCTGTTCACAGCGAACTGGGACAGAGTCAGAAGCAGTACCTGCCTCCAGGAACTTTAAATTGGCTTTCCCTTCAGTTAATGAAATATCCCTCTTTCTCTTGGGGGAGCTTGAATTCTCCCTGTCTCTTGGAAGGCATTTTTGGCAATTGCATCCTGAATATGAGGAACTCCAGTTATTTTGGATGGGTATTTGTTTCTTCAGAAACCCTCTGCATCAACTTGTTTAAAAAATTATGGGAAAAGTGAAAGAAAAGGGATTATTTTGTAATGTTTGAAAAACACCCACCACTCTGCTATAGAAACGTGATCATTGAGGAGAAAGGGTTTATATTCTCCTTTAGGCTTTGGACTGGGCTGAATCCCTGCCCTTTCCCAGACGGAAGGCTGTGGGTACAAGGGGTGTGGAGTGTGACCTGCAGCTGGGGCAGCGGAGGGGCCAGATGGAAGCTGCTCCTTGCTCAGGGACACCTGTCACTCATCTCCCAGCCTTCCTCAGGATCAGTGTGACCTGGGCAACACCCCCACATAGTGCACCAAGGGATGACACAAAATCTTTAAAAATTAAACAAAGGGAAGAACAGGTCTAAAATCTACTGAAAGCAAAGATTTTTTGGGTGGGGGGTGGGGTTGTTTCATGTGTTTCTCTCAGCCAGCAGGTGCCTCTATAGAGCCAATGCTTTGCCTGTATCACTATGAGTCTGTGGCACAGCATTGGAATAATTGCTTTTATATTATAATATAGCCTTTTCTTTCTTCAGTGTGTTTTTCCCCTACCCGTTCCTCCAGCCCATGGTGAGCCCTGGGATCTGCCAGTCTGGACTTCTACTCCATCTGCCACATAAGGTCCTTGGAGGATGGTAGCAGGAGAAAGATTTATGTATGTTGACACACGCATATTGTTACTATGTATGCCGTATGAAGAAATTTTCTGTGTGACAGGAACCAAGTAGCTCAGTTGGGGAATGTCCGCGCCAAACTCAGTGAGACAAAGCTGCCTCTTTGCCCTTCAAATACCTTCTCAGAAAGCAGGGTGGGGTTTGTCTGGCAAAACCTTCACCCTTTCAGTATGACACCCTTCTGAACACCAGGACACTACTCAGCCAGCACAGGCTCCCTGAGCCACGGGACAATAGCATTGGGTTAAGAGAAATAAAACCCACCTGAGGATAACGCTCCTTCAGCCCTTTAACACATAGGTGCTAAGAAATCACTGTATCGGAAAAGCCAAGTCCTGGGGGTGGTCAGATGATGGCTGTGATTACAATTTGTCCCCCGTGGCCCCTCTCCCCAAATGGCTCTGCTGGACTTTGGAACAATTCCCACGGGCAAAGTGAATTTTGACCCGAACACGTATCCATCGGCATGGCAGAAAGCGCGGCGGGAAGGCAGGGCAGGGAGCCGGATTCGAAATGCACGAGCCGCGGGACTACTCCGCGGCCAGCTTGGAGGGCGGGGAGGAAGGCCGGGCCATCGCCGAGGAGGTGGGACTTCGCGGAGCGTCTCTCCCCGTGGCCGCTGCGATCAGTTGCAGAGTGCTGACGAGCGGCGGGTGGTGGGGCGGGCGCTGCGCGGAGAGCGGGCGCTGCGCGGAGCCGCCGCTGGAGTGC
>VZRS01014646.1:69965-83856 GCA_013398055.1 Ifrita kowaldi | reverse complement strand
CGGGGGGTGGGGGGAGGCATTGTCTGTGTGCGACCCCTCCTCTTCCTCCCGCGCGGGGGCGGCCGCTGCCCGGCCGGAGCGGGGACAATGGGGTGGCCCGGCCCGGGGCTTTGTTTCCCCGGGCAGCGCAGGGGGGTTCCCCGGCCGGCCCCGCGGGGGATCCCCCCGGTCCGACCCCGCGAGGGGGTCCTGCTGCGAGGACCTGGGCTCCGAGTCCCCCGCCCGGGGTCCCTTCTGGGGACAAAGCACGCTGGGGCTGGGGCAGCCAGCGCCGGTCCCCGCCGGGCTGGAACAGGCGGCAGCAGCACCGGCACGTTTTAGTTCTAAAATAGTTGATTATAATAGAATAAAATATTTCCCAGGGGGGTGGGCCGGTTGTGACCCTCGCGCGGTGCCGGCTCGCAGCTCGGTACCGCCCGGCCCACGATCCCTCCCGAGCCGCACTACCGGGGGTGCGGCGGCACCGACCGCGCCGGCACCGCACGCACCGAGGCGTGCAGGGCTGCGTGAGGAGCTGCTGCACGGCGGTTGTGCGCTGTGGGCGTGGAAGGATGAAATATGGTGCTTTACAGGCATGGAAGAAGATGAGTCAGCACCTCAGGGAGTTCTCCTCCGCGGGCCCGGAGCCTGCCGTTAACCGTGCGGGAGCCGCAGGGATATGAATTGCCGTCGCCCCGGCGCCTGGGTGCCCGCGGCGCGCAGGGACTGAGCAGGAGCCGGACGGGCCATGGGGTGTCCTGCGTGGGGCCTCGCCCGCACCCCGGGCACTGCCGTCTCCGGTAAGCGATGCCGGGTTTAGCGATGCCGGGTTTAGCGATGCCGGGTTTCGTGATGCTGGGTTTAGAAAAGCATTTGGAGCCGCAGCGGGTACGTTGGGCTGTCCCCGCCGCGGGGGGAATGTCACCACGGGGACCCTCTGTATGAGGGAATGAGAAACCGGACGCTTCGCCAGGGAGCGGGACTGACTCGGGCGCTGCGGGATGTGGACGTGCCTGGGGTGCTGGGTCGATGCCAGGGGGTTGTCCTGGGTCGGGCGCTGTCACCTTTCATTGTTTTCTTTGGCAATTACCGTGGCCCTTCGCTGACGAGAAGAGCTGTAGGAGCATTTTTTTAGCCGAAGGTGACACAGAATTGTAACACAGCGCCGCACTTTTTGTTTGAGTTCGTTTACCTTCTGCCAGCTCGGCTCTTTGTGTGCGACACCGCTTTAGATTTTAGAAAAAGCCCGGTGTGACC
The DNA here is from genome assembly GCA_013398055.1 of Ifrita kowaldi. Taxonomy (NCBI): domain Eukaryota; kingdom Metazoa; phylum Chordata; class Aves; order Passeriformes; family Cinclosomatidae; genus Ifrita; species Ifrita kowaldi. The sequence continues at coordinate 82,620 of VZRS01014646.1, read as the reverse complement.
TCCCATCCCTGTGTGCCTGAGCCGTGCACAGGCAGCCCGGCATCACGGTGGTGTGGGTGCCCTCCTGGCTGCAGGGATGCGGCTCTGAGAGATGACCCCTGTTGGGAATGAGCCCTGATTCGGGTGATGCTGGGTGAGCTCCTCTCCCCGCTGCCCCTCAGCGCTGTTGTTCCTGTGCTCCCCACGAGGGTGCAGGGGCAGGGCCGCTGTTCTCTCCCTTGCCGGGGCCGGGAAGGGAAGGCCGTGTGAGTGGAGAGGCTCCATCTGCTGCCTGCTGAGCTGGCGAGGGGCTGGGGGTCAGAAGTGGGAGCAGCCCTTGACATTTGTGTCTCTTTAGGGACCACAGCGTTTGTGGGGCTGTGCCATCAGCATTGTCCCTGGTCTCTTGTGGGCACTCTGAATGATCTCTAATGCTGCTCAGCCCCCATGCCACATGTCCTGTTCCTGCTGAGGGTGAAAAGGACTGTGCTGCTCCCTGGGCTGGAAATCTCCTTTTTCCTCCCAGGGGTTTACTAAAAGCGGGTCCTGGGCAGTCCCTGGGCTGCCGTGGGCTCCATGCTTTTTACCTCTGGCAGAGTGGGGTATCCCCAGGGCTTCTGGGATGTCCTCTTTCCGCTTGGTCAGCCAGAGGAGACCATCCCAGCCATGGAGCTGCCCTGGGCACTGCTGGCCAGCGCTGCTGCAGGGGCTGCACCAGCTGGGGCTGCTGACTGGGGCAGGACGAGATGCCCCCCACTGCTGCCAAAGCTGAGGCTCCACCTGCAAGTGCCTTTTTGATAAATTCAGTGTTTCCCATCCCCGACAGGGACTTCACCTTTCTGGAGAAGCTCAGGAACATGCGCTGAACAGCTTGGCCCCATGTTCCCGCCGAGCAAAGTGACAGCGGGGCCAATAAATTCACCAATCACCATGAAAACTGTCATCATCTTAAAAATGAGAGTCAGACCCCTGAACTAATCTGATGGAACATGATTTTGTAGCTTTTCCCAAGTACGCCAGGCATCCCAGGAATGCCGTGCGTCCTGTGTTATGTCTGTAGCAGGGGCTGTCAGGCCAAAGTGGGGGTTTGGTGTCGAAGGAAGGGATGGGGAACCAAATCCCCTTTGCCTGTTGAAGGGGAAGGGGCTGTGCTGCTCTCTGGACTGGAAATCTTTGTTCTGTACCCAGGGGTTTACTGGGAACTGGTTCTGGGCACCCCTGAGCTGCTGTGGGCTCTGTGCTTTCTGCCCATCCTGTCAGGCCAAGTGAGGGATGTGGCCGCTTTCCGGGGGCTTGCGGAGCCCTGGCCTGGTAGGTGCAGGGTGGGGGTCAAGGTCCAGGGTGGGGATCAAGGCCATGGGTGTTCCCACAGGGCCCCTGGCCTCTGTTTTGGTGCTGGACTCCCCCCAGAGCAGGTGCATTGCAGGGGTGCCCCGTTCCCTCCAGCGCCGCGGGACCCCCATGCCAGAGGTGACGGGGGTGCCTGAGGAGGGACGAGATGTCCCTGACTTCAGGGGGTGAGGCTGGGGCCAGCCCAGGGAACAGCTGGGCCATGGTGGCCATGTTTGTTGTGGGCAAATGGTGGCTGTTTTTCCCAAGGCATCAGCCAATCGCAGCACAGAGATCTGCATATCATTTGGGTACTGCAGCCGGTACGGAGCTGTGCAGCTTCCAGGATGGGGTGGCCAGGGACCATGTCGGGTCTGGGTCCTGTGGCCGTGTGCAGGGGTCACAGGGGCACGTGCCACCCCCAGAGCAGGCATTTTGTGAGGCAGCAGCGTCCCCACACACCATGTGCCATAAATAAATACGTGTCCTTGTATGTTTGTTGTTATGTTCCCATCCCGGAGTGGTTGGGACCCCTGGGCAGCGAGCAGCTTCCCAGTGCAGGAAAAAGAAAAGGAAGCAAATGGTGTGGAAATGCATGGCAAATTGGGAGGCAATACACAGCGGGGCTCTCCCTGCTGCGTGACCCCCAGCCCGGGGAGGGGGGCGGTGGGGAATGAATTACGTGGGGATGGGAGGGTGGGAGGAGACGCGGGGATCAGGCAGCGACTGTGTCCGGGCAAGGCCGGGCTGGGCTTTGGCCTTTGTCATCGGGAAATGTTTGGTGAAAATGTCCCACGCTGCCAATGCACAAGGTGCGAGGAGCAACGGGAAGGGCTGGGAAAGGCTCAAAGAACATGCACAATTCGACAGTTTTGGGTTTTCCTTGGAAGAAGCCGGGCTAGAGATGGCTCCTGGGCTGGGGAGCAGGAGCCGGTTTAGGTTCTGTGTGTCCGTGGGGTTAAAACTCGCACCCACGGGGGGAAGGATCCGTCTCATCGGCCTGGCCCCGGGCCCGGCGGCAGCCGGGGGTGGTTCCCAGGCTTTGTCCCTCAGGGCCGAGGAGCAGATCCCTCCCCGAGGGAGCCACTGATGGCCTCGGGGCAGCGGCCGGCGCTGGGCGAGGGGCTGGTGGCGGTGGGCGCCGCGGGTTTGGGGAGATGCTCCGGGCCGGGGTTTTACCGTGAGCTGCTTCCCCCGGCCGTGCCGGGAGCTCGGGGGCGCTGAGCGCGGCTCGGGAGCCCTCGGCCGCCGGCTGCCGGTACTGCACCGGGACAGCGCGACAGTGGGACACGGGTACAGGGGGACGGAGGAACAGGAGCAGGTCTTGGGCCAGGGACGGGGATCCCCCAGCTCCCGCGTGCCCCGAAGCAGCGGGCTCGGAGGATGATCCGCGCTGGAAGTGCAGCTGGATCAATACCGTGTCCAGCACGTTGCATTTGGCCGCCCCGAGTGAAAACAGCCACACCTCGGTGTGTCTCATGGCAAACCCTGTGACTGAAGGGCAGTGGAAACCTTCCTGCAGGGATATGTCAGGGCTCAGCCTTTCTCCAGGATGGTCCCTTCCTCACCATGGATTTTTCCATCAGAGCTCTGTCTCACCCAAACGCTGCTGGTTGAGTCAGGAACTCCATTCCTGTTCCCAGTTGAGGAAAACTCAGCTCTCAGATGAGGATATGTGTCAGGAGGTTGGTCACTACAAACTTCGTGTTCCCTGTGTGGGTCTGGGAACCAGACTGGGACCAGCCCTATGAGCACTGCAGCTTCTCAGCGCTTAAAGGCTTATAAAAAAGAGGGAGAGTGACATTTTAAATGGGCAGAGAGTGATAGGACAGGGAACTGGTTTTAAACTTCAGAGAGGAGAGATTTAGGTTAAATGTTCGGAGGAAATTCTCGTCTGTGAGGGTGGGGAGGCCCTGGCCCAGGTTGCCCAGAGAAGCTGTGGCTGCCCCATCCCTGAAGTGCCCAAGGCCAGGTTGGATGGGGCTTGGAGCAACCTGGGACAGTGGAAGGTGTCCCTGCCCCTGGCAGGAGGTTGGAATGAGAATGGCCTTTAAGGTCCCTTCCAACCTAAACCGTTCCATGAGTTTGTGATCCTGCTCTGTACCTGCTGGCCACCCTGGGCATGAGGACACTCAGAGCCTGGTACCAGTGGGTTCTGAGCTCTGCAGGCTCTGCCAGGATCTCCAGGATACCAACTTCCCAACAGAGCTGGCTGCCTCTGCCCGTAGAATGTGCATGGCTGTGCTGACCTGCATGGGAAGTTCCAAGGTCAGCAGCAGGATAACTGGGAAGGTTTCTGTGCACTCTTATCATTAATACCAATTTCAATGGCGTGCACAGCGCCGGCCACGCTCCCCTTTCAGAGCCTCCCTGCTGCTGCTGCTGCCCTGACCCCCACCCCAGCACAGTTTCAAGCCAAACATTTTCTTCCTGTTTTTCTGAGGGTGCGGCTCTTGTTTCATCTCCTTGGGTGAAGCCTATGCAGTGAGCGAGTCTCTATGGCAACAGATGTTTATCGAGCCCCTGAGATGAGGCACAGGGCTGGGGAAAGGCACCACAGCATCTGGGAGGGGTCTGGGGGTGCTGGAATGCCACCTTGGAAAGGCTGGAATGGGGGCTGCTGGACGGGAGGTGTCTTGCTCCCTGTCCCCAAAGCCCCAGCCTGGCTGAGGGACCCTGGGCTGCTTCCTGCAGAGGGATGTTTGGATTTGTACAGGGGCTTTTGCCTCAGCCCTGCTGTGGTGTGGTCCCAGGAGCCTGGCACAACCGGCTCAGGAATCGCAGGGCCGGGAGTTTGCTGTGAGCTGGGGGGTCCTGGCCCTGGCACTGCCACATTCCCTGTCTCTCCAAACAACACCAACTCCCCTCCCGGAGCTCCCAGGAGCTGACTCGGCTGCAGTTGGGGCGGGTCTCAGCAGTTCTGCCATGGAGCAGTGCAGCCAGGCCCATCCTGGCTGCAGGTTTGCTGCTCAGGGGTGCATAGGTGGCATTTCCCCGTTCTGTCCACAGCCACAAAGCACAGGATGGTGCTGAGGGCACCTGGGGCTCTTGGGGCAGGAGCTGGAAGTTCTGACTGACTTTGGGATGCTGCTGAGGCTTCCGTACTGGGGGTGCCCTGCACTGTGGCCAGCAGAGACGAATGGGGACTCCCTGTCTCCTCGTCAGGTCCAGGCTGAGCGTGTCCACCCTGGGTGGGGCCTGCCGCCTTTCACGGGAGGCTCCCGGCACACTCGGAACAACGTTTTAATTAGTTTAGATACTCAAGATGTATCAGCTGTCTCTGTTCCAATCCCACCGTGGAGCTGCTCTGCCTCCCGCAGCTGCGGTGATGCAAACGTGGGGTGACCGCGGCAGGGTCAGGCTGTAGCTCAGTGCCGCCTTCCGCAGCAGTGCATCCCGGCGTCACCCCGAGCTCGGGAGAGGCATCTCTCTCGGGGACTCCGTCATGCCGGAGGAGCGTGGGTCAGTAATTTAGAGAGGTTTTGGGAATTCTGTCCGATTCCCTGAGCCTAAGACTGGTTGTCTTTGTGAGCCATGTCCTTCCCCATCTTGCCACGTGTTGTGGTAGAGGTGCCTGGAGCTTGGGGGCTGCCTGGGCAGGAGAGCACAGCGCAGCTGATGCTGGTTTCAGGTCTCTGCAGCCTGTAGGTATCGGCTGGAGGCGCGCCGTGCTGGAAGTGCCAGGGAATCAGATTGGGAGTTACTTGTTCTGGTGGTTCTCTGGACAAATTTGCACTGTGAAAGCAAGTGACAAACTCTGGTCATGCAGCCACACACAGGCACGTGCAGAGCCACGAACAGTGAAGGATTCACCCTTCGTGGTTGCTCATGCCACGGTCCAGACCTGGCTGCACACAGAGGACAGAGGGGACAGGATGGGGGCAGTGGCAGGGTCCAAGAGGGTGCCCACCCCTTCTCTTCAGCCCAGCCCATGGCCTGGGTGGCGTCAATGCTGACCCGGGGCAGGAAGAACACAGAGTCCTGTCTGAGGTGCGAAGCCCCTGCGGGGCCTCAGGGGGCTCCACAGACAGACGAAACCCGGGGAGACCAGTCCTAAACGGGGCACGTGTTTGCCTGGGTAAGAGTCCTTCCGCGGGTCCTTAGGGTCAGTTACCTGATGGGGGTTAGAAAACTCCTCCCCAGCATCCCAGAACGAGAGCGAGTCCCAGCATCAGCGGCAGCTTCTTGGTGGGATGGAGAGAAGCACCCGAACCTGCCGTGCCGAGAGGAGGGTGAGTGCCAGCCCTGCCCCGGGGCAGCACCCACCGCCGGGCCGTGCGCCGGGTGCCTGTCACCTCCTGCCGCCCGTTCTGCTCCCCCCACCCGGCCGGGAGCAGCTCCGCCCCCGGGGACACGGTGACCTCTGCCCGGTCACCGAGCGAGCGGCGGCGGGGCTGGGGGGGCACGGGCCGGTGCCCCGGAGCCGCCGCCAGGTGTCGCTGTTCCCGCGGGAATCCCGGCGCAGCGGAGCGCTCCCGGTGTGCTCCCGGTGCGCTCCCGGTGTGCTCCCGGTGCCGCTCCCGGTGTGCTCCCGGTGCGCTCCCGGTGCGCTCCCGGTGTCCCTCCCGGTGTCCCTCCCGGTGCCGCTCCCGGTGTGCTCCCGGTGCGCTCCCGGTGCCCATTGCCACTTCTGGTGTCTGTTGCTGTTCCTAGCGCCCACTGTCACCGCCGGTGCCTGCTGCTGCTCCCGCTGCCCACCGTCATTCCCGCTGCTCACCATTGCTCCCAGTGTCCTCCGATTCGCGCAGCATGGGCTTGGTGACCTCCAGAGAGCCGTCGTGGGGTTCGGGGGTGATGCCCAGCAGCTCGCAGAGGAGGGCGTAGACATTGACGCTTTCAAAGGGCTCCACCACCAGCCCCTTCTTGAAGGCCGGTCCCACAGCACGGAAGATGGTTTTCATGTTCATGGCCTCGTTGTCGAAACCGTGTTCCCCTTTATTGAACTGGACCTTGTACCTCTGGGGGGGAGAGAGAGGACGTGAGCACCCCAACCCCTCCGCCCCCCACAGGGCCCCACCTCTCCCGCCTCGTGCACCACGTTCTGAGGCTGCCGGGTTTGATGGTCTGGTTGGTTCCTTTCAGTTTTGGAAGTTGATCTGTTAGTGTTAAGCTCTGCAGAAGCTGGAGGTGCCCCCAGGCACTGCTCTCAAGCAACTGCATCCTGCAAGTTCCCTCCCTAAATGTCGGCACATCCAAATTTTTTTGTACTGAGGAGCTTCCAATGGGGAGCTGCTTGCTGGCCTTGATGCTGGGCCTTCCCTTAAGTCAGGCTAGGAGAGGGTCCTGCAGGGGATATTCTGCATTCATGCAAGTCCTACTCCAAGGTTTCTGGATACTTTATCTTCTCAACAGCAGAGAAGATCTTTACACAAGGAGCTGGAATTTCTATCTGTGTGTAGGGAGACCAATCAGCACAAAAGCCTAAAGCTGGATGGGTGCTGGGGTGCTGTGAGATAGAGCGGAGGGAGAGGAACATCCCAAAGGATAGTAGGATGTGCCTGTGCGTACACCTTACCCCATGGATCACGTAGCCTGGATCGCTGTACAACAAAAGTGGGGTGATCCGGGAATGGTTGGCATAGTGGAATCTCTTTGGAAACTCTTCTTTCTTGTAAACATGCAGTTTTGGATGGGCATTTTTCAGGACTGAGTACACGTGCTCTAATTTCCCTTCTTTTGGCACCAGGAGTCCATTTGGCCCATAGTCTAAGAGTTCGAAGTCGAGGTCTTTGAATGTGAAGTTGTTCACGGTCCGGATGTGAATCTCGTTGGTTTTTATGACAGTCTCCATGCCGTGGTCAGATGTGATGATGAGGTTGAGGTTTGATTCCAGGCCGCTTTCCCGGATGCGCTGCCTCAAGTAACCGACGGTTCTGTCCACCTGCTTGATCATGTTCTTCCTCTGTGTGGATTCTGGGCCAAACTTGTGTCCTGAGGAGTCTGGCTCCCCGAAGTAGAGCGTGATGAAGTCGAGGTTCTCCACTGTGAACCATTTCATGACGGTGTCGATGCTCTGCCTCCAGTTGGTTTCGTTGCTGTAGTTGAACAGTGCGGGTTCCACCAACTTCTTGTACACTTCTTCCCCTTGGTATTTTGCTTTTGTTCCAGGGAAGTGGATAGAGCCTGTCTTCAAACCCTGTGAGTGGAGGCATTCCATAAACTCACCTGAACTCTCTCGGCAGCGTCCTTCCATCTGTCAGTGCAGCCACCTCCTAACACGATTAGTTCTTTCAGTCCCCAATGTCTACCTCTGCCTCTAATGAGGTTTTCTTGCTCATTGCCAATTAAAAGTGATTAATTGAAAGCACTGCCCTTGCACCTGGTTCTTCACTGTGCTTTAACACCAGTTAAAACTTTGGAACCGGTGCCTCATTTGCACCTCTCATGGACCCTCTGGCTTTTGACCATCGAGACATTGAGGCGTGTTTTATTGAAGTCAGAGGAGCCAATTTGGTGGGTAAATGTGGGCAAAGGTCTTGGGCTGGGTTTCATGTCCTGCCTCAAAGCCAGATTCAGAGCCTGCTGGACTTGCTGCAGTTCCCAGGGAAGAGAGAACTGGCCCCTAACGCTGCCACCCAACTGCCCTGGATGTGCCTCGGGGTGTATGGAACTCCCAGGCTCAGGATGTTCCCTGAGGAACTGGCTGAGGCTTCTTTAAACAGGAACAGGATAGCCTGCTTTATTAATGTCTTAATAAAGCTGAAACGCATCTATTATTTTTTGCTATTTTTAGTAGAACGATCATAATTATTCCTGCCAGTGTCTGGGGATTTCAGTTTTTTGCTGGTCTAATTAGCCTGACGTTCATAGGGAGGCTGGGAACGCACGGCCACTAGGGATCGTGGCTTGCCTGTAGCTTTTCCTGGAGGATGGCAGCTTGGATGGGTCTGTGCAGGGTCTGTGCGTGCGAGGAGGTGCCGCACTTGCCTGTCTCTGGGCAGTGATCCAGATGGGGAGGCTGCCGTTGTCCCACCAGCTGCTTATGCCTTGTGTGGTGTAGTAGGGCAGTCTCGCACCCGTTTGGGTGTCGAACCACATGTTATGGATCACCCCGTGGTTCTCCAGGTATCGCCCTGTGGGAGAGGTGAGAGGAGGGGGTGAGCCAGGCTGTGCTGGGAGGGTCTCGTTCCCACACTGGGTGATGGGCTGGCTTTGGGCAGAGGGGACCTTTGGCCTCCCTTTCCTCTTTGCCCCTTCCTACCCTTGCCCTCTACCAAGTGGGGTCCCGGGGCAGGGAGGGAGATGCTGGGGGAGCGCTGCTTCCCGTGTGGGTTAGTTGGTGTCTGGTGGGTCTCACCTGGACCCAGCCAGGCACTGGTGCCACCTGCAGTTGCAGGCCGCTCCCTGCAGAGGCCCGTTATCCCGGGCAGGTTCCCGTTATCCCGTGTTTATCTCATCACGAGGTGTTTCGCTTTCGCTGTCGCTCGCAATCTGCGAGGCCAGTGAGCAGAAGTTTCTGCTAGAAGGGAGAGATGCACTTTGGCTCTTACATTTTGTGCTATTTTTATTATTCTGGTCCTGAAGAGTGCGCAGTCCCTTCTGCGTGGTATCCCCATCCTCCCTCGTATTGACGCTGCCTCCCTGCTTTTGCCCATCAGCAGATTTCATTAGCATGCTCCGCTCTTTTATGCCAAGGTTATTAATTAAAATCTTAAATAAGATTGGCTCCAAAATCGATTCTTCAGGAATTCCCCTGGTGCCCTCCCTCTGCCTTGACAGTCTTCTCTCAGCATCCACTCTGTCCTCTTCCCATAGCCTCTCACTTCCCCACATTACAGATTTTGTACTAATCTTCATCTTCTCCATCTTAACTAATGATTTCCCATGTGGCACTGTATCAAATGCACTACTGAAGTCCAGAAAGATTAAATTTAGAGCATCTCCCTTGTTTAAAAAATAATTTATCTTATCAAAGGAGGCTATCAGGTTGCTATTTACCTTTGATAAATACAGGTTCAGTTCATGGAATCCCAGAATGGTTTGAGTTGAGAGGGACCTTAAAAACCATCCCATTCCACCTCTCTGCCATGGGCAGGGACACCTTCCACCAGACCAGGCTGACTCCAAGCCCCATCCAGCCTGGCCTTGGACATTTCCAGGGATGTGGCTGCCCCATCCACAGCTTCTCTGGGAAATCTGTGCCTCACCACCCTCACAGGGAAGAATTTCCTTGTATCTAGTTTAAATCTACCATTTCTGCAGCTCTTGCCTTGTCTCTGCTCTAAAGCTCCATGTGCTGCTGGGTCTGGATGTCTCCTGACCTCGTGTCTTTCACTGACCCATAAGCTTTGACTTCGCCCTTCCCCAGCCCCCGTGTGGCTCCAGCGGCCCGTGGCCGGGGCACTCACCGGTCAGCAGTGTGAAGTGGCACGGGCTGGTGAGGGTGATGAAGGCAGGAGTCATGTACTTGGCCTTCACCCCATCCGCAGCCATCGCGTCGAGGTTGGGGGTGTCCACGTCCTGGTCGTAGTTCCACCGAAAGCCGTCAAAGGACACCAGGAGGAGTTTGCCGCGGTTGGGCGCCTGCTGCAGGGGGATGCATCTTCCTAAGGAGAGGGCAGCAAAGAGGAGCCCCAGTGACGGCAGCATCATCATGCCCTTGAACTGGAATAGCCCAGGTGTCTGGAGAGCTCGCATAAATACATGCAGGATAGGACTAAGTTCGGTCCTTATCTAATCTTGCAGTTGCTGAGCAGGTGTGTGGCTTCAGCCAGCATTTGGTATCAGAAAAGGTGTCTCTTGTTTGTCTCTCTGCAGTTGATTCTCTTTAAGTTCCTTCTGGGTCAAAAGCCAAATCTGTCTCTTCTCTCAGCGGTGGTGGTGCTGTTGTGGTGGTGGTGCTGTTTTGGTGTGTGTGAACAGGGGGGATTGCTGCTGTGGCGGGAGGCTGGGAACTGCCCCCACAGCCCCCCAGCCCTCTTGTGGTGTCCTTTCCCCACTCCTGGCTCTCGGTGCCCTGCTCTGTGGTCAGCAGTTCAGCCTCAGAAGGTGACTCACGCCCCAGGACTGCTTGTCCACCTTGAGATGGGGGCTCAGAGGCTCAGGGAGGAGCTTGGATTTACCCAAGATTTTCCAGTGTGGCTTTGTTGAGCTGCTCACTGGAGAAGGAGGCTCTTCCTTAGATCCTGACCACGCATCAATCCCCAGAGCTGCTTCTGGGGGTGAGTCCAGCTCTGAACCCCCTGTGTCCCATCAGCCCAGCCCTCACTGCCTGGGCTCTGCTGCTCACCACAGGTGACCCTCATCCGCTTGTGCACTGCTGAGCTTCGCCGTATCAGCATCCCATTGTATCAGTATTTGCTAGTTTATGGCTTATCTGGGGTTTAGTCATTGCTGACGACTCATTTCTCAGCAAAACTGAGTTTAAGGCTCTTGTAGAGCTATGTAACAGAGGCTGCCTTGGTTCCCTGGGCTCTGAACTCACAACCTTTGTGTCTTTGCTGACCTCCCTCTGCTCAGGTTGCAGATTTATTCCTTGGCGCTTTGTTTCCTAATTGCCTGCCACCCTCTCCTCACCAAGCAGAGCTGTCTCCACCTGGATGTCCCAGCCCTGTCTGGGGTCATTCCTTGCTGTTTCTCCCCAAGGCTGAGCTAGGTAGATGAGGCTCAAACACATGGGTTTGTTATTCCTGGATGGAATGACAGCCTCTCTGTAGTCCTGAGCATCTGGAGTATTCCCATCTGGACTGATTCATCAGGGTGCATTGGTGCCTTTTCCAGTGTGGGTGTTTCCCCAGTGTGACATGGGATAACCTTGCAAGGACACTGCGAGAGGTCCAAGTGATCCCACCAGGGGCCTCATGGCTGACACCAGCTGGGAACGCAGCCTTAGACATTTGCAGGTGGTGGAAATGCCAGGATGGATCCTGCCCTGAGCCCCCAGCCCTGGGACCCTGCTCTGAGCCAACCCTCCTGCTAACGGAGGGCGTGGAGTGGGTGCTGGGCTAAAGGCACCCCAGCACTCCAGTCCCTCAGCTCCGTGTGCCTTTCTGCCAGCCCAGCACCCGCCTCTCCCAGTCTGACACTGATGTTTACTCAAGGAACTATTTTTTATCAGCATTTGCTGCCCTGGGTCCAGTACTGTCCTTCAGTGAGGACAGAGGCTCCTGGCAGCACCGAGGGTTTAAAGGGCTCATGATAAAGATGTGCCAAGCTCAGGGAAAGTCCTGAATATTCAGCGTGTTGTTCTGAGGTGGGTCACCAAGTCCCCGTGCCACTGCTAACAGCGTGGGCAAGGTCCTGATAACGTATCGTGTTCATCGCTCCGCTGGGAGAAAAGAGACGAGCGAGAAGGAAGCACCGCGCTAATCTCCGAGGAATATTTGATGTCAGGAGTGTTTCAAGGCACATTTTGATATTGGTATCTGAGGAGCACAAGGCACAGATAAAGAACATCACCTTTGGCCAGACTGCCTGGGGACACTGCGAGCTCCAGCTAAAAGGGCTGATTTTGCACTAACAACGCCCCAGGCGCTGGTTCCGTGTGCGGATGTGCCCAAGGGGCCGTGGCTGCTCTGGGCCCACCATGTCCCTGCTCAGCATCCTCTGGAGCACCGGCTCTGTGCTGGCAGCACCGATCCTGCATCCCTGGAAACTCCTGAGAACAGGCAGTGAGCTGCAAGGGCGCCACGAGCTGCCAGCCCTGTCCCCACAAAGGCGAGCTGGGGCTGACACCGTCCATCCTGCACTTGTGCACCAATTAGCTCTGTGAAGACTGATGGAGGGGCTGAAAATAGAGAACATGAGCCCAGGGAAATCTGCCAGTGGAACTGTCCTGCTTGGTGGCCCAGCCTGTTTCCAGCCTTTGGAAAAAGTGACGTGCTGAGCACCCCATGGGCAAACCTGCAGCTCCCTACGGCATGCGGATGGCAGGGGCAGTGCCGGGGCAAGCGGCTGCTGAGCACCAAGGACTGGATAAGCTCATCAGTGTTACTGAAACCTCTGTGCCAGGACGGTGTGGTTAAAGCCTAATGCTGCCCCGTGAGCAGAACCAGGAATGCTGTGGCTGTGGGGGTCTGGGGTGACTGGAGGGGGGGTGTGTGGAGCTGTGCGGGATGGGATGCACCCGGGCGGGTGAGTGGTGTGATGGGTGCGCACCAAGGAGCGGGGCAGCACTGACAGGGCGTTGGGTGGAAGCGGGAGCAGCCCTGGACTTGGCCCGAGCCCTGAAGCAGATGGAGGGAGGAAGGTGCTCCAGCCAAGCAGCTTGGAAAGGCTGGAAAAGAGGAAGGAGGCGGGAAAAGCAGCTTTGAGTGCTGTGGGAGGCTCTTGGGGCAGGATCTGGATGCCGGTACCAGCAGGCAGGAGTCTGAGTCTTACCCCTGAGAAGCTGCTGCCTTGGAGCCTG